>JAWWMP010000002.1:3925541-3992908 GCA_035047865.1 Dendrocincla tyrannina
GAAAGACTTCAGAATAGCAGGATTGGCATCACAGCTGGTCAGGCAGAGGATGGGAATCATCCTCTGAGTCTTGCCTATACTAGTCTGCTGCTTTTCTCCCTTCCTACAGCCCAGAGTGAGAATTATAATTTTTGGCAACAGCATCTCACTGGTTTTTTTAGTCTGAGGTTTTTCTTATCCCTTAATTCTTTGCCTGCTGAACCACATAAACTCCCTTTATCGCTGAGCAATCTCCACTTGTCTCTATCAGATGTCAAGTTATTGATTCTAGAGGTGATGTCAAGGTCATTTTGGATTCTGACACTCTCATTGAGATTTTTCTTTTTAGGTTTCAGTGACTTTCATCCACACACAAATGTCCTAGTTATGCTTTATTTATTCTTGACAGCTGTACCAGGGAATCATGTTTTAATTGGAATAACTTGAATTTTTAGCTTAGTGTCAGTCCCTGAAAAAAAAGAACATTCAGGACTGAAAAAATTCTAAACATTATCATATTTGATGCAATCCTTATCCTACCTTATCTCTTCTTCCTTTTGATTTTTGAAAGAGATCAAAGAAGTGATTTATTGATAGTCTTTTTAAGTGAGCGCCAGCAGTTGTGGTCAATGTGCTAATAATGTGCAGCAGCAAAGGGGGATGAAGACTGGATTATGTGCAAATTTTGGGGTTTTTTTTTCCCCATGTGTTCTGATTGCTTGCTGTGGGCGTAGCATCCTGAGAAATATGGGAAGTTTACATCCAGAGAAACAAACGGAGCAAGTTTCAACAAAAATTCCTTTCTTTCTGGCTGAACTGCCCAAACCTGGTGACTCTGCTCCCAGCGCTGCTCTTTACGTGCCTCCTGTACATTGTTTGTGCATGTGGGGCTTTTGGAAACAAGCTGGGCTGAATCACATTGGAAGAGCTTCACAGGCTTGTGTTGCTGGCAGAGCCTGGAAGAGCAGACTCCCAAAAATCCACTGCTGGCAGGCAGGTAGGGATGGCAATTGTTTTCTCCCTTGCATGAGTCAGGAGTGCTTTTTCCCTTCGCTTTGTATTCCCATATGGTGGTGCTTTCTCCTATGAGGATGTTCAGCCTCTGGAAACCCCATGGCATCTTCTCCAGGGAGACATCCCCCATCCCCTGGCCCACCCGTGTGAGTGAGATCCTGCTCGCTCCCTTCCCTTCCCCAGAGCCACGCTCATCCTGCCTACCCCTCCATCCCAAACCTCCTCCCGATTTTGTGTCCTGACTTTCCATTCTGGTGCCTGTGCCAGAGTTTATACTGAGCTCCAAGAGACACAAAGTGCATCTCACTCCTCCAGTCGGCTGAAGGATTTGCAAAAGCTTAAGATGACTGGCAGCACTTTGAGCCTCACAGAGGTGTCAGTGAAGGGATTACAGCATGTAAAACAATGCACAATTAAACACCCAGGGTATTTATTGGATCTAAGCTTACAGCAGATGATTGTCCTCTACATTTGTGGTGGTTTTTTTCACTAAACCATTATGTACTGGCCTAAACCCAATCTCTGGAGGAGCAGATTAACAGGACTATTATGCCATCTTGCCTAATACCCCTTAAGATTTATTCCCGCTGGGACCTATAAAAAGATCTTGTGTAACCTCCTCCAGGTTACAGACACATTGGCAGTCACACCTCCCTGATATCAGGATTGCCAGTGACTTCAGGGCTGATGGATGAGACTGGAGAACAGAGATACACTTGGTGTATCGTGAGTCTGATTTCAAAAGCAGCAAGTTTTTTCACACAGAGATTGAATGCATAAGCTTGCAATTTTAGGAGACATTTGTTCAGGGATTCCATGCTCTGGCTGTCTTGAGCATGTGAAACCCCTCAAGAGAGGCTCCACAGCCAGGCTGCTCCTGCCCTAATTAATCCTCTTGCGCATTGGCATTTACAAGCAATAATTTGACTCTCTCTGTTTTATTAAAACACATATTGTAAAGTGCTCAGCTGAGGAGGAAATTAAAATTTCCTTTCACACCCAATACTTTCCTGGTAAAGCAAATACCTTGACATTACAAGAGCCAGCACGTTACGTGGACAAAACAGGGCAAAGCAGTCTGAGATGTCCCTCACTGAGGGTGTGATCAAGGGTGTTTGTGGAGACAGGAACCTCCTCCTGCTGCAGAGCTGGGGGGAGAGAGGGGAATGAGAATAACCTGAGTAGATCTTTAGCTGGTGCAGTTGGGAGTAATCTAATTGATTCCAGAGGAGCCACCCTCCCTGACACGGTGTGGGTGGAAATCCTCAGAAAGGTTGTGCTGAAGACCTCAATATTCATAAGTGTCTCTGACAGAGCTTTATTTTTACCACAGGCAACTCTGAGAGAGGCTTGAAATGAAGGGGTCAGGAGAGAGGCCAAGGATACAGCTATTCCAGCTGTTCCACAGTTGGCATGGGAGATGTGCTCCACAGCTCCATCTTGCAAGACCCTGAGGTGCTTTTATTTATTCACTAGAATTATTATTCAGTGGAAAGGGAAATAATTACTCGGTTGAAAGTAGCCACGGTCAGGAGGAACGAAGCAGCGTATCCACGCACCATCCCTGCATAGCAGCATTTACAGGAACAAGAGGGAAACAGCAACTTTTTCTGGTTGAAACCACAAGTGAAATTATAAGCAGGAGAAATCCCATTTGAAACTGAGCCAGGGCTGTGGGCTTTCACTCCTACGCTTGTGGCAAGTGCGATGGGGTTTTTAACAATGAGATACAGTCAATGGTGCAGAGCGATGCCTCCTGTGAGAAGCAGGAGGATCCCCTTCCACTGACATTTTCTGCCTCCTCAGTGGACTTTATCCCATGCCCTTGCCATTAGGTGGCATCAAAAGGGCTGGGCAATGTCTTATATGTGCCTTAGGAATATGCATTTTTTTTTTCTTCTTTAAATTAATAGCTATTACTTTGAATTCCTTCATGACCCAAATGCAGTCGGGTGTTGAGTGCACTCCTGGGTGAGAATCTTTGGGACTCAAATGCCTTGATGGAACACTGTTCTGTTGGAAGGAACTGTATCCTCGAAGTGAGAAGTTTGGAAATGTAAGCAAAATGTCCACAAGATTCATAGACAATCAGATCCACCTTTTTTATAATATCAAACCCCTCCAAAACTGCAGGAAAATAAACAAAATTTGCGCTACTTTCAAAAACTTAAAGACATTTTTCTTTTAAAACCTGGTATGAAAGTCAGATTGCTTCTGTTTTGATCCAAACCTTGAAAAGGAATATTCCTGCTTAATTTAGAACAAAAATAGATGCTGAAATTGCAGAACTTCTGTCATGCCTTGGATGCAAGTCTGTTCTGATGGGACAGTCTGATTGCTGGTTTATTCCCTCCAACACAGGGCTGTACTAAACCTCAGAGACACACAGGGAGTTGCCATGAGGTAGGGCTTGCTTCACCTTTCTGCACAGGTATGCCCCTGAATCTCTCAGTGCTGCTTCTGTGTTACAGCCTTGAGGAGGCCACCGAATAAAAGCAACTGCCTCGGTTTTTTCAGGATCTTCTGAGTGGCAGAAACGTGAACCTTTCTGGCATTTTTTGCCCTGCTGTGTTAAATAGGAGTGGTGACATGTAGGATGGGGCTGCTTCTGTTGAACCCCCTGCCTGTATGGGGTTTATCAGCTCCTGATGCATTTCCTACACGGCTGGACTTCTGCCCCACTCGCAGAACCTGCTGTATCCTCTGCCTAGGGAAGCAGCTGGCAGTTCAGGAGTGGAATGACCTAAAAAATAAGGATGGAATGTGCTCTGAGCTGGGCTGGTGGGAATGGTGGTTTGGACCAAAGAGAGAGCAACTTTAACTTCTTACTCACCCTGTGTTTGCTTCATTACCCCCAAAGTGTGTTTTTAGCTCCCCTGCCCTGTTAGAGAATGCAAGCCAGGCTTATCGTGAGCATCAGGAATTATGAAAGGTGAACTTCCCCATAATTTCCCATATTTCCACATTGTGCACTCTCCCCTCAGAACATCTGCTTTGACCGCTGCTTTTTGTTTGCTTTTCTTCCATCAGTCTTGCCTCTCTTCAGCCTGTTTTTCCATCTCCTCCTCCTCCTCCTCTGAGTCATATGTTGACACAGCTCGCTGTTGGCCCCGGTTGTTAGAGGGGGCATTGTTGCTGCATATAGATACAAAGAGGGGTTATTTTCCTGCTTGCCATATGAGTGTCAAAATTTCCTGAATTTCTATTTCTTCGAAGTCAGGCGTTTAGTGTCAAGGTGTTCAGCTGGTGCCAGTTCCTTTCCACAGTTCTGTTCTGGTGGGCACTAGTTGGAGTTGGTGAAGATCAGAAGGTTTTTCTCCAAAATGTCCTCTCCCTCCTCCACAGCCCTGTTTTCAGTACTGCAGGAATGCCAAGTGTTTCCAGTAACACGCAGGTATGGAGAGCCCTGCCCTGATGGCAGGTAAATGGTGATGAGAGACAGCTGAGAACTGCAACGTGGCCAAGGTCATGTCACCATGACATGGACTCCCACCTCAGGGTGGCCCAGCTGGCAATCTTGACCCGCTCCCTGGACCTGCTTATTTTGGAAGCCCTTACTCCCTTGTGGCCCCAGGAATGCAGCTGTATCAGGCCACTCCTATGCCCTGGGAGAGCCTCTCCTCTCTTCTTCCCTGCTGCCTTTCCTACTGTCCTTATGGACACAAGACATCAGTGGTGAGACACCAGACTGAAGGCTTTACGAAGAAGCAACACTTCAGACTTTGGAGTAAGAATAGTTTTAAATTAAAACCACTTCTCAAACGACAGAGATCCATTCTGCCTGCAGGACAATAACAGACTAGGGAGGTGCTGCACCAAAAGTTCAAGTGGTGCCAGGGGAATCAGTGCTGTTTCCATTCCCTCTGCTACAACTTTTTTGGTGCCTGGATTTTCCTTGCCTCTTGCCTTCCACTCTGAAGCAGCAAATGCTTCAAGGCAAGGACTGTCTCGTGGTTTGTTTTACAAAACATCTGCATTAGCGTTCTCGGTCATCATCTCAGGCCTCGTGGCACTAACGTAAGATAAAAGGGGGCACTGCTGTCTCAGGTAGTACAGAATGTATGTTTAATGGAACCTTTTTAACCATTAATGATGTACTTTGTTTTCAGAAGGATTTCTGGCCTTTCTGTCCTGGTGTTATTCCTTTCTCTGTACTCTTCTTTCCCCGGGTGATGGCTCGTTGCGCTTCACTCTGCTCAGAAGATGGTACAGCAAACACATGGGCTGGGCTCGCTGATATAAAGACAGATCAATCTGTGTTTATTTTGTAAGAGAAACTGGGAGCCATTTCTCCAGCTCAAAACAGGCTGATTTTGCTTTGATGGGTTGTGTGACCCCTTTTCTTTGTTTTCTGCAAACATCTGTCCGACCATTTTTATTCACAACAGTATATTCATAGAAAAGAGCATGTCTCAAATATGGAAAGGAAAAAGTGTGACACCCTCTGAAAGCGTTTGCTCAGCTGTTTTGGAGGTTCTTTGTGGGTGTTGGAGTGTTTTAATCATTCAGTAAAAACAATGCCATGTAATTTAGCAGTTCAGAGGCCATTTACACAGCCTACTCAGTATTCTGGGGCTGGAATACATTCAGCTGGTCTTGACCACCAGAGAGCTACTTAATGCCTCAAAAACTGACTTTATGAAGTTGGGTGGTTTCATTAACATGATTTCTAAATGGAGCCCTTGCTGACAAGCAACTTGCACTCAGAAATACTGTCATACAACATTTTTTCCCCTCTGGGTCTCTTAAAGAGCATGTTGTAAAATGTTTTACCACCAGTTCTTATATAGCCCAATTTAAAAATAGAGTTTCTTGTAGAGGGAGTGATTCAGTAACAGGAGAAAGAATCCTGAAGAGATGGACCCACACAAATGAAACAACAATCCTCCACTGGGGTGAATTAGACAGAGCAGAAAGACAAATGAAAGTAATAATATGAGTCTCTGGTGGACCAAGATAACATGAGATCAGAGCAGTAGGATGAGGGAGATCTTTAAAATCCAGGGAGGGACTCTTAATTGGATTAAATGCTGGATGAGTGGTTAGAAGTATAAAACCAATCAAAGTGTCTGAAAATGGGGGAGATTTACTCCATTTCTTGCAGCAAGAGATGGTTCTGTTTGTGGATTTGGGACTGTTAAAAGTTTCTGAGAACAAGGATTTGGGAATTTGTCTTTTATATCACAAAAATAATTACAAAAGGCAAAGTCAAGATAAGGACAAAAGCTTTCCATGGTGGAAGGCAATAAAACCAGGCAATATCTTGCTTTCCAACCACAGGACATTAAAGATAATGCTTAATTAGGTAGCTAGTGATTAATAGAAGCAAGTAGGGGCTTATTAGAAAGAGAGTAAAGTGATCAGAGAGAAGACTGGGCTTCTCATGCTTTGTGGAGAAACATTCAGACACGAAGGGCAGAATTGGTAGCAGAGAGAAAATGGGGGGAAGATTGGTACAGAGTTTTGTTGAGACAAATGGATGGTGAGCCCAACGCTCTGAAACAAGCATTGTTTGAAAACATGACACACCAGCTAGAATTAGATGGCTGCTTGTGAAACGCTGCTTCCTTGGAAACCTCGTCACAAGTGTCTCTTGAGCAACAGGAAACCAGTATATAAATCATCGCAATATTTGTTTTTGAATTCAGTAATACAGGGGGTGATCTGCTTTTAGAGCGTGCCTGTATTTAATGTGTTAAACCAGTGCTCGATGTGTTCCATCCCTTCCTCTCCCAAGGATAAAACATTACATTATGTGTCTGTATACCTGTACTATAATGCTGAAACAGAACACATGCCACATTTGAGCCTCCTTGTGATAAATTCTGCTCTTGTCTTCAGCATTGCTTTGTCTTTCTACCTTGCCAGAATAGGCATTTAAAGAGGGAGCCACATCCCTAGAAAAGGCAAGGTTGGATTACAAACTGTGAGATGGTTTTAGCTGTGCTGCCTACGCTTTGTTTCCTTACAGGATCTCACTCCTCTCGCCTTGGCTTCTGAACCCTCTGACTAATGTCAACCAACTTCACCAGAAGGGCAGAAATGTCAAAGATAATTTTGTCACTGTAAGTGTCGGCAATAAAATGTTGACTGAGAGAGAGAGAGAGATCTTGTGACTGAAAGGAAGGATTGAAGTGTGAGCTCAGGCATGAGTAGGGCTGAATGTGCCCAAGAGAGATGTTATGAAAGCTCCACTAATGGGGAAATGATTGAGACTCCACATATCCGATGTGGCTCAGTAGCAAACCAGCTTTCACTGCGTGTTGAACGAGTGAAATTAATTGGGGTGCTTTTGACTCGTGGCCTTTGAATTTCTAAGGTTCTCTGTTCTGCTTTCCTCTACAATCTAGCAGAGGTTTTTTTTACCATGAAAGTCGACATTGTTCTACAGCTCTGTGTCTTGAGGAGCTGAGCTGTTAAGCAAATGCCAAATAAATTGAGATTAACGGTAAAATTAAGGGTGTTGACAGCACAGTAGAGGTCTTTGGAGAATCCTGGGCTGTAACAGTATGGAGATCCAGAGGTGATGTGCCACAGGAACTCCATGACTCTGTGAACTCTCAGGAAACAATTTCATGGTCATTATTCTGGGTAGGATTTTTAGAAAAAAATATACTTCTTATATACAATCCAATCCATTTCCCCGTGCTTTTCCACCAATTCTGCTGCCTCTCTGGGTTGACTCCAAAGAGTCTTTGGGCTTCCTGAAACAGATGAAGTGGCTTCAGAGACAGATATTAAACCTTGCCTAGGCAGGGCCTTGAAGGATGACCAAAGCTGTCCCTCCTCTGCAGAGGAGACAGGTTGCACCAGGTGATTCCCAGAGGTCCCCTCAGATCCATATTGGCCTGAGTCTGATGCTACTCCTCTTGTGACATTGTTGGCTCAGGAAATCCTGGATGTCTTTAAAGTTGTCAAATTACTCTCTCTTTATTACGTATCTTAACAACAGGAAAAAGAACTTAACAACAGGACTGGTATTTACCATGTCATGCAGAAGCTGGGGTGTTTAGGAAAGTAACCAAATGTTGAAAGACCCATCAAAATAGCAAGAAATTGTATCATTTTTTTGGTAGGTATTTCATTCTCTCTTTCACTGGTGAGGACTGTCTGTGAGAAACGTGGCAAATTGGGTTCCAGAGTGTTTCTTTGCCTGGCCAGAGCTTCTGATGTTTTGATTATAATTGGGAGCAAATGCTTATTTCCAAGATAAACTTCAACTCCCTCCCATGGGGTGGTGGGCAGTGTTAGTAAAATAAGGTCCCCTCCAACCAAGCTGAGTGGGACAGGGGGCTGAGGACACACACAAGGTCTTGGACTGTGAGGAAAAGTGTTGATGGAGAGAACTTGTCTGTGCAACTCCATTAGACACAGAGCACCAGCTCCTGCAAATCAGCAGACCTGAACTGATGCCGGAGGGGTGGGCGAGGCCGAGCTGGGTTAGTGGTTGGGCTGGATGATCTTGGAGGTGCTTTCCAACCCAAACGGGCTGTGACTGTGGAGCAGTCATTTTGTCCTGCACCACATGAGTCACTGGCCTCAGCCCTCCCTCTGGTGAGGATTTCCTACGTTCTTCTGGAAGCAATCATTGCTGCAGGTCTGCAGAGACATTTTTCACCCAAAGCCCTTTTCCTCATGCAGGCCACGTGTGCAACTCTCCTTTGGCCATTCTTAGAGCACATTCTGGTACAGCGTTATTTTTGCCTGCAGATGTAATCACAAAAATCCCTCTCTGTGGCTTCCATGATCTAGTGACCCTTCAAAATTTACATCCTCTTAGGCTTTAGTGGGAAAAAGATGACGATGTAGCTGCTGATGGAGGAGAGGGTGGTCCTTGGGGTTCCTGAGCTCGGAGGGTCTGCTGCTCCCCTCCCTGCCTGGGAGCTGCCTTGCTGTAAAATGTGCCTGCCTTGGAGCAGCAGGCTGCCACCCCCACAGCTGGGCACATCTGTGTGGCACATGACGTGGGATGCTCCTGGACCAGTAACCTGGAAATGCCATCTGTGGTTCCCTTCCAGCCATGGGATCAACCTCTGCTCCACAGAAACAGGGCCAGCTTTGCCCTTCACCTCCCTGGGAGCAGAACATGCTGCTTAAACGATGGTTCAAAATGGGCAGGAGAACTGATAAAGCTCTTTGCCATATATTTTCTTTGTTGGATTTCTCTTTTCCAGCTTTTCTTAGCGGGGGGACGCTGGAAAAGCTGGCAATACAGCTGCTTTGTTCTGTAAATGAGGGTTGTCGGTTCACAAATTACGATTTAATTTCGCCACACCCTTTCTGTAAATGAGTGCTAATTAAAATCAAATGGGCTGTAATAGTAATAAGAGGAACACTCATAGTTCTAAAGGGTGGAATTAGAAAGAAAGAAATGGATAAAGAGAATTAAAAACAAATAGGATGTCTCGGTATAAATAATTGTTGCATTGGATGAGGAGTGTGATTTGAAGCTGAAAGCCCCTTCTTGTTATAATCGTTTGCCTCTTATATTTTCCTGGTAAAGCAAAACTGGTTTGAAATTTCTGTTCAAAGCAGAGTTTTGATGGGAAATGTTGATTTTTCTCAAGCCCACCTGACATGATTTAAGTGGACAAACAGCAGTGAGGAAGGGCTCTGTGTGTGGCAGGGAGCTTAGAGAGCACAGCCAAAGGGAGGGCAGTGCAGGAGGGACGGAATCCTTTCCTCTGAAATACTTAATTTTTGCATGCACTGAACAAAATTTGAACCAACTTGAGCTTTGAATTTACTGGGTCTTTTCAGTTGTTTGACATGGAAGGGAGCAATGAAATAAACCCAGCTCCTGTCAGCCTGATGTTGATGACCAGCTGCCGCTGAAAGCTCTCCCTCATTAGCTCGTTAGCTCATTAGCAACTCATTACTGGGACAGTAACTGGGTGGGAGGGAGGACTCCAGGTGGATTCCATGATAGGCACCACGTGATTGCTTTTTGTAATTCTTTAAATGAAGCAGGAGCTTTTTGGGTGATAGTTTACAGGGCAGGGTCTCCTTTGTGTTGCTCTTGCAGGTGCAAAGCCTGTCGTGGGTGCTGGCTTGGAAGGGGTATTCCTACGCTCTCCTTGGGTTCCTATTGCTTGACCTAACTCTGCAGGAAACTCCCTCTAAGCTCAGAAGTGTAAAAATTTGTTATATTATGCTATTTGTTTGTTTCTGGAAAAGAAATCTGTTGGAAGAATCTGCTGTGCCTGTGTGTGAAAGGGGTTTTTTTAATGTTGAGCATTTTGCTCCATTCTAATTATGCCCTGCTATCCTTAAACACTGAAAAGCATTACAGAGAGCTGAGCTGACTCTTCAAAATCTCCCTTGTGCCCAGGAGGATGTTTAAAATGAAGAATAGTCAACCTCTTGTTACCTGTGCCTTCTGCTCCCATTAAGCAATGGTGACCTGAGTAAACCCTTGTACTCTTTTTGACCCCCTTGTTCTGGGTAGCTCTGAAGTGTGAGGCTGGCTAGAAAACCCATGAAAGACCAGCCATGAAGGTGACCTACAGTGAGGATTTATGCGTGTTTTCTTTCAGCTTTGTTCTCCCTTGTGCAAAAAAATCTTACATTTGATATCAGCAAGTGGTTGGCCCCATGTCTGTGGAAAGTGAAGAGAGCAGCCTCAATGTTTCCAGCAGGTAATGCCTTTCATTCGTCAAATTTTGGGTGTTCTTGGTGGCATTTCTTTCAGGGTGGTTCACTGAGTTTTACAGCTAGGACAACTCTTCTTAGTGCTGATGTGTAAATGAGTGAAAAAGTTGTATAAATACAAGTATACAAACAGAAATATATACATTCTCTATATTGCCACGGGGAGAAGTTGAAGCCGTTCATGGTACAGAATCCCAAAGACAGCGTGTCCTTGTGTGTGGGGAATGAGCAAATGGATGGGGAATGATTGACCATGGAGATACTGAGTCACCAGAGACACTGCCCACGATGCTCTTGAGAAACAGCATCACAAATACTCTTTTTTTTTTTTTTGCTTTTTCTCTGGCTAAGGTAATGGGGTGATGTTCTCTGTAGGCTTCAGGCAGTGTTTGAAAACTTACTAGTGACGAGAAGAAAACTAATTTTTTGTGCTAAAGAATAACATTTTTTTTGTTTTGTGGCTTTTATGACACAGAAATGAATTTATTTGGAAAAAATATGAAGGGTGTAAATATGAGTTTACCATATTTTGTCAATTATCCCAGTTCTAGTGGTTTTTTTTAATTGCAAATCCACTTCTTTGTTCCCATATGCAAATGGTAAAAGTCTTGCTGTCTTATTTGGAGAAGTGCTAATGTTTCTGCAGCAAACATTGAAAGTGCTTTCGTAAGGAGGTCTAGACAGAGTGATAGTTCCCGTTTTGAGCTCAGCACAGAAAGGCAGCCCGAGACAAAGGCTGGCTTGTCTGTGGCCATGGCACAGAGAGCAGCTGCAAGCACTTCAGGGTTACAGGAATCCTTTCACAGCCACTGTCTTCCCCACACAGACCCACCCATTTCTTGTGCTCCTCACCCCTGGGGAGCAGCAGAGTAAGGTCCTAATGAAAACCACAATTTCTTCTGATTCCTGCTGTTAACTGTCTGTTTTGGGAACTGTGCTTGGTAAAGTTGAATAGATTATGGTCTGGGGCGGGCACTACCTGTGAATACTCTTGTAAAAATGTGGATCATGTTGGTACTACTAATTCCCAAAAAACCTTTAGAAGTTCCTATCTTATTTGTGTAGTTTAAAAATCAAGGTAAGTAGGAAGGTTTTCTGGTTCTCTTGCTCTTTACAAAAATGTATTTCTTTGTGTGCCCATTTTTAAAAGCCAGGTACTCCTTTGGTCATGAGTGCCTGGATCTTTGTCAGCCAAATTGATGTCTTTGAACCAAATGCTGGTTGTTAATGGCCAGAAACAGCCATTTTCCTTTCCAAAAGCAACGTATCAATGTATGCTTGCCCCTATGTATCTGATGCTCTGTCCCATGTCCTGGTGAAAGAGCAGCATTGCTCCTCTAAAGCCTCTTGTCAGCATGTTTTGAGTGAGGGCTGAATGGATAACCTCCGTTTGGGCTTTGTGTGTGAACAAGGAGCTGTGGTGCAAAGATTTGTCCAGGTTAGTGACTTATCTGGTGCTACACTTGCTTGTAGCTGTGGTCATACAAGCTGATGGCAAGTTTATCCCAGAATTAATAGATTTTTTGGGGAAGTGCTAAATGAAATCACCAACTCTGATGTCTCTAGTTTATCACAAATGTGTAGGATCCCTCTTGGAGAGTTATGGCCTTGCCCTGTCTTGCTCCTGACTTCTACAGCTCTGGCAAGGCTGCTGAGGGCTTGAGAAGTGTGAACCATTGCCATGTTGAGTTCATCCACTCAAACTGGGATGTTTGGTACTTTTTTTACATCACAGCCAATTCCAAATTCTTGCCCTGCTGTCATCAAGGTCTGCAGGGTTCACCCTGGACTTCTCCTCTGGGGGGTAAAATGAATCCCTTGCCTGCTCCAGGATGATGCTGTGGGCTGTGAGCTCCGTGCTGTTCAAAGCAGGGTCCAGCTCCCAGCTTGGGAGGATACAGACCTGATAGTCCTCTTTTAGCTAGCTGAGAGCCTGGTCTGTGTTGAGAGTCAGTTTAGATATGGAGAATGCAGAGAGCAGTTGGCCAAAATACCCAAACTGGAGCCGGTGCTGTTTGTGCAGTGATGTCAAACTCAAGTCTTCCTGCTGGTGGGTAATTCGGAGATTGGGCCATTGTCATCCACCACATTATCCCTTCTCCCCCCTGCTGCCTCTGGCAGTGGATTTCTCATTTTCTTGACAGTGCTGAAATGTCCAGTCCTTGCATTGCATCAACAGCACAGGTAGAAAACACTGGAGTCTGTGGCCCAATATTCCTCATTTTCCCTCCACTATTTGCATCATCCCAATATTAATGCAGTCCCTAAATCTGTGTAGTTCTTTTTTCTTGCCCAGGCAGAATATCAAGACTACTTATTCTGCACGGAATTACTCCCTTTGAACAAACATTCCACTCACTGGAAAGTTCTCAGTGCAATTAATTCCTTTGATTATGTCTGAGAAATACAAGACTAGAACAGTATCTGCCACCACTTGTTTGAGGTAGTTCCTTTAAGGACTTGCCCCAGAGGGTGGGTTTAGGGTCCTGCTCCCATGCCAATATATTTTACCACAGATTTCCTGGTTCAGTCTGGAAGAGCATTGGTTATAGGAGCTGTTCCTGAGCACAGTGCCAATGGCTTGCTAAGTGGGAACTGCTTATGAGTGAACCTTAGCTGATGCTAATCCTAGCAAACAAATCCAAAACTTGTATGGTAAAATGCTGGCATTGGTGTAGCTCTGTCATAAGCCAAGGAAGATGAAGGATTTCCTTTCAGAATAATGTTTTCACTGGAAATGTGTTGAGTTACAGCATTGTCCAGCTCCAAAACATCATGGTTTGAGCAAGTCTTCTCAACCTTATTGAACCAGAATGATTTTTTTATGCCAGCAGACATTTTCCTGAGATGGTAATTTAATTGTTGAAACAGGGAACTTCTCTAATTTGGGATGAGAACTAATGTGCAGATTTTCAGTGAAACTGAAGTTTCTAATTGGGAGTTCTGACTGTGTTCAACATATGGAAGGAGACTTTGAATGGCAGGGTCAGGGAAATGCCAAACCTTGTTTTCCATGTGTGCTTCCAAGAACGTGACATCCATGAATTAATTCCTGTGATGCTGGGAGTAGTTCACAGAACCTGGTTAGAACTGGGTGGTGGTGGGAGAGCAACTGGAGTCTGCTCCCTTTGGAGAGCCTCAGGTCCACCCCTGATAAAACAATCTATTGATTGGAGTCTTTAAAGCTTATTGGAAGTTTAGTGGGTTTTTTGTGCTACATTTCCAAACTGCAATGGAGAATTCCTGTTAGGAATGCCACTAGCTGACTTATTCTTTCTCCAGCTGTAGGATGAGGGTCCTAGCAATTTCCTTGTTCCAGAGCAGCTGACTCTGGCTCTGCTCTGGAGTATCATGAGTGGGCATAGCAAAGAAGAAACACTTGAGCTGTGTTGACTGAAAAATCAAGTTGCTGACTCATCACCAGAGCATGGAAGGAGGGATGGGAGCCTGGCATTGCAACCCAGCCTCCTGCTGCCCTTTAAGCACTGCAAGTCAGCACTAAGGAGTTAATTCCTTTACTTAAAATATTCTGCAGTGTGTCTGTCTCCTTGGCCAGCTGTGTGCCCCGGTCGCTGCTTGTCTGGAGTGAAAGGCTCCTTCCCCTTTGGACAGGTTTCTCCAAGGGATCAGCTGTTTCACAGGGGAATTGAGGGCCTTTGGTGCCCAAATAATGGTATTTTGCTTTGAGGGAGTAAAGCCTATTTAGGCAGGATGCTTTTGCAGCAGGATGGATCTCAAAACTACCCCCAGACAAGATGCAGTTGCTTAATTGTAGTGACAGAAAAATGTGAACAGATTGGAAAAAGTCAAGGCAGAAGTGATATTCTTGTTGACTAAAAGTGTCTCTGCCCTCTGGGTCATGATGTCCTTAAGATCACAGAAGAGCTGGTAGCAGATGAGGCAGTTTGGTTGTTAGAACAAATCAAAGGAGTTCTGGGACTGTTCCTGCTCTTCATGGCAGTCCCAGAAAGCCAAGAGAATGTCAGAGCTCTGTGATACACAGGGACTGACACCTTTTGAGGGAAGTGTTCATTACCTGGGAAGCTTATCAGCTACAGCAGGAGAGGGGTGTTTCTTTCTTGATGGTCTTGGGCTCTTCAGGCATAACTGGAAAGCAACACCAATGCATCTTACTGCTCCTAGTCACAGTGTGGGAAGGATCCTGTATCTCTGGGCCATATAATAAACCAGGAGCTGTGTCCTTCCTTCCCTGACTTTGGCTTCTCTGAAGGAGCTTGAAACAGATAAATCTCTTGAGGCAGAGGTAGGAGAGATAATTTGGCCTAGATCATGGGGTAAGTGATGGACCAGGAACAGATCTCAGATCCTGCTTTGCAATTCAGTGTCCTGCCTATGTGTTATGGGGCTTTGTGCTGGGTTTGGGGCTGAGAGAATAAGATCTGGGGTGCACTCCTAGTGATGTGTGTCTGGAAATAGCACTTTCTACTTCACTTTGCCCTGGCCATGCCCTGTACTCTGGGTACTGCAAAGAGGGTGGAGTAGGTGCTGATGCAATAAAATGTTACCCCACA
The DNA here is from genome assembly GCA_035047865.1 of Dendrocincla tyrannina. Lineage (NCBI taxonomy): Eukaryota > Metazoa > Chordata > Aves > Passeriformes > Dendrocolaptidae > Dendrocincla > Dendrocincla tyrannina. The sequence goes on from JAWWMP010000002.1 coordinate 3,940,718, forward strand.
TCCAGAGTAATGGCACTTGGCTGGCTCTGGGTGTTTAGGTCACCAAAGCAAGAAAGGGCTGATGGGACCACTCTTGCAAGGACTCTATGTAAATGTCTGGGGGTCAGTAAACAGCCAAGTTTGTTAATGTTTGGGTCAGGCCTTAAATGGTCACATCAGTCACAATCTACTTCATGCCAGATCATAAAAACATGTTAAATGCCTGTCTGCCAGCTCTTGATAGAAGAGCAAAACTGTCATGCAAATTCCCTCCAATAAAGCTGTGTTTAAGCACTTCCACTCTATAATTTAATGCCTTTTTTTAAACTGCTTAAAATTGATGACTTTGCAACAGGCAAGTTCAGTAGATAAATATTATTTTTTAAGTGGTGTAATGGTGGTTTGTTATGGTAATGTCCAGACAAGTCATACTGGTTGAATAGCTAAAACAGTGGAAAGTCACTTCTTCCAAATTTCTTCCAAGTCTTTGAAGCTTTCAGGATTGTGTTTTCAGGCATGTGTGGAGCTGGTTGCTGTGTGCAATAAGTCACTGGGCAAAAAACAGCTGCACTAATGGTTGAGGATGGACCCATTTCAGCAAATTGGGAGTTTGACCCTGCTTTTGGGAAAGCTTGTACCCTGTTTTTCACAGCCTCTTCAGGTTTTTGTTAGTGTTCTGGAAACAAATTCTGAGTGAAGGTGCTTTTTGCTCCTGTCCTCTCTTGGAAAAGCCTTGAGTGGGAACTTTCTCACACTCCACAAGCCAAAAGTAATCTTGCTTATTCCAAATGGGCAAATGGAGAAAACATTCCAAGTCAGTGCTGCTGGAACCTCCCAATGTTTTGGCTCGTGCTCTGCTCTAGACATGGGTAATATCTGAGGTGAGGAAGTTTATCTGAGGACTGTTACAGGAGCGTGTCTCCGTGTCACTGCATTAATTGTACTGAAGAGTCTTCTCTTCACCATCTCTGGGGGAAAAATATCTGTTGTGATTGTACTTGTAAGTGTAAGGACTTGCAAATCCTCACCCCATGGTCTAAGGCAGTTAATTCTGGGTTTGAACATGCAGTGAGCCATGAGACCCCTGGCTCAAGCCTGACTGTGGAAATAACTGGTGGATGCAGTCCTAGGCAGAGATGTGCAAAAGGGTTTAAACAGCACTAGGAAAAGTTCAGTGGGATGAATGGAAAAAGCTTCACTGGCATTCCAGGAGGAATCTTGGGGAACAAGATTCCCCAAGAAACCTGGGGAACAGGTATGTCACATCAAGCATAAATTTCTTTTAATACAAAATAAAGAGTAAATCAGAGGGGCTGGGTAGTTTAGCTGATCTAGAATCGAGGCGTTTTGCATCAGGCTCTAAAAGCAGCTGATCTTGTATGGTTTTGATGTGAGTTTCTCACACAGCCCACGGGATTCAAGGCACTTGAAGTCTGATGTTGACTTTTGAAGCTTTGTTTTCAGTTTGGAGTTCTTAATGGCTTTTAAGTTGCTGTAATTAGCTCGAGTCTGAGTTTTCCTGTGTACCTTACACCAAGATAGGTCACACAGGAAATCCAACACAAACCCAGGGTAGTGATTTTATTTTTCTTGTGAGGACACTGCTTGGAATAAGGTGCCTCACTGCGTGGTACTGGGGTTTCGTCCAACAGCCATCAAACTGGGACTTCTGAGGCTGGATCTGAAATTTAGGCTTGGAAACACTAAAATATCTGATCAGAAGTGGGGGGAGAAACTTCCTATTAGGGTGGAGTGTTTACTTTGCTCTGTGAAGTGTTTTTACAGTGTTCTTTGTTTCTTCAAAGCTCTCTATGCAATCATTTCAGAAACCAGAATGTTGTCAGCCTTGTTAAGGGCAAGTCCTGGAAGTGTTTTTCAAACCACCTCGCTGATCCATCCTGCCAGTTCTCTTTCAGATATCTAACATACATGTAAACAGTTTATTGTGCAAGTTCCATGTTTCATGCTCTTGCATGAACTTACACTTATATTTCTGTGATGAAGAGGTTTAATCAGCAGCTCTGGGGTTGCACTGGTGCTCTGTCACTCTCTCCGAGCACAATACTTTTTGCTCAGGACTTTTCCTTAAACTGCTTTTGGCTTTACTGAGTGAGGACCAGAGACTGTAACTAATTTAAGGACCAATTCAGCCAAATTGCTGTTGACTCAAAGGTTTGTACATACAGTCCTGCTGCAGGCAAAGCTTGGAATGCAGTAGCTCCAGAACCCATGAGGCAGTCCTGTATCATTTTCCATTATATCAAGTGATGATGCTTTCATAGGGCATTCAGGATTTTCATCACTTTCCATCTGTTCTATAGGTCACAAAACTGACCCCAAAGAGATTGTGGCTGAAGCCTGCAGGGTCTCTTCTCTTTCTTGAATTTTTCCTTGATGGGATCATTTCCAGGATGCATTAGAGGGGTTGAGGTAGATCTGGTTTCCAGGGGGACTATAACCAGTTGCTGCAGCTGCTCCAAATGTGTGCCACAGGCAGCAGGACACTCACAGGGATCCAGCTGTTATATAAACAAAAGATGCAGTCAGGTTGTTGATCAAAAACCCTCCTGTAAATGGTTTGAACTGGATCAGCTGACTCTGTCTCCTGATGTCCCCTCAATCTTCACAGGTACCACTGACTGTTTCAGGCTTGTCCAAACAGTGTGAGCATAATTTAGGTCATAAGAGCTGGTGAGACTTGGTTCCTGGAAGTGGCAGGGCTGCAGGGAGCATAGTTACTCCCCAGGCTTGGAGCCATGCCAGTCATCAGAGCCTGCCACTCTCAATAAGCATGTATAGCTCAAATCTACGTGGTTTAATTGCGGGCTTGAGTTAAAATGACAATGCAGAATGAAAGCAGCTGATTCCACTTTGAAAGTAGGCAAGGGACACTGAGTGTCCCAAAAGGAAGCACATTTCTAGGGTGATGTCTCCACCCAGGCTGCTGGCGTGGTTCAGAACTGCTTGGGTGAAGTGCCATGTGCTGTGGGAGGAAGTTAATGTTGCACAAACCTTCTGAAAAGGTGCCTTTTCAGTAAGATGCCGCTCGGGAGCAGGGTTGGCATCCCTGTGTGGCAGCTCCAGTGGGAATGCCATGTGGTGAGCCCCAACTGTGCCCTCAGAGGGTGTGAGGTGGGTTTGTGAGGAGTCCTGGGGGGAACTTATGGGGCATGGGATGCAGCTGTAGCTCGCTGGGTGGGTCAAAAGCTGCTTGAGCTCAGCACTGGGATCAGCCCGGGCAAGCAGGTGTGAGGAGTGCTTGGTGACCACAGCCAGGGTGTCACAGGGTGCACAGACAGCTGACCACACAACACCAAGCCTGGGACAGCCCAGATGCACCTGCTGGTCCCTGCCTTTGTGCCCGACAAACAGCCCCTGCAGGTGTCCTTTAAACGCTGGAGCGCTTGCCTTGGGCAGTTTGATGGCAGGAGTATGAGATTTGTGTGCAGCCTGAAGTGTTGATCGATATTGGGGACACTCCTGGGCTCCAAAAGCCTGTTAATTTTGGCGCTGTCCCCTCTGCCCGGCGTGGCACAGGAAAAGGAGCAGGGGTGCCTCCATCCATCCATCCCCGCTGTCATCACTGTCAGCTCCATCCCTCGGTGTGACTGGTCCTGCTGCAGCCGTGCTGACCCTCCAAACCACCGCAGCACAACCCACCTGCTTCCCCACCTTGGTTCAAGATCCTAATCTTTCCCTTTCTTGTTCTCCCAACTGTGATGGGGCTTGGCTTTTACCCGTGGGGGCTGTTCAGGCTGAGATTAGCGCGGTGATGGAGGAGAGATCCTGAGGGAGGCTTAAGCAGTGCCCAGCTCTTGTTCTGACCCTTGATTCCCCCACCTGATAAGAGCTTCCTCCTCCCCAGAAAGCTCACAAACAGCAGCTGGTTATACAGTAATGGAGATTAAGAAAAAGGAATTTGCTGAGGAGCTCAACGCTCTGGGAATTCTCTTGTTTAAATCCCGGTTTGCACTTTGCTATCATAGTTTACCTGAGTTATTCCAGACCCAAGGAAGGAGAAGATGTGCTGCCAGCTCCTGGGTCAGTAATTTCCAAACCATGCTGGAAGGTGTGAAGCTGTGCCTGTTTTTCTTGGTGGTTTACTGGCAATAAATACTTGTTTGGAATATTTTTGTGTAAAGCAGAGGCCAGGACTGGCTTGGAGCTGCTCATCACACCAGTCTGTGGTGAGGTATTTGGGAGACCTTAAGCTGTGTGAGTCATCCCTAACCTGAGATTTACAGGATGATTACAAGTTCTAAGGGTTGTTTATGGGGGCTCTTTTGTCAGCTGTATGCTAATACTTTTCCTCTAATAAAACTTACCCTTCCAGTTACTGGGAAATTCTGTAGCCTCCAGGCTGTGGAACTGAGTATGTTCTCTTCCAAGCTTTGCTGTGCAGCATCTCATCTCTTGCAGGTGATGCCACTGGCACTTCCCTCTGGGGTTTGCTAAATTAACATACACCATCTCTGTCCCAGGATGGATCTTTCAGGAGATGCAGAGACAAACTTTTGACTTGTGAACGTGTTGTTAAATGGCTTGTGGTGTGCTTTTTGTTTGGAGAAATGTAAAGTCTAATCCTGGTGAAGTTTTAACCCAGTCTGTTCTGCATTTGTCTCTTCCCTGAACCTGAGGGCTTCATTTCTTGGTGCCATTTGTGGTGCCGAGGGGCTGAGCAGCTTTGTCTTGCTGCAGAGGTGTCTGTATTTCAGTGGTGTAGGAGAAGTCTTTCATGCAGACTCAGTTCTGCAAACACACAAACTGGTGACTAATTTTAAATAAATGAATAATCTCACTGAGTTGGGAATATTCCGATGAATAGAAGTCCTTAGGGGTTTCCTAGGATTTGAATGGGTTCCACATGTAAAGTTCTTGGGGGGAAAAGGTCCTTGTATAAAATACAATCCTAAATGTTTGTATTTACACAACTGCATTAATTCCAAGATAAAATACCTTCAATTTGCAGCTTAAATAGTGTAAATGATTTGTTATAGGTAGCTTCAAATATCCTATTTTCTATGTCAGTTTTTATGGACTTACAATTACAATTTCTTATAGTTAAAAGGCTGTTTTTCTCCTTGTTGCTAAGAGAAAAACACAAACAGCAAAGCAAACTAAATACAGTCAGTTTAACTATTCATAAGAAAGTGACATTAAGACCAAATAAACCCCTTTCTCTTAACTTTTCCATTTGCAATACATGCATTTCACACAGCAAGAGTAAGATTTTTTTGGACAGAGCATAATTAAGACTATGCACTTTATGGCAATGATAAAGTGGGTTTGTAGAGCTTAACATGCCTCAGAAAATAGTGTGGCTGTGGAGCTGGGCAGCTTTAAATCAACTCTGTGTTCAAAACCATAAATCCCCTAAATTTATTATTTGATCTTGGTGCTGTTTTAGCTGTGGCAGTGTGGTATTTATACATATCCCCAGTGCTGGTCTGATCAATGTCATTATAAATAAACATAAGCCAAAGATTTTTTTATTGTGCATTTCAGAAGTAAAATAAAAGTCACCCACCCCAATGGCTTTAGTTACTTTGGTGGCTGCAGTTTTTCAACTAGACAGTCTTAAGACCTTGGGGGGATTGTTAGCCCTGTTTTTGCCTTGGTTTTGTGTGCTTCAGCGTTAGATGTTGGTAGTTAACAGTGAGGGCTTTTCATGTGGAAATACCTGATGCTTTGAAATTCCTATAGCGCTTAGAAACAAAAAACAACGTTGAAAAGATGAAACCCTGAAGACAGAGAGGGCAGCCTGAAGAAAATGTTATAAAGGATAAAAGGAAAAATGTCAGTTTGATGGAGTGCAGATGAGAGCAATGTTTGTGCTCCTGTGTGAGCAGCATCAGGTGTGCTCCCAAACAGGGAGGGGGTGTGTCTGTCTCTGTGTGCACATGGGATGGGGCTGGGGCTGGAAGTGTGGCCGTTCTGCTGTGGAGGGGGCAGGTGTCCTCGGGAGAAAGAGGAGGCTGAATTTTACTGATAAGATGCTTGAATTTAAAGAGTGAGAATCTTCCTCTCCACCTCAGCCCCTCCACACCTGCAGGTGAGGACTGGCTCGTGGCCTGTGGAGAGGCACAGAGTTAATGCTGGGCACTGCTGGATCCAAAAATGTTTGCTGTATTTTAAGGTACATTTTCAGTGTAACTCAGGTTACCAAGGTGCATTAAACAGATGCAACTGTGGTGAATGGTGTTACACCCTCAGTCATGATGTATGGAATATCGAAGTGTAGTTAACAAATATGGATGGGCAAAAATCACATAAAGCAGCAGTATATTTGTCTCTCAAATATGTTGTGATGGCCACTGTGGATTTATTGTCAGTGTGTTCCAAATCAGGAATTTGGACTCACCTGGAATCATGTAGGATGCAGCTTTGTAACTAAAAGTATTTGAAGAACTCTTCTTCATCTTCTCACCTCTGAAAATCATCCGTTTCCTGCCAGAGAAGAACCTTTTGGAAAAGCAGAAATCAAAATAACTGTCCTGACTTGCAGCACAATGTACTCTAAGACACAGCAAATACAACCATGCAGGCCACAGCCATTCCTGTTACTTCTCTGTGTGTCAAATATTTATAACTTCATAGTATTGACCAAGGATTTGAAATAGAAATGTGGGTATCTTTATTTGCATGACCTGGAAGGTAATCTGTTTCCAGTGTCCACAGAACTATTTTTTAGCTCCTGGGTGATCATTGTTGTGGAGACTATTTTTTTCAGTGGGATAATCTGTATTATTGAAGCAAAGCATCCACAGCATGGAATTTCACTGTAAGCAAGGGTTGTTTTGATGAAAAGCTTCTCCCAAACACCTCAGTTAAGGTTCTGCTTTAGAAGTTCATAATAGGAGCTGTATCAGAACTGACCATACTGTCTTGTGAGCCCAGCATGTTGAGCACAGCAAAGTAGAACAGGGATGTGAAGAAAGATTTCAAGTATCCCTGGAAGCCTTATCCACTAAACTAAAGCAAACAAAAATGCTTATTGTCTTTTTGGCAAAACATTCCTTAGGTCCTTGCTGCTGCTTTCTGCCAAAACTTCTCATCTGGGTTTAGTCATCACTTATGACTGTAAGACTAACAAATGTTTATCTAAACACTTATGTAAAGGCTTTCACTCTTGCTTTGGTATAAAGAAAAGTACATAAATTCTGACTCTTTCTAACAAAATGTGATCCTCATAAAGGACTGGAGACAATGAAATATAAATATTGGGTTTCTCCCATTTTCCTCTGCAGCTGTGAGGAAGTTGCTGATGGCAGACAAGCCCCACTCCACCTCTAACCTCTCTTAGATCTGTCTCTTCAAATCCAGCCAGCTCCTGCCACCTTCCCGTGCTTCCAGGGTTACACCTTGACCTGGGCATCTCTCATGAGATCTTCCCTTTTATCCTTTCAGTGGCCTTGTCTGAGACCTTGTGCTGTTGGCCCATGTCACAGGGATGCTGCTCTCCTCTTTATTTTATTATGTAGCAGGGTGTTCATTGCATGGCTTGTCACTGAACACGATTCCAGCTGTTTCAGGTATTCCTGTGACTCCAAACACTTGCAGAAGAGTCTGTTTTCAGTGAGGAGTCCAGAGACACAGTGGGTCCAGTCTTTCTAATGTCATTACATAAGGAGTAAATAGAAAAACATCAAGAATGAGGTCGTCTTGCTTTTTAGACCATGTTCCTGAGGATTTTGATTTCTATCCAGCTATGGTCAAATAACCCCTTGTTCTTTCAGATGAGCAGTGAATTTCCAGCAGGGAGTCTCCACTCAGGACACTGGTAAATCTACATGTAGTTCCATCTCTTGCAGGCATTTCCCCTTGCTTTCTGCCAGCCACTGTTTCTCTTGAACACCTTGATTTCATGTAGAAAGCCCTCCTTGTCCTGTTTCTTAACTTCTTCCCCACTCTCCAAATGTTTCTCTTTAGACATTATACACTGTCTCTTTTATCATGGGCTTAAATCATAATAGAAATCTCAGTTCTAAAACTCTGTATAACTGTCAAATAATGAAGTTGCTGATATCTGATCACTCGTACTTTAAATCTGAGTTTTGAATATTACTCAACATATGAGAAACAACTTAGCTATGAACTGTAACCTCCTGCTCAGAGGATACTTGGGAGTTCTCCGCCAGGGAGAGCTTCTTGTAAATGGTCCAAGGTGAAGAAAAGCTGCAGTTGAAGACGAGATTTTTAGGTTTCAAAGCTATTCAGATGTGAGGATGCTTCTGTGCACATCTGGGGACAGTTGAAGTTGTTGTTCATACTAAATTCCGATCTGCCCTTCAGTATTTTTGTTTGCTCTTGGAAACACTTGGTTTGCTCTTTTAAATACGAAGGTCAGTTCCATGCTGTGGCCACTGGTGTGGGTATGTCCAAATGAGCATCCACCTCACACAGAAGTAATCAGGGAAGGACTAGAGATCAGACTCCCAGAAGGATGGTTGGGTGGTTCTGTACTTCTGTGGCACCTCCTGGGTTATTTTCCTGCCCTAAAAGCCTGTTCAGCTGCACTCCCAGTGCTACTGGTAGCTGTGCTGGCTCCTGAGTCCTCCTCCTCCTCTGCACTGCACTTCTTGTATTTATATTTGTGTTGTATTTAACCAATATATTACAGGCAGGCATCCTTTTGCCTCCTTTTTTTTGTAGCACTCATGGTAGACAAATTATGCCATATTGGAAGCCTGTAACCTTTATTTACAGCAGTTCCAAATCCCTGCTTGATGCTTAACTCTGGATCAAGAAGGGAATCAGCATTCCTTTTCAGTGAGTGCTGGGCTGTACTTGGTGCAGGGCAAGCTGTGGCAGGGGCTGGGTGGGCTAAAGAGCTCAGCTTTGCTCCCCTGCCTGGGACAGGGAAAAGCAGCAGGGCTGGTTTGTGCCCTCTCCCATCCCATCCTGGCACTGGCAGCTGGGTGTCTGAAAGCAAGTTGTGTTGGATCTGGGTGAAACAGGGATGGGGATGGCAGAGACTCCTGTACCATCCTGACAGCTCTGCCTTGGGTGTCTCTAAACACACCGACAGTCGTGAATTTCTTTCTGGCTTTGGATTAAGCTGTTCCTAAATGTTTGGATTTGCAGGGATACCATCCAGCTGTTATATACTCCCTTCTGTTGTCTCTCCTCACCATGTCCTTTTTCAACAAGATATCAATGGTCTGAGTGCAGGCAAAGAAGAAATGTTCCAGATTTCCACATTTCTGAGAACTGCTGGGGTAGCACACTTATATAACATGGATGCATTCAGAATCTATAGGGTATTGTCTGCATCTGGGGGGGAGGTGAGAGCTCCCACATGATACAGGATGATCTCATCTGGCTGTCAGGAACATGTTTTTCTCTGGCCCATCTGCTTGCAAAACCCTTGGGTACGAATTATCATAAAACACCAAACTGCAGAATGCCCAGGATGTGATCCTTTTTCATGTGTGAGAAAGCAATTAATAGAAAATATTTTCAAGAGCCAATGCTAAAGTCTCTGAAACCACATCAGCTTTCGTGAGAGACATTTCCAGGCTGGCACCAGCTCTCCATGGCTTTGGTTTCAGTTGGGATCAGGTGTGGCCAAAAGGTCAGAGCTCAGCCTGCCAGTTCTTAGTGATGTCAAGTGCCACATCCACTGACTGCAGTACCAGCCTGAACTTGGGGGTTTAGCTGTCCCTGCTTTTCAGTTGTTGAGGTGAATTCCCCTTCTGTGGAGAAAGTGTATGACCAGCTAAAACCTGCAGGCTTTAAAACCTGCAGGCTTTGATTGCTGGGTAAGAGGGGTTTGAAATTCAATTTTATCTGAGAGATCTGGGTGTCTCCAGTCCACATGTCAGCACAGAGCATTTTGGCAGGGCAGAACTTCAGGAAACATCTCTCAGGGAAGGTTTACTTTGTGGAAAAACAAAACATTTTTTTATTATTATAAAAAAGGCCCAGCAGTCCAGGAGAACAGTGCGAGAATAAATGTTAGTGCTTGGTTCTGCCTGTATTTTATACTGAAGTCTGCTCCTCAGGTGTTAAAGATGCTGTAGCATGTGAAAGTGATTTTTCTCGTGGTAGAAGACACAGGGAACACTTTCAATCTGAACAGATACATGATAGTTTCATCAAAAGAGCTTAACTCTGAATCAAGGAATTAATCCCATCCTGCTTAGCCTCTGTCCTAACACAAGTGCTCCCAATTTTGCAATGGAAAAGGAAGCTGTTGTGTTGCACAGAGGTGGGTACTGTGGGGTGAGAGGCTTCCTCAAGGAATCTGGACAGAGGTGGAGCAAAACCAGCTTTAGGGAGTGAGGGCTTAGCCTGAATTCATCCACTTCTTTTGGCTTCTATTGCTGGAAATTCACTGCTTGCTTAAGAGAGGCAAGTTGTTTTCCACAACTGGGATGAGAGCAAACATACTTAGCAGTAAAAATCTTAACCCATTAGAATCTTTGGTTTATTTTAATACCCCTTCCTTCCATCTGAGGTACAAATGAAACCACTTCTGCTTCATAATTCTAGCAGAATAGATTGCCCTCCTTGCCCTTCCTAAGTATCTCTTGATGCAAAACCAAGAGATGAGGCATTTTCAAGAGGACGTGTATGAACTGCCTATGTAGGTAATATTTGACAAATTAATCAAGTCTCTCAAATTATCTCCAAAATTGATAATGAAACCTCACAAAACAGCTGACAAATCCAAGGACTGATGAGTGGATATTTTTCCATGTTAAGCTTCTTTCCTGCCTCTCACAGGAGCTGTTGGATGAAGTGAGGGACAGCACGTGTGTCTCAGTATGAGCTGATTGAGTTGTCACAAATGCTCATTAAATCAGAAGGTGGGAGACAACACAATGAGCAGTGGGTGATGGGAACTGTTTGAGTCCCATCATCACTTTATACATAAACTTGATAACCACCCTGAGACTGTTCTGATTATTTCCTATGACAGCAATTCTGTGCAAAAAGGGAAGAAAGGGAAATCTGTCCCACCAAATACAGAGGAGGAAGCAAGAGTTACTCTGTGGTGCTTGTTTGGAGCCACAGAAAGGCAAAGGACCCTCTCTCTTGCAGTGCTAAGATGCCACAATAGCTGATGAAATCCATGTTTTCTAGAGGTCTGTCTTTTTTGGAGCAACCATATCGTAGTATCTAGAAGGAAGGAGGATTTTCAGAGCTGTGATATCCTGACTGGAACTGAATTTAGACACTGAAAAAAACCTGCTAGTTAAAAAACCCCACCAGTATCCAGAACTTAGGTTAGGATTGCAAAAGCTTTGAAAGGCTCCAGAGGATTCAGAACTGAGATTGAAATTAGCTCAAATCTTTTGGCTTGTGTCTTCTCAGCCCACTTCTCTTCCCTGTGATGACATTCTGTTTCCAGTTGCATCTGTGTCTGTTTCCTTTGAAAGAGGTCACTCATTTGAAGAATGAGGTGTTGCAATCCATGGGTCTTCCAGCAAAACCTTGAGGCTACAGCCAGAAGCCATTGTGCATCTTGGAAACTGAGATACCTCGGCACCCCTAAAGCTCCAGATAAACAGGTATCTGTTAAATGTCTCACAGAGTGTGGGGGTGATGCTGCTTAAGTGGGAGCTGTGCACAGCTTGAGCACATCTGGTGGGTTTCACCATGGGAGAGAATTTTCCAGGTGCTGCTGAGACAGCAAACAGATACAGTGAAGCTTTTAATTCATTTTAGCCATCTCAGACTTGCTAAAGCACCCCAGTTCTTGGTGCTACTGGCATCTCTCAGCAGTGTACCAATGGCAGGGTCTAAGTTTCTCTAATGTAAAGAACATTGTCAAAATGCTGGATGTTCGGTGGACCTGAATTTGGGAGTGGACAAAGAAGAGAGAAGGTGCTGCAATATTTTCTGCTCTCAACCCTACATTTTCCTTAGGGAAGTGGCAGGTTGCCCTTACTGGATGCTGTGAATGTTTACTCCAGTGGACTTGAGAGGTATGTGTGTAGTTTGCTGGTCTTGGGGAAATCTTATCTGGTTGAATATCATGCAGTTTCTCCTTGGAGGTAAACCATGACCTAATTACAGAGGTTTAGACCAGCTGCAAAATTGTGCTGTTGGTCATTTGAGTCATGAGCCAACCATTGGAAATGCTTATGGTGATGCCAGGAATGTCTTCCTTCCTTGCCTGGGAATGGCATCACCTTCCCTGCTGGAGCAGAGGGGATGAATTGGTGCCCCCCTTTTTGACTAAAAGGTTGTGGTGTTCTAATTGGCAGCACTAATTTTAACATTTTGTTTAAGTCTAGTCATGCCAACTTGGGTGTGTTCAGCAACTTTTTTAATGGAACGTTATTTGCTTTAAATTTATTTTTTTTAGGTCTAGTGTGTTTGTTAAGCTGAATGAAGCAATGATCACTTTGGTCTCCTAACAAGGGATATTAGCTTTGAATAAAACAATAAATTGTTTTCCCCTTAACAGCACCTCCCTTTGATTTCTGTTTGTTTCTCTTTCCTAGTTCTTCTGAAGCCCAGAGGTTTTGTAGTGTCAAGTGATGGTCATTTGGGAAACTCTTGACATGTAAAGAGGTAGGAGTTGAACATTTCTATCTCTGATTAAATAAATTTCTCTAATTTCTTCTTAATGGGAATATTTCTTGTTTGTTTTTTTGTTCCCATCTGGGGGACATTTTTGAGTGGTGATGCTCTAGGAATGTATGGCTGAACTATCTGCTGCTGCTTTGATTTCAGGGCCAGCAGAGGCTTTGGCCCCCTGTTTGTCCACGTTTCTCAGAAATGCTTCCCTGAGCAGATTTGCATGGTTTCCCAGAGGAAAGCTATCTCCACTTGATGTATTAATCCAGGCAAGTTTGTAAACCAAGAACCACATGCCAAAGGGTACATGTGGGACTGAAGGGCTGCCTCGTGTCCAGTTTCCTCAACAGGTTTCATAGTGCACGAAACAGTCAGGAGTAACCTTTTCTCTTCACAGAATCCAGATATAAGCATCATAAGTTGTTTGTCACCTGAGTGTCTCTTCTCCCACTGCAGTTTTTAAATGCATAAACCAAATTCTTACACACCAAAGGACCACATCAAGTAGTCGGAGGGTTTCCCATGTAGGTTTAGTGAGGTTAAGCCTGGCCTGGGAGCTGAGGAAACAAAGCAGGTGCTTGTTGTGCAGCAGCTCCAGCTCAGCTGTGATATCCATACATTATATAGGTCCCATCATGGAATGAGTAGAGTGAAATCTGATGCCTTGTAGGGGTTTTTTGTACTGCTCTAAGTGATTTCAGGACACTGACGCATCTTGCTGGAAAAGTATCAATCTGTTATGGACAATTTGGAGGGATCTTTGTCTAAATCTTCCTAAAGAGATCAGCTGGGAGGGGCTTGCGTGATGTATTGCTGCTCTTGGCCACTTGCAGACTGAAGGAGTCTTGCCATGCTTACAGCTTTAACCACCAGTGCTGGGACATCTGTGGGCTGTAAACATTTTGGTCCTTCATTGTTAAGTCCTGTAACCCACCAAGCTCTGAGCACCCAGCTGTGTGAGAGCAGCCAAATGCCAATGCCAGGCCCATCTTACTGCACTTTCCTTGGGCTCGAAAGTTGGATGTCGAGATCAACCAAAAATAGGTTGCAATGGAGAAGTAAGTTGTAAGTATCAGGCTGGCTGGCTGACTGTGAGTCTTCCTGAGAGCACAGGGAGCTGCTGGCCTGTTCCAGGGTCCCTTTTTGCACAGCTGGCAGCATGTCTCTGTTTGCTCGTTGGATGTGGAGCAGTTGTGGCATCTCTCCCTGCTTTGGACAGAGGCACAGCACAGACTTGTATCCCTGTACAAAAGGCCACAGCCTCACTGACTGCATGCCATGACATGAGTCATGGCAGGATAACAGCATTCCAAGCTGTGAGGAACTGTGAGAGAGATCCTGGTAGGAACAGTTTGCTGGGTGTTAACCCAGTGCTGCATCCATCCTTTCCTGCCATCTCCCAGTGCCTGCTGTTGCAGGAAGACTTAAGAGCAGCTGACTGCAGAGCTAAAGGGATCTTTCTTAGGTGCTTCTGAAAGGAAGACCACCCAGAATTCCTGCCCAAAGATAGGAATAGCAACTGGGAATGAGCCCTCAGCAGATGAGAAGAAAGATTATGGCCTACTGCTGCTTAGAACAACCTTATTTTAGTCCTTTATTAGAAATTTGCCTTGGTTTTATTGATAAGAGATACTTGTATTGGGGACTAGAACATGTAACCAAACACCAGGGGCAGATGTGCCTGCAAGTTGCTCTTCTGAAAGTGGGGCTGAATCTTTTTTGGCTGAGCAGCTCAGAAGTTCTGGAGGGTGTTGGGGGGAACACAGCCCTTCCCAGTATCTCCTTGGGAGGTTCCAGTAAGAGATGCGACTCTCCCTTCTCCAGTGATGGGTGCAGGGTTGTCCTCTGTTGCCTCTGGGCACTAAAGGTAAATTCTCAAGCAAGAGTAGGTGGAAAAATCCCTTCTTCAGCAGAGTCTGAGCTGGGAAGTTATGACTGTTCCTCTTACACCTGTACCAGTGCAAGAACAAGGGTAAGTGTGGCCTGCCAGGTCTGTTTGTCCCTAAAACACCAGCCAGTGAAGCTTCCCTGAAGCACAGTCTGAATAAATATTTTTTTCTCCTTTGTCTGTTTCTGTAAAAAGGGTCTTTTGATGAAAATATCACTAGTCTGTTTGAAAACACCCTCCCCTGAGTAGTTATTTACTGAGTCCTAAAAACACAGGCTCAATAGTTAACTCCTGTGGAAGTGGTGCCGCTGCAGATGAGGCAGAAGAGCCCCATCCTTAGCCCAGAGGCTTCAGGCATTTCCTCCCTGCGCTGCAGACAGGGACGTGGCTCTCCCTGTGGAGGTCCAAGGGAGAACCTCTGCCACCCCTCCCTGTCTGAGTGTGTTGGGGCCAGCCAGGGTCTTGGTCTTGACAGAGCAGGACACTGAAACCTGCAGAAGGTGGTAAGGGGCCTTGGGAGTTTCTGAGACATTATTTTTCTGGTGATGTGCAGGGCTGGAGTCAGAGTTGTCCTTGACAATACCCTTAACAGAATTTAAGGAGTTTTAATGCTGCTTTTATACCTCTCATGCCTCTGCCTGGGGAGTGCTGGTGGTGCTCCTCTCTGCCATGCACCTGGGTGTTCCACAAGAGTCCCCACCTACAATCAGGGTGAGTGTCTCCTCATTGAGAGCCTTTTGGAAGCAAGCAGGAGTATGGGAACTGCAGCTTGGGTGGAATTCTGTTTAATGACTGACTTGGCAAAAACTGCTTCAGAATATGCCTTTTACTAAGCATGACCTATTTTGCTGCAAGCCAAATACACACACGTGTAATATATATACAGAAATAGTTGTGGAGTTGAGAGGCTGATGAAAGGTTCACCTACAAGCAGTTGATAAATCCTTGGCCTGTTTCACATCTCACTGAGCTTTTTATGGACTAGGGAGCTTGAAAATATCTGTGAATCCTGATGAGCAGCAACACCAGCTCATGCTGGAGAATGAAACAGGAGCCAGTAAATGGAAATGGTCTTGGTTTTCTTTGGCTTTTACAAATATTATTGCCACTCATGGTGTGTATTTGCTACAACACACTAGGGATCTTGTAAGGTATTGGTTGTGACCAGATGAAAAGTCTTATTAGTCAGGAATTCATCACTTTTGGTTATCTCATGTTTTTCCTCATTGAGGAGAGGATGCAACACCATACTTAAAGTAAGTGTTTAGCTACAATTATGCTTAATGTTCCCTGAAGCTTAACCTAGATGAGATGGAGAATTCAAAAATAATCATGTCTGGAGGAAAGCAGAAAATGCTGATGAGCTGAATCAGCTAAACTAAGTGTTCTGTTCTTTATGCATGGAAAACATGGAATAAAATACATTGAAGGTGCAATGAGTCACTCAATCAACCAAGCCACTGAGCTCCTTTAAATACAATAAAATCAAAAAGTTGCCTTTTTTATGCAGTGTCAGCCTGCACCTTGAAGTGCCTGGAGCAGCTCCTAACTTGGTCCAGTGCCACAGAACCTTTAAGGTGTTTGTGTCTGCCCCTGACTTTGAGTGCCTCAGTCAGTTTAAAAGAACGAGACTTAGCACCATCTGATGTTGGGCCCTTTCTCAAACAGTCTTTTAGCCAGATGCTGTAGTAGAAATCATAGTTGTCCAGCCACTCACCTCCAGAAGTTTGCCTTTTTTTTTTTTTTCTGCCATGGATAACTATTGATTCATCTAGAACAAAATCAGTTTTTTACTTGAATTGATTGCCTATCTAATCACTCACTTGTGATTGGTTTTTCTGTTAATTACAGCACTTTTTTTTATTATTCAGCAAGGGTTGGTGATTTTTCACATAATCCCAGCAAGGAATTTACTAGTGTGTTTTTGGCTGTTTTCTCCACTAGTGAAGAGGTGCTATGTTAACCCTTCTGCAGTGCCAGAGCAGCACAAAGAACCTACCAGAGAGCCTTGCCCTGTGTATTCCGAGTATGGATACAAATCTTGGCTATGGCTGTGCTGTTGGAAAGGTGGTTGGAATATTTTGTAATCTGTAATCACTTCCATGGTGTATTTTTGTGGGGCACTGAAATTCCTGGTAAAAGTGTGAATTCATCAATATATTACTCTTGTGCACATGTTGAAACCAAGAACCTTATGAGGTTTAATGATGTATTAAGTCTTCCTGCATGATTTCGGTAAAGATTACTGAACAGATCCCTTTTATGCTGTGCAAAGAGCTCTTAGTCTAAGATGACATTCAATTCCTCACATTTAAACCTGGGGAGGGAGTGTTTCAACCAAACCTCTTTGTTGAGGAAGCAAGATACTATTTATACAGCCTCAAAATCCACCTAGATATGTGCCCTAAGTTAAAGTGGACTGAACTGAAAGCCTCCAACTTCCCATGTTCCAAATTGTCCAATGCAGAGGTAGATTTGTGTGGGTAGGAGGTGCCTATTTTAAACAAGTGTTTTGAAATGTGTGGTTTAAGGGCTGGAAATTGTGCCTCTCTTCTAGGCATTTTTCATCTTCCACAGTTCTCCTGCTAGTCTCTTAATAAAATAATGTTGGTCATGTTCAGTGTTAAGGGGTAAATGGCTTTCTGTTCTCCCCTGCGCAGCCACAGCAGGGCACCAGCAATGGCAGCACAGCAACACTGGTCTCCAGTGCTGGTTTTGAACACTTCAGTGCCCTTTTTTAAAATATCACTTCACGTTCATCCATGCTGTCATGCAGACAGCACTAAGTCATTTACTTATTCATGTGGCAACCTGTTCTGTTGCTGTTTCCATGGGAAAAGCAGATGTTTGTTGTTTCTGCTACTTAAAAGAAGCTTGGCGTGCTCAACAGCCCAGAAGAGCCGTGTGTCCCATTCCCAGTGTGAGCCTTTAAGTTACCTTGAAAATTTCCCTTTTGTACTAATATTGCTCTTGTCCCAAAATAACAAAGCTCGCAGTCACAGGAGAGAAGGCACAAGATGTTCAAAGCAGCAAAACCACCTCAGCCTGCTTCTGATAGCAGGCTATCAGTCACTCCTCAATGTCATTGTCACATGGATATGTCACATGAGGCAGCACCTGCTTGGGAGTTCACTGGAACTGCCAAAAAATCAAGCCAGAGGCTGGTTGGTGTGATGGTTGTTGGGTGAACCCACTATTCTGGCTAAGGAATAAGCTGCTTTTCGTGTTACCAGCTGTTTTTTGAAGAGGATCTCCCTAAAGGAGGCTGCATGAGGATGTGTGTATGGGGGGAAATAGGCAGAAACAGTGTTAGATGTAGCATTGGTTCTTCAGAAAATGCAGCAATTTGAGCATTGTGCTTGATGGCCCAAATGATTTCATCTGGGAAGACAACAGAGGCCTGTGGGCTAATGTCATCACTCCATTAGCCTTGGGACCCGTAGCTGGGATGGGAATGCCAGCTGAGTGTTGGTGCCAGCATGGGTATGGCATGGCTTAGGATCCTTCACATCTGACTCCCTTCTTGCACTGGCACAGGGTGCCCAGAGAAGCTGTGGCTGCCCCATCCCTGGAAGTGTCCAAGGCCAGGTTGGATGGGGTTTGGAGCAACCTGGGCTAGTGGAAGGTGTCCCTGCCCATGGCAGGGTGTTGGAATGAGATGGGCTTTGAGGTCCCTTCCAACCCAAACCAGTCTGTGATTCAAAGTGATGTACAAATGTACATTTTGAGCTGTCATTTATCGGCTGGGCTGGGCTGGGCTGGATGTTATATTTAAAGCAGAGATGCTAATAGTGCTGGCTATGGTTACAGCCTTCCAACAGTTCTAAGGAAACATGACAAATTCAAGCCAACTCTTTTTCCAGATTTTGTGCCAGAGTTAGTTTGCATAGGTGGCAATATTGGAAACTCTCCAGAGAAACCTTTTTATCTGACCATTCATTTCTTCTCTTTCTTCTCGTCTTGAATCCCACTTGGGCTGAGCCTAAACCTGCCACAGCTGAAACAGCCAACCCCTCTGCTATCCAAAATCTCCTTGGTTTCAAACCTACCACAGATTGAGACAAGCGAGTTCCAGATAAAGGCATTTCCTCTGCTTATCAGAGCCAAAAGCCCTCTTCCAATGAGCTGAACTCACCCAAAGGAGCTAAAAGGAGAATATGGATTATTGGCTGGTTGCTTTCTGCACAAATATGTAGTTTTTCACCATTGACATGGGCAAGTAAAGTATCACACGGTGGGCTGAAACCACCCACAGGGGACTGGAGCAATGTGTGTTTGCCTGGGGGCTGTTCTTGGTTCCCTTCAGGGAGTTTGGAGGTGAGAGGGGGAAGGAGCAGCTGGAACTTGTCCCCTCTGCCATCGGGAGTTGTGTCTGTGCCCTGGCTGAGTGCAGGACACCCCTGAGCTGCCTAATTGCCCTGGGCAATTAGGAAGGAACCTTGGGATGAGTTCTCAGACAAAGGCTCTGTTGTTGGGAAACACTGGGAAATCAGGCTGTTGTCCAATATGTGCAGATACTGAATAATTAAGATCCACAAATAGAATTTCTGAAACTCTTATTTAGGTGTTCTAGGTACTCAGTATAGGAAAAAAATCCCAATGGTTTTACCCCTTGGAGCGGTTCTACCACGTGGCCACCCCACTCTGAGCTGGTCCCTTTTTGAAAGCTGAATCTTTTTAATCTGGGAAGCTCTTCTAGCAGTGTTGGAAATGTGTCCAGCTCCTCTGAGACCAGTGTGTCCTGGCTGTGCCTGCAGGGAGCCAACACGGATGGCCACGAGTGTGGTCACCTCTGAAATGCAGGAGTGTGACTGGGCTGGTGGGTGGGGGAATCCCATGGTGATAAACAGAGCTCTACAGATTGAAACTGCTTGTGTGTTGTGCACCTCGAGAGCAGAGGTTAAAGCTTCGTTCTCCTAAAATTCCTGAAGCCACCAATTATCTGAAAGCTTGAGCAGCCTCTGAAAGCCTTTGCTGACTGTTCTATTGGAAAGAAAAGGAAGGATTAAAATCTTATAACTATGAGAATATACTGAGGTTAAGCATTTTGAAGGCTGAGGTTCCCCTCTTCTCCAGAGAATATTAATTTTCATGCTGAGTTTTGAAAAAGCAGGCAATAATACATCCAAAAAGAAGAGCAACTAATAATACTGGGTGAAGTGGCTGATCTCAGATGCACAGCATCTGTCCTTGTGGGATTCCCCCTGGAGAGGGTTCCTGGCTGCAGCAGTAAACAGTCTGAGACATTTGATAACTATCTAAAATTCTGGTTTTCTTTACAAAATAAAAGCCCTCACATACCTTAAGTTCATTTGGCTCCTGGCACTTGCTCGGTTGTTAATCTGTTATTTTTTTAATGATTGCAGTAGTCGCACTGAGAGCCCTAAAGAATTTGAAGTAGAGGGCAAGGAGCAGCACGTTTTACAATCCCGGTATGGTGTGGCCACATCTGACAGAATTCCCTTTTTTGCCTTGTCTATTTAAAGCATGTCTCTTACATTAGAACACAGGGAAGGTACTAAATGGTGTTGGACAAAAGTCAGTGGATTTTTTTATTTTTTTTTTGAACTGGGAAGACCTTGCTAATGAGCTGAGTTCAGCTGACAACCCTTCCCTAGTCCCAGGCTGGGACCTTTGATCACCATTTATTCAAAGCAGCTGAATTTGCCTCTGGAGACCAGTCTCATCGATTTACTCATCTTGTGAGCTCACTGGTGACTTTTACCACCACAGCTCCCTGCCACTGGTCTTTTCACTTATAGGTGGGAGCTGAAGGTAAGTGTTTTTAATTGTCCTCCCTAGTTCCATCTTATACTTGCAGTTCAAGTATTTAAATTCACACGTGGGGTTTTGCCTGGCTGATTTTGCTGAGGTGACTTGTGTGTGAGGCACATGGTCAGATAACTCACCAGAGTGTGTTTTAACTACGTATAAAAAAGTTTTCTCTGTTCTCTAGTCCAGGAGAAACAGGAGCTGTGCAAAGCTGGAAGCAGAGGGACCCCTCTCATTAGAGGCCTCATGAGCCTGGGGTTAGAAAATTAAGCCGAAGCATAATAGGAGTATCAGCATAAGGTAGAACTTGCCAGTAAGAAGTGGAATGCTGACTAAAGCAAATCTCCTCACAAACCCGTGCAGCTGGATTGATTGGCAAGCTTGATTACTCATCCTTTCCTGTCTAGACAGAGCTAGTTTTGAGATTTCATATAAAAAGTTAATACTTATCATGTTTGATGGCTGTCTTGGTGCTGGGGTGAGGTTTCATGAATTACTGACAATTTGATTGGAAATGGAGTTTGGGAAAGTATTAGTAAAATGGCCTTAACCTTTTGCTGTGTCTTAGTGGAAGAAACGTACTCTTCTCTGTGTGGGTAGAAAAAAAGGGAACCTTTCCCTGCCCTCTTTTCAGAGTTCAGTTCCAGCAAATGCCCTTGGCCTATTCTAGGCTGGTATATTTGGGAAAATCTTGGTCTGTTTGCCTATAAATAAGAAATATTGCACTATATGACATCCTGACATAAACCTGAGCAAAAGCAAAGCTGTCAGAGGTATCAGATATATGGAGAAGGGAAGCAGATTAATTTGTACCTGGAAGACTTTTATATCTTAGGGATAGCATGGCTTGTTGAGAACTCTAAAGGCTGGAGGTGACCTGTGTAACCTGGGCCCCAGGCTCGACACCAAACAACAAGTCCACAAACTGTGCATGCCCAGGCAAGGCAAATTCCATCTGCTGTTCTGGTTGCAAAGGGAATTCTCATTACTGATGGAGAGAAGAGGGGATGGGGAACCCCAGAGCTGGCTGTGTGTCAGGCAATCCCTAAAGGGGGCTGTTTGTCCATCCAGTCAGTTGTACATGGAGCATCAGAGCTGGAGACCCTGATTTGAACCAGTCCAATGTGCTTTGGTAGACTCCAATACATTCAAGGGGAAAAACATGAGAAATAGATTTGACCTTGTCAGAAATTGGACTTTTGTTGGAGGAAGGGGGTTCGCTGAAGCTTTAACAGGTATTTGAGCCATCCTTTCATCTTTTATGAAGAGCATTACACTAAGTGCTCTTTGGCTGCTGTTCCAGGAAGCTGGCACATGCCAAGTGGTGAGGAGCTCATTTAAATAGAGCTGGCCTCATTAGCATTCCAGATGCTGAAAATGTGCACAGCAGGATCACAGCCAAAGAGCAGGCCTCCTCAGCTGTGGCTTTCTGCTGGCCTAAAAATAAAGTTCAAACTGTCTTTATTAAAAATCTCTCTCTATGTGTACCTATATAAACACACATCATGGCCAAGCTGATGTTTGCCTGCCTAAAGGATGAAGTGCTGTTCTGTCCGTGGCTGGTGGATGGTGTCACATTGTAAGAGCTGCATCCACAACCAGGTGCTGAGGTGACAGGGTGGGCTCTTTGCCTCACAGCAGCGTTGGGATGTTCTGCTGGTTGCTGTCACTTCAGAGTACCATATCACCTTGATTAATGTGGCTGCACTCCCTCTGTGACCAGGCTGGAATTTCATCATCCATGTGCAGCTCTAACTTCTGGTGAGTGGGGATGTTTTGAAACCCAGCTCTTTCAGAAAAGCTGTAACAGGTGATTGTATGAAAACATAGCTCAGGTGAGGCAAGAAGCAGATCAAATGATGCCAAGAACTACCAGGACAGGAAAAGCAAACCCAAACTTGTGGCAAAGTATAGATCCTCAACACGTCCTTCCCTTAAGGACTGCATGTGGTATTTGATGCTCAGAAATAATAAAGTATACAAGGCAGGGCAAAAATAGATGAAGGGTGCAGAATGGCTTTTGTACAAGAGGTGACTCAAAGTGTTATTTGTTTTAGTGTGGAAGTGATGAACAAGAAAGAATTACCTGCAGGGAGAGGGCCAGTGGGGAAGGTGTGGCCACTCACAGTTTAAAAATCGGAGGCATCAAGTTCAATTGCTAGATAGAATCCTCAAAATGAATGAGAAGGGGTACTTTGTCACAGGACACACGAGTCAGGTGTGGAAGTCATTGCCAAACATTGCCAAGCAGCTACTGAAATGAAAAAAGAAGGAAAAAAAAAAGAAAGAAATTATGAGAAGGAAGATTTATTGGGGATTGCTAAACACAAAGGTCTGTTTAAGCATGTGGACTCTGGCTGAGGAAGCCTGAGCTGCACATGGCCAGAAGCAGAGGGTGGTGGGAGGTGTTGCTAAAGGCTTGTCCACATATGTTTCCCCCAGAGCTGCCTGAGCTGTTGAAGGGAAGGGGCTGGGCTTGGGCAGCCCCAGAGGTTAATCCAAGCCCTCCAAGACAGGTGAAAACTTCTGGAGTCAGTAGGTTGTCTGAAGTTGAAAGGCTGGCTGCAGCGTTGCAGAAATTGCTGAAGGGACATTTAATCCCAGGAGCCACCATTTGGATTGCTACCCTCTTTCCTTGAAGGACCTGGTATTCTGGGCTTGACTTTTCAAAAGGCAGTGGGGGTTAGATCCTTCAAGATGCTTGGGCATTTTACTCCTATTATTTTAAGGAGAAATATGTGTCCTTGTGGATCTTTCCAAAAACCAGTTGCCAATGTTTAAATAGCCCTGTATGTCTAGTTCTTTATGCTCTATGTTGTTGGCAGAAAGGAGTACCTTTCTGCAGCTACTTGGGGAAGGTTTCCTTCTTTACTGTACCCTGCCCGTTCCCATATTTCAAGACGTGAGTTTCTACTTGGGATTTTAAAAACATGTAGTGTATCTATCTGAGCAAGTCATTCAGTGACACAAAGCAAATGACAAGCTTCATAAATCACAAATGTGAACAGGATTGCTTTTAGGCGAAAGGGAAGAATGAGAAAAAGCTTACCAATGTAATGCAGGCAGAGGCTGCGGGAGGGCAGCATCAATGGGTATTGCCCCAGGCAGGGGAGGGATGGCTGCAGCAGGTCAAATGACAGCAGTGCTGAGCCAGGAGCCAGGCCCCCTTCTGAGTGGTGACTCCGCTCTCCTGGAGTAATGCTGCGCTATTCCAGACCTTCCAAGGGTGTCTGAGATGGGAAATACCTGCCTACCCTTCGTTTACCTCTACATGGTGGCTCAGGGAGTGTGTTTGCAAACTATCCCTGTTCCCAGCATGATGGTGGTCTTGGATATAACCACTGTTTTCCAGTCGTTGCCTAGTTCAAAGTTGGTCTTGTGGGTTTCTGGCTGTCTAGTTCCCTCTCAGTTCTGGTACATGGGCTCATTTTTAATTAAACACCCATCAATTGAGGAACTAAAAACAGTCCAAAAAAGTTTTGTTGACCAAAGTCTGAAAATATGAAATGTTCTTTGGGGGGTTTTGGGTGTGGATTATGAGGCACATTTCAATAATATTTAGTATGTCATCTTCAAGCAATGTTTTTAAACCTCAAAACTCCAGGGAAGTTCTGTAGGCTTTAGCAAACAGATGTTAGCAGTCAGGAAAGAATTATGATTCCTGCCCCAAAATATTCCCTCCTGCCTATCAAGATATCCTGGTGTGTAACACTTTTGAGATATTCCTCCTATGGAAGTGGGGACACCACGTTGCTGCAGCTCTGTGAATCAACGCATGAAAAAGAGGTCTCGAGTCCCTCCTTATCCATCATCAAGGCACGGTATCATTTGGGATGTCCTGACTAACAGAGGGTGTGTGTCTGTCTGCACACTTTGTCCCTACCTAGTAGCTTGCCTGAAGTTGTTTGACTCAGCTGCTGCTTGTAGTTAACAGACTTTTAACTGAAATATGTGCACCAGCATCCTGTATCCCGAGTTCTGTAATCTGCTTCAGGAACAAGCAGGAATTATTAACTGTGAATCCAGACCCCTGCTGCTATGAACTGAAGAAGGTTTGGCCCCAGAGGTCTTGATGAGGGGAAAAGACAATAATATCTGCTCGACAGGAATGGTTCAGCTTCACCTCCAAGGATTTGCATCAGCTTTCTGTCGTTTTTTATTTACAGCTCACTGGTGAAGGTATACAGAGGTTCCTGAGACAGCAGGAAATCATGGCTCACTGACCCAAAAGGACTGGGAGCTCCTGCTGCTTAACCAACAGTATGATAACATCTTCCTGAAACTACCCAGCAACATGGGGATAGTTGTGTAAATGCCTGAAAAGGAGTCGATGTTGTGCTGACATGGTGAGAAACCAAGGATTGCCTCTGCCCTCCCACTGTGGAGGCACCACATAACATCACAGCTTCATTATCTTGGGCTGGTGCAGCTCTGGCTGCCTCCTTGCCATGGGACAGCACGAGGGATCTGATCCCTCACCCTTCAGACCTGGCATTCCTCAAGATTTGATGGAGGCATCAAATGAGAAAACCCTGATCTTGACGTAACCCTTGTAGGTGGCTTCCCACTGTATTTCCACCCTCTCCTGGGCTGTAAAGAAAAGGAAAAGGAGGGGTGGTGGCTCTCGGAAGGGAATTGTAACCCTTGTTGGCTGTGGTGTACCCTGCTAGATCAGATGTTTCCTTCAGGTGTTCTGCTGTCAGTACAAGAGTCTGTTTTGCCTTATTTTTGTGTTCCTGCTCCTGAAAGTTACCTTTCCATGTGAGTTCCAGCCTGACAACTTCTTTCAACCACCTTTCGAATGTTCAGCTTCTGCTCTTTAGGTCTGGAGACAAAGCCAGGCAGCCAAATCCAAAGGTTTTACGTTTCCTCTTATTTTTGTCAGCGCTCCTTGGTCTCTTTCTCTCTGTTCCTCACAAAAAATATGGACTGATTTTTTTTTCTTTTATTTCTCTGGTAATCCAGGGTCCAGTCTTGGTCTGAACTGATGTACCATTTTACTCCTCATACCCAACCAATGGATCCAGTTATATCTCCCCTTTTATCCTCCTGCTTGCTTGCACTTTCTCAGTTGTTCTTTGGGGGAACATGAGAATCCCGATTTCACTGTGTTTGAAGTTCTGATTTTTGACCTTATGGTGGGATTTATTAATAATTTAAAACCTAAGAAAAATCCCTGTTTGAATTAACTCCACTTAATGTAAATACTAAATTTAGGAACATGTTCTACCAATATTTACTTTGATAGATATGCCCACTCTTCACATGAAGCTTGCCAGGCTTTTATGTGACAGGAAGGTGAAATTGGCTGCCTATGAAAAGTAAATATATCTGGCTGATACACACTAATTTTATCTGTGTCATATTTATATGACCCTTCCATTCATCTTCAAAAAAATCTTCCTCTGCCTGTACTATATTGTCTCATTTTACAAATGATTCATCCTTTGTGGTGGTGGGAAAGGGACATAGGGAATTCCCTAGGAAAATGTTGCATTAGCCATAGCTTCAGTTTATTTTTCTTCTGTGGAAATACATGGATCAGCTCTTTGGAGACCAGCCCAAACTCGCTTGGGTGCTTGAAATGAAGTTTCCCTTGATTTGGGATCTGTGGTGCAAATATTACCTCGAGAGGTGTTAATTAAAATGAGGAGGATTATGATGTCTTAATGATGTTCATGCAGTCCCTGCTAGTTTAGGAGGAAGCTGTGAGGGAGGCAGTGATGGATGGGCCAAACAACTGTTCCTCTGGGACTGATGGGAAGGAAAAGAGATGTTCCAAAGCAACGTTAGTGGCACTGGTTTTGCCTAACTCAACCCATGAAGTCTTTGGAAAGGCTCCTTTTTATTCCTGACCAGGGTTAGGATGTGCTCACAGGGTCCAAGGAAATACACAGGCACGGTGCTTTGACTGAGCATAAACCCAGCCATGTGCTGGCAGATTGGCTGGTTTAAGGTGGAATTCCTCAAAAATGGCTCTGTCCACCTAATAAAAATCACAACTGCAATGTCTCTGTTTGGAGAAGTCCAGCGTAATTGTGGTTATAACCTTCTACTGTCTGAGCCACTTGAAAATGAATGACATGCTGAAGCAAGGTAGAATTTGCAGATTGATTTATTTATTGACTTCACTTCTTTAGTGACTGGATGTAAAGATACATTATAGGATTGCAAGTCCAAGAAAGGCGCTCCCTGGAATGTTTTTGAAAGCTTCCAGAAATAGACTCTGACGAGCTTGGATTGAGAAGTGCAAAATTCCAAGCACAGAAGCTCACAGGTTTTGTTAGAGGCAAAGAGAGCTCATGTTTATGGCTGTTTCGGGCCTGATCCAACTCCTCCTGGTGTCGAAGGAAAGGCCTTTGCTTGAGTTCATCAGGAAAGTTCCCAGCCCTGAGAGAATCAGGATTTATGGGGAAAGCTGTAAATGGGCAGTTTACACCTTGCTCCCTGTTTAGCAAAAGGAGCTGCAGAAGATGAACCTGCAGCAGTTTGGCTGCTGGAGGCATTTGAAGCATGAGAAGAAGCAACAGTGCTGGGAATGAGAGCTCAGGTGCTGTCCTTGCACTTCCAGGGTTTGGGGAGGGTGAGCAGTGACTGCTCGAGTGGTGAGCTTGGCAAACAGTGTCTAGCTTGGTATGTTAGGAAAAGCATCAAGTGTTTCTTTATTTTTTCCAGAAGAAAAGTTGAAGTGTGACAGCACCAGGGCACTGGAGACAAGCCAGATACACATATTTGGTTGGAGAGGAAAAACAACCATCTGTCTAGAAAAGGATGTAAACATTAAGTCTTAGCTTTCTGTCTTAGCCTCTCCTGTGACAGAAAGGAAGCCCTGTCTGAGCTATTCTGCTACTCTGCTGAAAGCTACTGTAATGCAGACTGTGTTGAAAAGGAGCAATTTAAGACAGAATTTTTCTTTTACTGTATTTTTCCGAAGGATGACTTTTTCACATAGGTCCCTTCTGACTCAAGAAGGGAGAAATCATTTAGAAGGAAATAAATCTCTACTGATGGCTACTCAGAAAAGCAGCCAGTGAGCGTGGGTGATCTAATATTAATAAATGCCAGGGGTGATGCACTGAGTCATTTCTCCATTGTTTTTGTTATGCTATTAAGAAGTGGAGCTTTAGGCTTCCAAGAACCACAGGCACACTTACTTTTTTGGGGCATGTGCATTGCAATGAAACTCTGCCTGGAGCATCAGCACTAGGAGTGAAGAAGAGTCCAGGAGCACTTTGTGATTATGGCACAGTCAGTTCATAAGGCTGGGAACCCACGGAAAGCCAAGGGGCCTTGCACCCCTTCAGCAGTGCAGGATTTGGCCTGAGGATGTGCTGGGCTGGCTTTGGGAATCGGGACTGCTGCTCAAAGAGCAACTGGCCTGCTGTCTAAAATAATTTACTGCTGCCCAGTCATGCCAGACAGGAATGGTCTCGATCTGTTCCGTTCATAAAGTCTTCATGGCTCTTTGTCCTCAGCCTGGTAGCTGGGGACAGTGGATCTCTTCCAGCTTGAATTAAGTTGGGTGCAAGCACTTTTCAAGCACTCTGGACCCCTTTTCTGCTGTGACTGATCCCCCACCTTGTGCATTCTACTTCTCCAATCCAACATTTTCACCTTAGGCCCTTTTCTCCAATCTTGTTAGAGCTGTTGCATACGTGACCATATTTGTTCCATCCTCAACTGCAGTCAACAATTGGAAGGCCAATCTAAATCTTAAATCAAGAATTTCCAGACAGTGTTGCCTGAAGACTTTTTTATTACGGACTCTTAAATTGTCACTTTTTCATTCTGTTGTATATGCAAGGTATGTAAATATCAATTAGCCATAATTGATATTATGTTATAAATCTGTTTAAACAATTAGTAGAGGAAAAGTGCTCCCCAAAATAATATTGCAGCTTTGATTTAAATAAAAGACAAATAATTAAACTCTCTCGTGCTCACTGGTGGATGTGATTCTATGAGTTATTCTGTGCTATGAAGCAGAATGACCATGGAAAAATACTGGAGAGGTTTGTCTTCTGACCATCAAACTAAAATCTGAGGAGGCTGGCAGAGGGGAGAATTGGGGAAGGTGTCCCAGGCTGCTTATGCAGTGCTGGGAATATAAACTCTCCCAGATCCAGGTCCAAGGCTACCAAAGGCTCCCACTGACGCCGTGTCTTCGTGTTGGACCAGGCTGTTTCCTCCACCCTCCGAGCCCGGGGCTGGAGTGCGTTTGTCCGGTTGAGTCATCCGGAATGGGAGCCTCACGTTAATGCATCTGGAACAGCAGGAGCCTGGCCAGGGCCTGCTCTGATTTGGTGAAATATTCTTGGCAGCTCCCAAGCATTTTTAAACCAGTCCTTCCATTAAATACAGTGTTATGTGCCAAAGTATGCCAGCTTCACTTTATATGCAAACTGTTTGAAGGGGAGTTACGTGCAGGCTCATATTCATGATAGCAGCAGGAGCTGGGATAGCGGTCCCAGGGGATGGGAACGGGTATTGGCTGCACCAGGAAATGTAATTTCTGTCATCTTTCATCCATCCCATCCGTGTAAGCCCAGATAAGGCCAAAAAAATCTCAGTAACGTGGACTCCCACCAACTTCTGTGGGGGTTTTCTGGCACGGAGGGGCTTCTCCAAATGGATCTCCAAGCCCTGAGGTCTCGCAGGGCACTGGCTGTTCTGCTCCGTGTGTGTCACAGCTGGTGTCTCCTGGAGGGTTGTAGAGCAGGTGATGGTGATGCTATTGGTGGTGTTTTCTACCTTTAGGGAAGGGGATAAAGCCAGTTTTAGAAAGCTGATTTTAATAAGGCAAAATCACTTATCAAATTGTTTTTATGCTGGTGGCAAAGACGTAAGCAGCAAGTTTTGTTTTCCAAGTGTGTCTGGCAATACTGTGTGATTGGGACAAGCATTCCCCTTGACATAGCACTGTTGGACCTGATGAATTTGGCCTTCTAGGCTCTAATATTTTGCTGTTTAGTATTTGTATGGCTTGTGTATGCTTTTCTTTTTCCACAAACTTCAGGGACTTGATAGAAGTCTCCTTTGCAAACCCTTCTTGGGAAGGCGTGGAGGAGCCAAAGGCACTTCCAGTCAAGAACCAACTCTGCAGCTTTTGCCTGCAGTGAGGAGTCAGGGTGTGGATGGAGCAGTTTTAGTAGCACAAGAGCAATCCCAGACAAGGGGAGGGTGAGAAGCATGTCCCTCTGCATCCCTCATCCCAGCTCTACTTGTTCTAGGAAAAAAGGGCAGGAGGCACCAACATCAGCAGCTGTTGGTTTCCCAGGGGAGAGCAAGTTTACCTGTAGCCAGGGCATTCCTTGGCACTGGACCAGCTTCCACATACACTGATCCCTCCCTGCAATTCCCCTGTGCCCTCAGCTGGGATGGAGGAGCTGACATGTGTCTCCTATAGTGGAAACGTGAAAGTCGCTGTGGATCTTGCAGGTGGGAATAAAGTGTGTCTGAGCAGTTCTTACACCTCCACATCAGTGCATAAACGTGTTGCCTTTCCAGAAAGGGATCCCTAGCCCTGCGTGTGCCTGTGCCTGTGCCCAGAAGGGGATAGGTGCTCCAGTTCCAGCAGTGACTTCCTCAAGGACCATATGTTTTTGTACAGCTGCCTTATCCCCTGTGTAAATGTGGCTCCTACAGGCAATTTGTTATGCCTGCCTGCCCTGTCCATACTCTGACAGTCTCCTGTGCCTTCTGAAGGGTGCAGAGTATTTGCACTGTTCATTTGCAAGCCCCTTAAATAAAGCCGTTTGATTTCTCTTGCATGCATTTCTGTAGTGTGCCAGGGGAAGTGTCACTGCCTGAAAATTCACATTTAAGATAATATTTTATCTTTTTCCTTCTGGAAATGCAGCGTTCCGTTTGACCCCAGGCAGGGGACAGATCGTTTCTATTTCTTGGTGCGCTCAGAATTTTAAAATCATTTTGGATGGATCTGAAACAGAATAGCTTGTTTTCAAGTTCAGCCAGGGAACCAAAATGTAATTATTTGCACAGCTGTCATCACAGTTCAAAGGAGACGTGACTCCTCCTGGAGCCCCAGGTGCAGAGCCCTCCCGAGCACTGCGTCCATGGAAAGGCAGGACTGACCCTGGCCCTGCTTTGCTGATGGTTGTAGCATCCTGACTGACAGGTTGCATTTTACAGTAGGAAATTCGAGGTATGGCTGCACTATCTTGGCAGCAAATGCAGCTCCTCCTGTGCTGTGGGATGCTGTGGCGCTGACCTTCTCCTTACACCTCCATCAAAGGAATCCTCTTCCCTGTTCAGAATCGAAGTGGCATCAGGATGCAGCTGGACAAGGCTGTGTGGAGCTGAGGGCAAGAGAGAGGCTGCACTTACATGTGTGCACCTGCACCGGCCCCAGTCTCCAAATTCCTGTTTTTAAATAAAGAGGAGCTGCTTTCATCCCCTTAGCTGCAGTCCAAAACCTTGCATGAAAATCAATGGGCTTTTTAAAAACAAAATTTTCCACAGGAAGATACCTGTGGGGAAGCATTTTATTGTGACAACGTTTTTTTAAAGTTATAAAACTTGCAGCAAAATTGTTTTTCAAAACATTTTTCGTTTCTGGTAGCCAGAATGTACTCTTGATATTTGCATTGAAAATTAGAGGAACGTTCTTAAAAAACCTTGGGAAGGTTTGAATAAACAACGTCTGCTTCAAGTGCTTTCAGAACAAAAATATTTTAAAAATCTGTTTATTTTGATACTGGCTAAATAAGTTTATATAATTTAACCAGCTTGTCCCTTTGGCTTCCTCATGCCTCCAGTTGGAGCCAGTGTCCCAAGGAATGTGGGCAGCAGCAGCCTGAGCAGAGCCCTTCCCATGTGGAAAGGTGGAAGCATTTTCTGCTCTGTCTGGACCTGATCATCCTTATTTAAAAACAGAATTCCTAAGTGCAGGCTGTGTTTTAGTACTTATGCTGAGAGATTTGCTTGATGTAAGTGCAGAAATGAGTCCTTTTAAGATGTTTTTCTTCTTTGCAGGTCTGTCCCTGTCTGTTCTGCCCCAGGTTCTGGTATGGATGGCACCCGTTTCACCCAGGTTGTGTGCAAGGACTGTTTCGTGTTCCTTTTGGCTGAAAATTTGACAGGAGGGGGCTGGGAAAAAATGAGGAAAAGGGGACTGAGGATGAAGGTCCAGATAAACTGGCAAAAAGCCACATGATTTGATATCATTGGAGAGTTTGTCTGCAACTGGGCTTAAGTGGAGATGGAGGAATTACTGAAAGGATTGCAGAGAGCACAGCCAGGCAGCTCTGTGGGGCCTGGGAATGTGGAAGAGAGTTTACCAAGCTAAACCTATTGCATTTGCTTTTTTCTGTAATGCTGAGTTCTATATCGGATTTTAATGGGTATTTATTCCCAGCTTGCTTTATAGAGTGGTTATTAGAAAAACAGCCTCTTAAAAAATTATTAAAAGTGATGTTTCCATTGGCAGGGGAACATTTTCACAAACAGGGTACGTAATTACTTTTTTAACTAGTGAGGGACCTGCCATTTCCTTCAGTCACTGACAGTCCTGCCTCTCTTTAATGACTGGGTGCTGAGATTTTATTGCTAAAGCTGTTGGGAGACTCCAGCTTTAGCTGGAGGTATTGAGAGCTTGCTGGATGGATCCAGGAAAGTGGTGGTGACTGATGAATTCAGCTCAGCAGTGGTTTGAAATCTGCCCTGCCTGAGCTTTTTAGCATTGTTTGGGATCGCCAGTCCCACCTAAATCTGGAGGAAGAGCAAAGGGTGCTCTTGCGTTGCAGCCTAATTGTGATCTTGTTTCTCTCCCGGTGTTCAAAGACCCTCAAATAACTCAAGGTGATGATGATTCCTGTGAGAAATCCAAAGCTGTTGTGTCCCATGGGAGTCAGGGGGTGTTAAACAACCAACCTGCCACATCCTGGCTCCCTGTGTCTGTTATGCCACTTTAGTTCCCAAGCAGACAGAGGTGAATCCCCAGCAAAGGGCTGAGGCTCCAGTTTTTGAGATTTAAGTGTCCATAGATTTTCCTTCAAGAAAACGAGTTATAATTGGGAAGCAAATGTTTAAAAGCTGCATTTATCCTCAAATTATCTCCTCTGTTCGAATCCCTTTGTTCTGTTGTGCCTATGTTTGTGATGCTGTATTCTTAAGCACAACAGCAAATACCAAATCTCCCAGAGGCTTGTGACAGGATGTGGCCTCGAGGAAGACCAAGGAGGACACGTGCCAGATAAATCCCTGCCAGGCTGTCTGGCCCTGGTTAGATGAACGGAAAGCTGGGACATCTGCTCTGCTGTCGGACACTGCTCCAACCTCCTGCTGCCACCCACGTCCTCATACGTGTGTCCCCTCCACCTGCCCTGTCCTGACGTGTGCTCTGTATGTCTAGACAGGAGTCTGTGCATCTGCCTGACAGCTCAATCACAGTCATTCTCCTGGCTTGCCTGGACACCCTGGAGATGCTTGCTCTGCGGCTCAAACATTTGTGGCTTACCTAGAGCTGTGTCTTATCCTTGAACCACAAATACTGTGTGTCCTGGAGTTAGCCTTGCATTTACAAGTGTGTTGGCTAAAACAGCCATGGAGATCTAATGCAGAGACCTCTTTGCTACCCACACTGCAGGGATGAGAGATCCTCTCCCCTGACATGTCTGCCCAGATGGTGTTTCTACACTGGCTGCTCCTGCAATATGTGTAATTCCCATCTCCAATGGCTGTTAATTAAAAGGCAGGCTCAGGGCTCCCAGGCACTGGATTCTGAGTCCCTGTGTTTATGGCCCTTAGCAACATGTGTTCTGTTTTGAGCAACTTGCCAACAGCATGATACTGACAAATTAATGAGATTTTAGGGGAAAGTGCATCTAGAAGGCTGGCACAGTGGCATTGTCACAGGGAAGGTTTAACTGTTAATTGTGAGCAACTTAACTGAGCAACACTTAAGAGTGTCTGTCTCCTAGTGATTCCTTAGTTCAAAATGACACAATTGCCCCAGGAAAGACTGAGAGTGACTGAGTCCAGGAAGGGATCCCCAGATCCTCAGCAGCTGCTGCCCAGCCCCAGACGCAGATCCACTACAATAGTAGCCTAAAGCATCTCTTATGTCTCTCCTCCCCCACTACCTTTACCTGCTTCTTTCTGACCCAGGGCCTGGCACATATGTTTGGTAAGCCAGTGTGGTCAAAAATTGTCCCAGTGCACTTCTCCATGCTATAAAATAATATTAGAAGCAAAATCTCACCTGGTCTGTTCACTAGTGCTGTGTCCTGAGAAGCCCTGAGATCAACTGGGCTGTCAAAGCAGAGGGGGTGATTGATGGGAGACAGGCAAAGGTGGGAGTTGTTTAAGCTGGCACAGTTGCTGGGACTAACATGGGCTGCCTTCACCAACCTCCCAAAATCCTGCTTGCAGTGTTGCATGCCTGTGGTCTGGACAGGCAGACATTGCAGTCCTTGCTTAATCCTTTATCCATAAATTCCCTATCATCTGGTTTGCCTTAAGCACAGGGTTCACAGCAGTGCCCCTTCCCAGAGCTCACAGAGCTCAGCTCTCAGGGCAGCAGTGGTGTTTGCACACCCAGAGGGTGAGCTGTGCTGGCCAGGTCTCCTCCTCAAGGAGAGGCAAACCCAGCCCATCTCTCCCACCCTTCCCTCGATGTGTTTTCTCCAGGCTAGCAGCTGAAGTGCTGCTGGTGGGACGGATGGTCCCACTTAAAAGTGCCTAATGGTTTGCAAACCCGGGGTCCTGCACCCAAACCCCCTGTTTCCAAGTTGCTGCCCAAAATACTAAGCAACAGAGTTGTGCTTATTCTCAGCTCTCCTCTGCTGGCCTAATGGCCAGGGTATGGTGGAAGGAGAGGGAATGAGGGCACCACCTTTCCAAAAACCTGGGTGCTGGAGCAGAATGCTGCAGAGAAGGATCTGCAGGTTTAAGTCCCTACAGCCATGAGCTGAGTGCCTTTCTGATTGCCACAGAGCCCTGGACTGCCAGCTGAAGAAGGAGAACATACAACTGCTCCTTTCTTTTCCAAGAAGAAAGCTTCAGGGCTGGGAATCACAAGTGGAAGGAATTGCTCTCAGTGTATGGTTAGGTGTCCAAGTTGTGAGAAGATTGGATTTGGGGACTACTCTGATGCAGTTCCCAATGCAGAGCTCTGTGGCAGCAAATCTGCCCAAACACTTCACAGTTCATCTAACTTGGTTTTTCAGGCTTTAGTAGGTGAAGCTGCGCTCCTGTTCTGCACTCTGGGTTAGTGAGGGGTGATTATATTCTCAAATACATACTATTAATTCTAGGAAATACCAGCCTCCAGCTATGCTCAGCGTTGTAGGCCTGTGTCCCATTGATCCTCCTGCTCCAGAAAGGTCTCTCTGACCCTGAAGTGTTTTTACACCTTCTTGAACTTTGCTGTTGAAAACCACTTTTTGAGAATCACGCCTGGCTCGCAGCAATGAGAGGGAATCCAAGGGCTTTGGCATGAAAGGCATATAAAGAATTCTAATAACTTTATACATTCAGCATCAATTCTTAACTCTGGTGGCAAATGGAGCAGCCAATGAGACAGTCTAAAAGCTGGATTTTACTCGTACTGTCCCTTCTGCAGCCCCTCCCAGCAGGGGCAACTCCAAACTGTCTTCTTGTTTTAATCATGATATCTGTTATTGTTACATGCAGCGTTCAAAATACCCCAGCTATCAGACGAGGCTTTTTCAATGTTGATTTTATGTCAAACAAAACATAAAATTGCTGCTTTGCTTTGCAGTTTTGTAAACAGGCCAGTGGATTGTATAGAGTAGCTTTGTTTGGGGCCTGTTGACTCTGAGGCTCTTTGAAGATGCTTTAAATAAACATCACTTGCTGGTAGCTCGTTATCTAGTCAAACAAGGACATTTTATGGTTTGAGGCTGTAGAAAGAAAGGAATCAGCCAATGTAAATAACAGTCAATGGACGAAGGAAGAAGTAAGGATTCTTCTATTAAGGCTTGTCAGAAAATGAAGTTGGGACTTACAGAGTGTCTGTAAAACCTTTAGCACAGGCATAAGTGTAACCATCACATGGAGCAGTGGGACTTTACTGAGAAGTTAAATTCTACCTAAGTGTTTCACTGGAAAAGGATCAGCCTGTGAGCTTCTTGAAACCCTAATGGCCTTACTTCATAAATATTTAATAGCAGCATCACTATCTTAGACTTACTTATACATCCAGAATACCTTAAAGTGAGGACTGGAATAAAACTTAAACCAATAAATGGACAAAGGAGCTCACAGAGCCAAATTCCTGCTTGGCAAAGTTCCTCCAGTGTTAGAGCATTTGGCAGGCAATATTTAATAAAGCACTTGCATCCACACTTTTTACACCATTAGTGTTCCCTGCCGCTCTTCCTCCCTCTTATTTTTGTTCAGATGCTGTTGGAATTAGAGGTGACCATTGTGGCTCTCAAGGTGCTTGTGTCAGGACAAAGCAGAGGTGCTGGGTAGTGTTTGTGTCTGCTCTTGTTTTGGATGGGCTGGTCCTTTGCTGTGCAAAGATGATTCCCTGTCTTAACTCTGAAGAACGGCAAAGGACGGAGTGAAGGCAGCAAATCTTTTCCCCTTTTCACCTAAGGATTAGAAAAGCCAGCATCTGCCTTTTCTTCTTTGCCAGAAACTAGGAGAATATGACTAAACACAATTTTTAAGGTAATGTTTTTCACAGGATAAAAAGAATTTTGTTTTCTTTGTAACTTAAGAGTTAGAGGGAGGGATACTTGGGGTTGTGAGTGGGGCCAGTGGTGTGTGTAGGAGACAACCTGTGTTCCCTTTTTGCCCCATCTGCTGTTGGAGAGTGTAGCCAGAGCTACTGCCCGTGCTACTGCATGGCCCGGTGTCCCCAAGGGATGGCACTGGGTACCCCCCTCCTTGCTCCTTCAGGGCCTGTGTTTTGTGGGGAAACCCCTTCAGGCAAGAGCAGAACACTCATAACTCTACTTCACATGCTGAGAAATGGAACTTCTATCTGTAGGGTGCTTTGAATGCACATTAAATGTTGTTTCCAGTCCTGCTGAGAGCCCAGGCAGATGGAAGGTGGCAGGGGAATGCTTAGCCAGCAGTAGGGAAGCCTCCCCAGCTCCACTCCAACGATGGCAACAGGCCACTTACCCTGTCCTCAAAACTGAAACACTCTACAGATGTCCATAAAGGAAACTAATTTGGTCTGCCTTATCCCATGTAGCTGAGCAGGGTTAGGAAACTGTGCTTTTGTATTAGAAGTTGTTTTCCAGGGGATAGTTCGTGGACCTGACAATTGTTGTAGTGTAATAGAGGGGTTTTTTGCTGGGTTTAAGGTGAGTTTCTGGCTCCTGAGATGGAAACAGCCAACAGGGCAGGGAGTGGTGAAGCACAGGTCCTGTGTGGGAAAGTCAGCCAGGGTTGTGAGGCTTATCCATGATAACCATGGGGGTCAGAGTCCTGTTTTCCTTGGGCAGAAAGTGCCTGCACGGGGCTGGCTTAGGGATAGGGTGATGTGCTGAATAACAGGACCCTGAGTGGCTGCCCAGCTAATGCACAAAGCTGGCAGTGACAGCAAAATTTCAAGAGATGCCTTAAAACACAGGAAACTTTAGAGGGTGCAGGTTCCCAAGCCTGGCCACCTGAATTTGAATGGTATTTTTACAATTAGTCACAGATGGATGTGAATCCCTTCTTTACCTTAATGCAGCCCTTGGCCATTCACTCCTGATCTTCAGGCTTGGAAAAAGGACACATTGACCTTGGAGTACCTGAGGCAGGTTTTTTCCTGGGCAAATGGTTTCCAGATACATGAGGCTGGAAAACTCATAGACATTCTGTAGTCTATTGGTGGATGTTCTTCCCTCTTTGCTTAGTTTTAAGCTCTGCAGTATTCAGGAGTTGTATCTTGATGTGGATCTGTATTGTGCACACCAGACCCAATTTTGGTAAGGGATGAATCAGAAGAAAAAAGAGGGAGGGCAAGAAATAACAAAGTAGAGCTCAAAAATATTTGAGTTTAAAGCATTATGGTTGCTCTGGGCTGAGGTATTCAATTTATCCCATGGATAGAAAATGGATGTTGTACTACTCTTTGCAAGTATCTCATCCTCTTCTCCATCCCTCACTGTTACTCATTTACACTTTATTCCTCTTGTTCTCTCATATCTGGGTGATAGGGAAGTTTTCTTTTTTTTTTTTTCAGATGGAAGAAACATAAGGCATTAAAGACTTGCACAGGGTCAGATCAAGGGCTCTGTCTGAACTGCCCTTTGCTGTGTTATTTATCAAAACAGGTCCTGTGCTTGTGCCCATATTTCATATTTAATTTTTAATTATTCTTTTTTTAAATCCAGTGGTTGCATCTGGCTTTTTTTTGAACTCAGAGTCATCCGGGGGTGAGAAAAATGACTTCCTGTGTCTTTAGCTTCAAATTGAAAGGTAACACACATTCCTCTTTCTGTACATCACTTCTGCCTCTCCTTCCCAGGCTGCAAAGTCCCTTCCCCGAGTTGCTCACCTTAATGTGTCTGGAAAGGCCACTCTGCCTGGGTGATTTTCCCCCTCCTGGACATGCTGTAGCTGTGTCCAGCACCAGCACTGACCTCTGGAGACAGAGGCAACTCTTACACTGCTCATCTTCTCTCTGCAGCCGCCCCGGTAGCGATGGCAGTAAATGCAGTTCCTGACCACACAGAGCTGTCCAGAAGAAACAACCTTTTGTGGGAAATGCCCGACAGAAATTCAAGTTTGGGTGCTGGCTGCACGGTGAGGGATGACAGTCGAGGAGGTGACTCTCCAAGGGGCTCACCAGGCTGCAGAGCAGGTGCTTTGTCTCCCTCCATCCCCAGCAAACTGCCCCAGTTTAGCCCAGCCCAGCCACCCTTTCCCCCTCCCTCCTGGGCTGAGCACTCGGCTGCCCTCGGATGCTCCTCGATGGGTGTGGAGTTATTGGAAGCCCAGCAAGCCAAACCTTTCGGAGATGTTTTTCCAGGGGCTGGGAGCCGTGCCCTACCTGCTCCACCCTGGAAGCATCTCGTGGCAGGGCAGAGCTGCTGAGGGAAGGTGGGAACCAAGGGGGGGCAACACAAGGGGCTGGGGGTCTCACAGCCCGGGCAGCAAAGGATGTGCCTGAGGCTGTGCAGCCCCTTTTCCTTCATAACCTGCCATGGGAGTTGTTTTCCTGATGTCTTTTAATAAGATCTGGGAGCAGGTTGACAGAAGGAATTTTTCTTTGGATTTCTCCTGAAAATCTGAGAAGGGAGGACTGGTGGAGGTTTTGCCGGCAGAGGAACCATGTAAATAAAGCTGCTGAGTCAAGGGAGAAGGTGGTTTTAAGCCAAGCCATTCGTGCTGTGGGCAGACCCACACTGCCTTAGGAGGGCTGTGATATGAATCCCACCTGGGAGGTCTCCAGCACCAGGAAAAGGGGAATCACTGGAGCTGAGGATGCTTTCCTCCTCCCTGCACTGCTCTCAGTTAAAGGCAGCACAGGACCTCGTCACTGGGTCTCTTGCTGGTTTATTAGCAGAGAGGCTGGGGCAGGAACAAGGCATTTGCAGTCACAGATTGACCCTGCTAAGCAGATGCCTGTGTGGCCCTGGGAGCCCTCCAGCTCTGCCTGCTGTGACACACACGGTCACACTGATAGGAACTAGTGCTTGCTGGCACTGAGCTTGCCATGGAGGGGTGCTTTCAGGAGAGGAAAAGCAAAATGCCAGGTTAGCTGGATGGAACAGGAGTAAGAAATCCAACCAGCCAGAGCTTTTGCTACCCTGCAGCCCAAGATGTCTGTGCCTCATGCCATGTTTTCCCTTTGAGGGCTGTTTTCATGCTCCTTTGCCCAAGGGCAAATCTTGGTGCTCTGCCAGCTGCAGCCCTGCTGGAGAGGTATTCCCTGTCCCTTTCCCCCACCATTCCTCTTGGCCCTTGGTTCCCCCTTCCCAGGGATGGGATGGAAGCGCAGGGCTCTGCATGGCCCATTTGCCTGCCAGGAGTTTTGCTTCCTTGGCAGAATCCTTTATTAAAGAGAGGAAGTGTTTTCCAGGCTGGAGGTGGCTCTAGGTCTGCCTGTCTCAGGCTTTCTAGTGACTCATCTGTCTGCAGCTGATACGACGTCGTCTGATATATTTATTATTTTTTTTTTTGAAGTGCAGACAGCGTTATGTGTTGAGATATTGAAAGGCTGATTTCTGTTTTGACTGTTGTCATGTTGGCTTGCGAAGCACACGGTATGTGTCACTTTGTGGGGTTAACCATTCTCATTCAGTGATTTTTATTAATAGCTTGTACGCTCATGAATGAAGGGAAAAAAAAAAAAAACAGAAAAAAAAAAGAGCAACTTGTTGAAATTGGAAGGAGTAGGAGGGAACTTCTCATTTTTTCCGGTCTGCTGTGAATTTCAAAGGCTTTCCCCAGAAAGGGAGACTCAAGGAGGCTGAGTTTCCTTCTTCCTGAATGGAGCCTCGACTAATTGCAGCAGATCTGACTGGCTGTGTTATGCTACACATACATTGAGGCTTGTGAATGAAATCTGTTACACATTAACATGTTGAATATACACCCACCATGTCTGGAGCTGTGTGGTAGTGGCTTCAAGGCTTTAGAATGAAAAAATAGGCCAGTAGATTGTCTTTAAGTTCATGAAGAGATAAAGGTGCCATACAAATTAAAGCACAAAAGAAATCAATTTAAAAGGACTGTCTGAGACAAGCTGAAAGTATTTCTCCTGCCACTGATGATTAGCTCAGAAGGAAATGATAATAAACATGCTATTTCTTTTAGAGGCATCTGCTTCTTTTGATTTTGACTTGACCTTTCTGTGATTCCTCAGCTCTCTGAATAAAATGAACCTGTTAAGTAACTTGTGTGGCATTTACAAAAAAGCCCCCCAAGTTCAGGAATTGTGTAGCTTCCAGATGAATGTTTTATCCTGCCTTTCAAGGGCAGCCACATCTCGTTTCCTTTATTGCTGATTTGGGGCATTTTCCACCGAGCAGAGCATCTCTTCAGGAATGGTGAGCTTGGAAAGGAGAGGATTCAGTCAGGACCATCTTCTAGTGACTGAGTAACCCCAAAGTTACAGCTGGAGGGAACACATGCTGAAGGTGAAGAGGCTGGGAGGGAAACTAAAGCTCCAGCCCTGCTGCACCATTCCTGGTCCTGATCCAGCCCAGCCTCCGATCCAGTGGGCTGCAAACCACACCTGTGATGGCTCGTCCCCAAGTGCCTCACCAGGATATTAATAATCCTGCATGTCAGAGGGACAGGGGAGGTGAATTAATTGAGGTGCTCAGATTGCTCATTAACGAAGTTCTGGGGTAGACAGGACCGCCTGAGCCACTCGTTTGGAAAACAGGGAAACAGCTGAAAGGTCAGAGGAACCCCCGGAGATCCTCACAGTTCTAGTGAGATGGTGTTGCATTCCTTCCTCAAAACAGCAGCCCCTGAGGCTGAAGTAACAGGAGAAAGCAGAGTCCTGCTCTGGAAGAATCAGGCAGAGAGGTGGAGGGGCCAGGTTATCCCTCTGGAATTTTTATCGACTCCAGCTGCTTTTCTCCAGGCTGATTCACCTCTGTCTCTAAGGAAACATGGGGAAGAGATGGCGTTTTCAAGCAATCTGGAGGGACTCACAATGTGCCTCCAGGGCACTGGGTGTATAAACAGAAGAATGTGAGATCAATTACCTGTGCTGTTTAGGTTGGCTTTTCCCTGCCCTTCCTTTGCTGACCTGCAACAGAACTTGTTTTGAGGTGATTCATCCCCCAAAATTCCCTCAGTTGCTATGGAAGACTCTGCAAACAACATGCACACATGTCATAACCGAGTCACATGTATGTGCACTGAGAAGGTTATCAAGGAGTTGGTCATGGGCTTCTATGAAGGTTTCTTAACTGTATTGCATCCATATTAGTGAACTTGCAGTAATTAAGAGGATAAACATTTACAAGCTACAGAAAGTGTGCTCTGTGCAGTGATTCATGATGGCATTGAGGAATGATAGAGTGATTTGGGTTGGAAGGGGCCTTTAAAGGTCATCTAGTCCAACCGCCCTGGAACAAGCAGGGGAGCATGAAGGAGATAAACCCATACAATCAAGGCAGGTGAATATATAGATTAGAAAAGATATTTTCTCCATGGGACTTTTAAATCAGGTGCTGTTAACAAGTACAACGAAAGCAGATGGTTTCTTCACAGGTACCACTACTATGTATTTCTTAACAATATCAAAGACCAGAATTTCTGACAAATCAGTGTTGCTTTGTTCATGTTGACAGTGATTTTGGTTTAAACAAGCTGCATTTTTCTGGGCTACAATAAGTGACCAAAAATGAGAAAGCAGGGCAAGTGTTATGGGGTATTAATGTTCCTGAATGAAGCTGGACCTGGGCAAAAGGAAGGTCCAAGGGAGCTGAAAAGGCTTTGCAGGCACACACAGCCCTGTAACTGCACTCACTGCTCGGGGCTGCCCCTCTGTGGGGTTTGCAGGAGTGGGAGGGAAGAGGAGTTGTTTGTCTGTACATTGAGCTCCTGTTAATGGTTACCTGAGAGCAAACTTACACCTGCTCAGGGGGACATTGTCCTGCCATCCATTTGGAGTGGAGATCAGGTGACTTTTGGTGGGTGGGTGGTGGGGGACACTGCCTGGCTGCTCCGCTGATAAATGCAGGAGTAAACCCCCTTGGAATTTCTCAGCTCCTGCTGTGCTGACTGGATCCTCTAGGATGCCCTAAGCCTGAGGGAATTCCTGTCTCATAAAGCTGATTTTAAGCCACTTACAGAGGTCCCTGTACTTGCAGGGTGTGTGGATGCATTTGCTTTAGTTCAAAAGCAATGCTCCTGGTTTTTGCTCCATGCAACACTCAAACAAGGGTAGTGGGAGGGAGCAGGTGGACAGAAAGGAGGGGGATAAGGAGGTGGATAAGGCCCCTGTGCTGCTCGCCTGTGCCCAGAGCAGGGGTTACTGCTTTGCAAACCACAGGTCAAGCCGTGGCTCAGAGTCTGGACATGCTTGGCCACCAGCACTAGGGAGCTAAAGTTAATCTCTGCCTGTCCCAGCCCTTCTGCCAGAACAGGACTGCAGAATGCTGCGCTGTGCCATGCTGGCTTTGCATGACTTGCATTTTCCTACATTAGAAAAATTACCTATAAAAGCAGAAGAAAAACCCCATCCAGAAAATAGCCCCAGTTAACCAAACGTGAATTTATGGTAAGCCTTATGAACTACTGAGAAATGTCTACTAAGGCCCACCATTACCCCATGTGCTGCTTTGTGTACTTGCAACACGTGCTAAGAAAATGCATCAGAGCTTGATGTAGCAGCTGCTCGTGTGCTGCTGAGATTCATCCTTTTGGAAATATAGATCTATTTGATGGTTCTGAACAGTGTGACCTGCATTGATAGCTGGCTTTCGTTTCTCTGGTGGGATCCTATAATTCCCTCAGATCAAATCTGACACCAGGTGCGGTGTGAGCACTTCTGGAGATGTGAATTTGTGAAGAAAACTGCAGCACTACTGATTTCTGATTAATCCTGACTCCTGTTTGGTTGCAAGCTCTTTATGGCAGGATAGGAAGTCAAACTGGTTCACCATAAACCCCAAAAGAAATCTCAAAACTTAGTATTTTTTTAGAAGAGTGTGTATTTTAAAGTCTGGTTTAATTTCCCTTTTTCTTTTTTTTTTTCCCCTCCCTCTTTGATTTCTGTCTTTGGGAAATATCTACTTTTCTGTTTTTATTGCACTTTCTCACAACTACGCCTCTGGAGATTTAAGAATCTGAGACGTTTATAAGCTCAAATACTCTGATTTTATTGGTCCTCCAAGGGCTCCACGTATGGCTCAGCCTTACAGCGGGCTGATGTTCTTCTCCACGGTTTAAACAAGGCTGTTAAAGAAACGAAACCTCTGAGGACAAAATCCCCCAAAGGTCATTTATCAGACATTTGGCAGACTAAGTAGCAGCTCTGATAATGCTTCTGATGGGCTGAATGAAAGATCTATAATCCTTTTCTATAGTAAATGTGGGCAAATCTGGATCTATTCCTCCTAGCAACTAATAATTGGACATAAATTACACAGCAACCGCTTAGCAGTGCTTGGAGGGTGGTGCTGGGGTTTTTTTTCTTTGCCCTCATGGTGAACTTCATTTGCAGCGGGGCTGCCAAATCCATTTCATTGTAAAGAAATTTGCTTTCTAAACTGGATACCCCCAGGGATGGAGATTGTGTGGAAAGTAAGCCAAATCCAATTGCTTGGCTATCCGCACCGGTTGGCCGTGCCTTAGCAAACAGTATCGTTCTTTGCATCTTATATTTGCTAAGCCCTTTATTTACTGGCTCCAGGCTGCATTCCTGGAAGCCTGTCAAGCTGTTAAAACACGTGGAGAGCTGTGGGGAGGCTCCCACCTCCCACCTTCACACGGGCTGAGGAGCAGACGTGGCTTTTTGCAAGGGCCTGTCCCTCAGCCCCTTGGGAATTTCTCTTTGCGGGCTGGTGCAGGGAGAATTCCAGCTGCTGTTCCCCCTCCCAGGCACTCTGGGTGGGCCCTCGAGCCCTCACGTGCCTCTTGTGATCTGGTCCTGAGGCTTTGCTGGCTGATGGTGTGACTTGCAGTTGTTTTCACTCTTCTTCACATACCAGTATGGATATCTGATGGAAATCGCTGCCTATCCCTAAGGAAATCTCAGAGCTACAGCAAAACGTGTCAAAGCTGTAGTGCTGGACAATTTTGATGTTCCTTCTAGAGACATCATTGTGGACTAAACCTTCCAATTTTCACACCAGCAATTAAAAATGCTGTTTCACTTGCAGGGGCGGAGGATGGGTTTGCTGCTGGCTTTGAACCCGTGGGATCCCACAGCTCCAAGGAGCCTGTAGGTGCCGTTCTAATATAAATAAACCCTTTGCCCCATTGAGTGCTGCTTGTCCCCAGGCTTTGTCTTTATGTCACAGCTGTAGGGTATGTGATGATCTCTCTGCCTTTGAAAGTCCTCCCTCTCCAGCCTCTCTGCTATCACTATAGCAGCTTCCAGCCTAGCCACACCAGAAAGGGTAAGTACAGAGCTCAAAATCCCCCAAAAATACAGTCCAAAAAGGGAAAAATATGTTCTCTCAGCCAATCAGAGCATGGAGTAAAGCGTGAGTCATGTCTGATGTATTTAAAAATATATGGCCTATTCCTGTAATGTAAAACATGGCTCCAGCTCACTGTTCTCATACAGTGGGAATTCCATATTTATTTCTCATGAAGCCTATCTGTTATGTTATCCAAGTTACTTAGGAACAGCAGTCACTCCAGTGCTTTAACAGGGGACTGTAACCAAACTTTCCTTTGTGAATTCAGTGTAGGCTCGTCTTGACAATCCATGAAGATGATGTAACCAGAAAACAGCCCATTAATCTCATCCAAAGGTTTAAATTCCAAGGTGCAATAAATCTTGTTTAAATGAGTTTCCACTGAACAAATGTAGAGGGGCTTTATGAAAATCTTTCATTTTCAG
Organism: Dendrocincla tyrannina; assembly: GCA_035047865.1. Lineage (NCBI taxonomy): Eukaryota > Metazoa > Chordata > Aves > Passeriformes > Dendrocolaptidae > Dendrocincla > Dendrocincla tyrannina. The sequence continues at coordinate 3,985,357 of JAWWMP010000002.1, forward strand.
GGAGGGTTTCTTTTACTGCATGTTATTATATAATGCTTCAAGCAGCAGCTAGTTATGCTGAAGGGGAGGGCACTGATTAATTTCTTTTTGCTTCTGTGTCCTTTCTAAGATATTCTGTTTGAGGAGCAGAAAAAGCTGAAACACAAAAAAAGGGGGAGGGGTGAATTCACTGTCATACTCTTACGGGAAAATATGCAGAATTTATTTCTTTATGGCCTATGGACAAGGCTGATTCTATGGTGAAGCAATGCAGGATTACCAGAATCAGCTGGAGATGTCTGAATGCTCGGTTGGGTATGAGTCTGTCAGCTCATTTTCATGTTCTGGCACCTCTAAAGCACCAGGAACGCAGAACTAGTTGAGTTTGGAGGCTGTTTTTTAAAGCACTTCCCCATCACTGAGTCTTGCCCTGCCCTTCAGCACATGAAATTTGCCAGTGCTGTGGGTAAGTGAAGGGATATAGAGGTGTGTGAAAATGCAGTTTTGTTGGATATAGGTGCTGGAGAATGTCATGTGTACAAATATATGTGCACATGTCTGGCTTTGTATAGACACAGTCACACTAAGCAAGCACTTGCAGTCAGGGCTGGCTCTCTCTTGGTGACTCTGCAGAGTTTTTGGCTGTGTCTCCCTGTCTATACACGTCTGTGTTCCCCCAAAACCTCCTCCCTGCTCTCCCAGCTGTCAGCTGAAGGAGAGGAGGGCTGGAAAGCTGGGGCTCTGCAGAAAAGCGGCGCTCTGGCTTTTAGCAAAGTTTCCTTCCAGCCTCTCCGTACCTGCCAGCTCCTGCCTGCGGTAGGATGTGGGGGCTCTAGGATTACTAATGCCTGCACCAGACCTGTCAGGCTCTGCAAAGCCTCCAGTCAAAGTCACATCAACCGCTTGAGGCTTTGCAAAAGAAACAGGAGGCCCTGTGAGGGGAGGCAGAGAAGGGGTGGGGGGGAAGTGCATTTATGTCCGAGCTGTGCTGTCTTTGAGATTTTTTTGATGCAGCATTTGTAAGCACAAATGGTGTGGAAGCAGGGCTTGGCTGCCTGACCCAGCACTTCCCAAGGATGACTGGAGCAGGTCTCTTGGCTTCAGTGAGCCCTGAATTCCTAAGGCATTTTTAAGAAATCCCCCGAACTGTGTTCAGAAGCCAGCGCCACATTTGAGTGTTTCGGTTCCTTTTTCCTGTGAAGTCCATTCTCAGAATGATGTCCGGGAGCAGGGTGGGGCAGAGAAGAATTCAGTAAGGCCAGGCAGGGTCATTTTGTCTGGAGCTCTTGGGAAACAACACAGCTGTCCAGCTGGTGTGCCCTTGGATGGGTGGCAAAGGCCTTTTCCCCCAGGTCAGCTACGGCCAGAGCAGTGAAAGGGGAAGGAAGCTCTCCTGCACACAAGGCTTGTCTGGGATGCACAAAGCTACCTGGTGACCTTTCCATGCCTAGATTTGCCTGTGCAAAGTGCAGACAACAGCGTTTTCTCACCTTGCGAGGCTGGAGAGAATAAATCAACACTCTGAGAGACACCCAGAGAGCATCACCAGCCAGGGAAGTGTTTCTGGAACTGCTGCCCAGCCCAGGACTCCTGCCATGGGACATGGCTCTGCCATGCCTGGCCCAGGGATACTGCTGGCCTCGGGGAGACCCTGGCTCAGCCAGGAACACACAGGGATTAAGGGCAGCTGCCTCTGTCGTTTGGGCACATTTCTCTTGCACGCCGCTGTGAGGATCTGTGGGTACAGCTGTGACTGCCTGAGGGCTCCCCTGACTGTGCCACTGATTTCCAGCAGTGAATTTGTATTTCCAGGAGTAACTTTATACCTACTTGGCTTCTACGTGTTCGTGTTTTACGCAAGGAATAAAAAGTAGGAGAATCCATTGGTTTTCCATGTGAATATATAATGCCTGGAAGCACAGAGGGTGTGAAAGGATGGGGAGAGGTCCCCCGTGCTGTGGAGGCCAATCTCCCCAGCAGCCACTGGATGCCTCCTGCCTCCTCCAGCTCTCCGAGAAGGTTTAGCTCTGATGGCAGGGCCAGGTGAGCCACAGAGGCTGCGTGTTGTGCTGGCAGCAGTGGAGCTGCCAAGGCTCCTTCCTCGAGCACAGGGCTCTGCTTCCCAAGCTGTGTAGAAGTGACCACCCCAGTGCTCACCAAGGGATGTGGGAGCTGAGCTCTCCTCTGCTTCCCACTCTCCAGGATTTCTGTGGAACCTGGGGAAGTAACAGGAAACACTTCTGACCGTTCTCAGGAGTTTATGACCAAGGAAAACCAAACAAGCACCTGAGTCTAAAAACTGTCTTGGGTCACTTTCCACTGGGGACAGCAAATAGAGGGCGTTTTGCTTTCTCTCAGGTTGCTGTAGCTGAGCAGGCACTGAGTGTAAGAGGAAAGCCATAAACCAGCCAAGCTGATAATTGCATGTGGAACTCTTCCTCTCCAGAAAATCCATGTGAAATCAGGAGAGTGTGCTACCAGTTTAGCAGGAATCTGAGTCTGAATGCCATGTAAATTTTGCAGAGTGACAATAGGGAAGAGGAATCACATTATCATGGTCTTTCTGCACTCCTGAGATTAAATGCACATTTGATGGAGGCATTGGAGTCTCCTTCCCTGGCAATATTCAAAAGCTGTTTGCACACAATCTTGAGTAACATGCACTCAGGGACTCTGCTCGAGCAGGGAGGTTGGGCTACATGACATCCCTTCCAACACTGCCTGTTCTGTGAAGTCCCAATTTGTTGGAAGTTGTGGCAAGCTCAAATTCCTTTGCTGTCAATACCATGAGACAGAGCACAAAGGCTGTGGAAGTACAACCATTTCTGTGATGGTTCCTGTTCCTCCCGAAGTTCAAGAATGAGTTCCTGAAAAATGTGTTCCAAGTCAGTCACAAGCTATTGAGCCTGTTGGTGGTAGCTTAGGCAGAAAATTAAAGTATTTCCCACCCAAAGAGAAGCTATAACAGAGGTTCACTCTCCTGGTGATGGGAGAAGTGAAGTTGTATGAGCAAATGGGTCCTTTCTGGCCTTTGGAAATTATTTGAATCCACAAATTTCCTTTGGCTTGAGCAAAGCTCTTGCTGAGGTGAGGAAGCACACAGAAGTTGGCTGGAGCACATTTTGCAATAAGTAGAAGCATAAGAAATAGCATGAAAGGCAAATGATTTCCTGATTAAATATAACCTAGGCTTGGAGAGCTCTCCAGCATGGGATCAGTTTAGCTGGCCAGCAGATTAGGTTTGCTGTCTACCTTACCAGGTGACCTCTTTAATTAAGTCTATTCCCTTCCAAAAAGTATTTTAGACAACTTGAGAAACAAAGGGTTTGCTCTGTGGGTTCTTTTAAGCTGACTAAAGGCATATGTGAAGGCACACTTAACGAAATGCACAGTGACAGCAGAGGAATTCTCTTGGGAAGTCTAGATTTCCACAACAAGAAAATCTCCAATTTTTCTAGCTTTAGGACAATTGGCTTTTGTCATTCCTTTGCCACTGCTGGCACTGTTGCTTTTTCCTTTCCTGGTGTAGAGTTTTCCAACAGTAAACACCCAGGACAGGCCAACAGATTCAAAATAATTGTGTTTGCTTTTCTTTTGAGTCATTATCAAGGCTGGGAACTTTTCTACTAAGATGCCTTCATATCCAATTTTCACTTTCCCCCTCCTGAATCCTTCCCTGCTTTATTTTTTATTGCTCATATGTGAGTATTCCACACTGCCCCCTTTGCAGTCCTGGCTAGCGAGCTCATGTCCTCTTTCAGGCACCATGCAGATCAGACACAGCTTGTGATCTTGATCCCTTTATGCTCCATTTCTGAATTTAGAACTCCCAGAAAGTGCTTCTTTTGTGTTCCTGTGAAAGCCAGGCCTTCCCTAGCTATGTGCAGAGGAGGCATCTCCCTGCATCCCCACTCTTGCAGCAAGGGAGGACAAACAGGGAATCAGGGCACATGTAAGTGGTCTTGCAGCATCAGCAGAGCAAGAGACGTGATGAGTCAGCCTTGAGTCATGAACATCCAGAATGGAGTCTTGCTAAAGAGACCTCACTTAGTGGCCTCTGAGTGGGAGGAATTTGCACAGCCTTGAGTAAATACCCAAAGGTATATCAAAGCCCACCAAATCTGAACTCAAAACCATGTCCTGGGATAAAGGTTGGATCCCTCTGTATTCTAAATATAAGGTCAGAGGAAGCATTAGTTTCAGGTAAAGAAGATTAATAAAGGAGCTTAGTTTGTTCCCTGGAACATAATGATGAAGTTCAGGGCACGGGTAAAAAGATGTGTGGGCTTTTTGATCTCAGCTCCAGGCTTCTGCAGGGATTTTATTCCTCTTCAGGACCTTCTGTGAGTGCTGTTAAGCTTCTGGAACCCTTGGTCCATTGCATCCTTACAAAGAATGGGAAAGAGCTACAGGGAGTGCAGTGAACAAATGCAGATTCTCTCACACTGAATTTATGAACCCTTGTATCTTAATTGGGGTTTTGATGTAGGAAGGAATTTTATTCAACTGTAGTGGAAAGAGAAAGCACAGATCTGTGTCTGAGCTTCCTGTGAGGGTCTAGGTGGAGTTCTTGCTTTTGGTCTTGTGCAGTGTTTCAGGCAGGGTGACAGATTGGATAGAAATTTTGCTGCACCAGAAGCTGAATGTTGCTGGGACAGGGAAAGGCTCTGGAGGAAATCAGAAGTAGTAGAAAGGGTCGGTTCCCTTCCCTTTGCATTTTCTCTTTTTTCCTTCTTCCTCTCAGTAACCTTGGAGAAGCTCTAGAGAAGGTCAGCCAGAGGGACCAGTCTCCCACACAAGACTCCTGGTGAGTGTGCCCACCTTGGCAGGGCTCAGCAGAGCTGCTGCAAAGCCCCAGCTCCTTGAAGGGGAAGGATGGTGTTGGGATGTGAGGCTTTGGCATATCATAATCCAGGTGAACTGACTGGGGCACTGTCTGTCTTGCTCCAACGAGAAAAATCCACGGGTGTCTGGCATAGTGGAAAATTACAGAGGGTAAACAAAAATGTCAAGAGGGACAGAAACCTTCTGATGTATGGCCAGGAAACCTCAAGGTTTGCAGGAAGCTGTGCTGGTGATTCAGGGCGTGGTATTCTTCCCTTTGAGTCAGTCCTGAATCCTCACCTGGCTATGACCACATCTGAAATACAGCTCCTCTGACAGCACAGTGCCCACAGACACGGTGCTGGAGGGCTGGCTTCTTGCTGGATTTTTCTTGGAAAACTCCTGTCCAGGAGGAGTTCAGCCTTGACCAACGTAGCCCATGAAAACTGGCAGAGTCACAGCACAGGCTTTGTAGCTTTGCTTGAGCAAGCAGAGGAATTCAGAGGTATTAGATCAGATCCTCTGTTAGTAAAACTCAGGGTGACTCTGACTGAATTGCAACTGCAAACATTTGGTTGGACACCCTCAATGTCACAGCTCTGCCCACAGAATGGGAGGAGAGGGGCAGACCTGCTTACTTGCAATAGCTACAGAAAGGTTGCTCTTCCAGAACTGAGTACAAACACTGTGAACAGCAAGGGGAAGGGGAGTAGAGCACTGATAGCAGGCACTGCTCGAGCACAGCCCAGCTCCCTGTGTCCTGCCAAGGCTGAAACATTTTGCTTCGTGCAAAGGGAAGTTCACTGGCCATGGATCACCATCCTTACCAGAGCCAGTGATCCCACAACAGCCTCTTCAGACATCTGTGCAAAGTGAGCTGGTTTGCTGCAATGCTGTGGACAGGGTTTAGGAAGGCAGATCTCTTCATTTGGCACAAATGCACCCCCTGGCTGGAAGGAGCACACAGGAATGACTGGCTTGGAGGCTGGAATAGCCTCATCCCCACATGTAGATGCAGTCGTGATGCCTGGAATGTGTACAGAGGTTTGTGCTGCTGCTCCTCTGCAGGGGCAGCTGCACTGGTGGAGCATTTCTGTCTGTAGATCAGTGCATTGTAGGGAGCACAAGATCCTTTACCTGGAGAACTTCCATGCTTGGGACGAACAGCAAATCAGTGAGACCTTTCGTGCAGTGAGGCTTTAATGTTTCCTTACAAATGAAGAACCCATTAAAAAAGGCAGCTGATCTGGGAATGTGTGAGGGTGACAATGCCTGAGGAAACACGTTTAATAACATTCCATCACTTGATACTGGAATGGTAAAATGGCAAACAGCTGAGAAGTTACTTTCCATAAAAGTGAATCCACCAAAAATACTGGAGCTTTCTGCTCATTAATGCTTTATTAAGGGGTGTGTTGATACAGATGTAGTCCAGTGGATGTCAGTGGCGTGGAAGATAAATTTTGTTTAAGTGTTTTCCTGGATTAGGTTGAGACTGTAGAACCCATAAGAAATTCTGGAGCTGTAATAGCACTTAAATTTGTCTTATTCCATGTTAGCTACAGATTTATTCGGCTTCTAAAATAGAGGGGCTTACACAATTGTTGGGTCACATTGCTGTGGCTCAAATAATACCCTTGAACTCAGTAGCATTACCTTTGGGTGACACTTGACTTGGGTCAGATACCCATGTACGTGTGGATTTGCATAGAAATGACGGGGAGGAAGGAGAGGAGGAGACAGAAGGGGAATTAGCACCACTCCTAGATTATAATTTTTCTCTTGTCCTGTCTCACTTGTAGGGAAATCAGGTGTTTCGGGCAGTATCCCTTTCCAGAGACATTCCAGTACGTGCATGCTCCATGCTCTGGGATTTGGGGAGCTTCCTGAGCAGGGAGGGGACTCTCTCCTGCATGGCCAAAGCCCTTGGCCACGCCTGAGCAGAGCCTACAGTCTACAATGTCACTTGGCACTGGGCTGCTCTGTAGACACCTCACAGAGCTGATGATCCTTGGCTGTGCATCCTCTGTGAATTGCCACTGGGAACCCAGAGGGGATATCCCACCACTGAAGTGCAGCGAAGCAGCTTCACAGGTTCATCCAGCCACTTAATTTCCAGAGCTACAGTGACAGATGTGCTGATGGTGAGAGCAGGTTCAGCTACACAAGGCTGGGGAGCAGGCTGAAGTGGAGCCTTTCTCTGTTGACAGCTTTTGACAGAAACCATTTCTCTGACTCCCAGATCCACCCGTGAATATTATGAGCTCAGAAATAAGGCCTGCAGCCAAACCATTCTTGGTATTGGTTTCACTAAAGCAAACAAAAAACAAGGGATGAGGTCTGTCCGTCTGTTTTTAACCCATTTCTAATTATATCTGTTTTCTTAATACAATCAATTCCTGCTGTTTCCCTGGTGGGATCACTTAGGTGGTCATCGGGAGCTGATGGTTCTGGCTGACCAAAATCCAAGGAACCTCCTTTCTCAATATGTTACAAAGCAGTGGCTGTAGGGCAGGCTGGTTTCCAACTGCACTCTGTACAGTAGGAGAGGGATCAGGTGTTGAAACTCCTTCCTGAGTCCCCATTGCTGTGTCAGTACCTTTGCTAAGATGGGAAGAATCACAGAATGGTTTGGGTTGGAAGGGACCTTAAAGCTTATCTTGTCCCACCCCCTGCCATGGGCAGGGACACCTTCCACTAGCCCAGGCTGCTCCAAGCCCTGTCCAACCTGGCCTTGGACACTTCCAGG
>JAWWMP010000002.1:3993008-4033879 GCA_035047865.1 Dendrocincla tyrannina
AGGGATGGGGCAGCCACAGCTTCTCTGGGCAACCTGTGCCAGGGCCTGCCCACCCTCCCAGGGAAGGATTCCTTCCCGATATCCCATCCAACCCTGCCCTCTGTCAGTATGAAGTCATTCCCCCTTGTTCTGTCACTCCAGGATCTTGGAAATAGTCCCCCACAGTCTTTCTTGTCTTCCTTCGGGTACTTTAGGGAAGTACCTTGAGATACTTTAGGGAAGGGACTCAGTAGTGCAGGAGAGGGAGAAGGAGCCTGGGCAGAGGACTGGGCAGAGGAATAAGGGCATTCCCAAACCCGAGGAGAGCAGTGGGACCAGGCAGCTCACCCTGCAGGTACAGCACATCCATGCCACTGTGCTCCACCAGCACTGTGTCCTGTTCAGCAGTGGGAATGTTATGGACAGATGGAAAGTATTGTCTGCAAGCTGCTGTCCACAACTTCCCTCTGAGTCAGTGCAGAGGCAGCCGGATAATCCGAGCGACAGTATTTTGGGAAGCTGGCTTAATGATGGTGGGAATGCTGAAACTTTAGGAGGGGAAAATGCAGTTGTGCAGAGAGAATGAAAGTTTTAAAGAGCTTGCTGATGGTGATTCTTGTTAATAATTATCTACAGTTATGTCTTCGTTAAATCTAGTCAAAACATCAGAAAGAGGAAAAAGAAATAATAATATATACTTGCTGAAAGGATTGTATGTATCCTTTTTGGCTAAAAGTTTCAGATTTCTTGGTATTGACTAAAAGCAAAAAGCAAGCTTGAGCTCAAGCATCCCTTTGAGTTTGTCCTTTAATGCCACACAAGAGAAAAAGATACTGTGAGAACAATCTCTGCCCATGTCTATTTTCATGCCAGTGCCCTCTGCAGCAGCCAGCAGCTCTTTCTGCTGCTTACCCTCAAGGTAAAGTCAAGTTTTGGGCAGGATCCTGCTTTTTTGGACTTAGACAACCTGATCCCTGTAACTTGTTTAAGCAGAACAGCCAATTCCACCATTAATAATTTGCGGAAATGTGTGGAGCTTGTTTGGGTTCTGTGGAGTATTTTTGTGTTTGGGTTGTACTTTTTTTCCTGAAAACATCCTTTTTTCCCCCCCTTGGTAATTATGTTATAAGCATTTAACTGGGTAAGCAGCGCCAACGAAAACCCTTCTAAAATATCATTTTTCATGGTCATCCTGCCGGCAGGACTTAAACTTAATGACTCATGTGAATCTCTGCTCCTCTCTCCCAGCGGGAGCTCATAAATCCTCACGGAGTAGCTGCTGCTTTATAGCTCTAGGAGAGGTGCAGGAAATGAGCTCCCTCGGGACTCCTGGTGGATGGAGGACACAGAAGTCAGAAGGCTGAAGGACACTCCCTTCCAGTGACATATTTCAGTGTTTGAGGGGTTTGGTCTTTCTTGTCGACCGCCTTGTTTAGTTAGGCTCGCCCAAAGGGTGCGGTGAGCGCGGGATGGGTGTGCTGTGGATTTTAACTGGGCTAAACCCCTCTGCTGTGCTTCTCTGGGGTTTGTGGGGAGTGATCCCAGTGCCCCAGCTGGTCTCCCATCCAGTGGAGATAATTGGCATCCATATCCCATTCCCAAAGCGCTGTCAAGGGAGTGATTTATTGAGTGCAGCTTCTTCCATGAACAATGACGTTTGCACAAAGCACCATCAAGAAGCCGAATGGGGGGTTGGGGTCCTGGTTTGAGGAGTGTTGGAATTCTTTGTGCATGGAGAGGGTTATGCTGTCAGTGTGTTACAAGGGGTAGCAGATGAAGCCAGCCAGACACAGAAGCCCCAATAACAGTGGGAGCGTGACTAACGTGTCTGTGACCAGCAGGCTGCCATCATTAATTCCTGTCCCAGCTGAGGCAGCTGCACAGATGAAGGAATTATGTCATCCCTCACATCCTTATCCCACCGGGGAGATTGGAAGGATCCCTGGTGAGAAAAAAGTCCTCACAATGTCCAAGTGCTCAGGTCACTCTTAGTTATCAGATGGCCAAAGGAGCTCGTGAAAGTTATTTTCGTAACATATCTTCAGGTCCTGTGGTGATCAGCCTTGCTGTTCAAGGTTATCTTCTTTTCTATCAACAGCATGCCAGGCCTCTGCTGCCATTTATCCACTCTGTCAATTTAACTCTCATTTCAAAAAGAGCAGACTCTTTCTTCCTTCCTCCCCCAAATATGTCCCCAAAGAGAAGTTAAGTGACTCTTCTTTTAATGTGAGACATCTGGTCTCTGGGATCTACAGCAAAATCAAAGAAAGCATTAAAAAAATTGGGTGAAAAAACATCCCAGCTTTTATTATCTTGTCCCACAGAAATGCCTCCCACAGAGCTGCATGAGAAAAGTGAGGCTAGAGCTGGTAAACAGACCACAGAGCAGCGATTCATGCCCTCCACTTCCCTTTGCCTTACAATATTCCTTGCACCTCCCCAAACCATCATTTGCTTAGCTGAGGTGGAACCTCAGTTTCCATCCCCTGCTAAGGATCCCACAGTGGTAACTCAGATAACTTTGTACCACGTGGAGCTGATCAGAAATACTCTGGACTATCAGTGTTTTTTTGCCAAGGTATTAGACGTCTAAAAAAGTAAATGTTGCCTTTTCATCAAAAAGGTTGTGAACTATGGGAAAATTTCCATGGAAAACTTTTACCTCTAAGATGAGCACTCAAGAAATCTAGAAGTGCTTCTGATTTGCGAACCAAACCACCATTTTTTTGGTCTGGAAATGATGCTGTGCTAACTTGTGGGAGCTCTAGCACTCGTGCCCTTCAGCACCGAGCTGGGCCACAGTTCCCAGGATGCCTTCCTGACATGATTTTCTTGATGTGCCATGGGAGGCACTTGGCTCACAGAACATGATGGGAACTGATGGTCACCCCCCAAACCAGAGGGTCTGCCCTGCAGCAGTTTCCCTGAGTGCAATGGTTTTAGCTCTGGCTGAAGCAGTCAGGTTCACATGTTTGTGCCCCAAGGTTTAGACTGTCACTGAAGCCACAGGTAAGTGATCAGGTACGTCACAGGGTGATTTCACTGCCCGCTGGCTCCCTGTGTGTTCACTCTGCAGCTCACACTGGAACAGGGGACTCGTCATTAGAAGAATAATGGAGAGAATCTGACTCTCAGTCACTCTTTGAATCTCTGCACCGTGAGCTGGCTTGGCATTCGTCCTGACTCTTAGCATGAATTAGAGCAGCCTGAGGCTTGGGTTAAACTTGTACCAAAGATAGCCAGGGACTGACTGCGGGACTTAAACCAGACTCAGACACTCAAACCAGGTGGGAGGTCACAAGTGTTACAAAAAACTTTTTCCCGTTCTAAGAGAGAAAGGCATCCACCCCTCCTGGGTGGGGATTATGGTCCCTCAAACCAAGCCTGGCTTCAGCTGGGTGTCAAAGTACAGGACACTGAGTTTGTTTTGGAAAGGTTGTTGCATATCTCAGTGTTCAAAGGGGCGTGAGCTGGTCCACTGACCTCAGCCGTGAGAGGTGGAGAGTTGAAAATTCTCATCTGGACTCCCTCTGGAAACTCTGAGGGTTAAATAAGATGTGAAGTTCAGTACAGCAGAGTCAGGTTTGAATAGAGCTCTGAACTTCAGGACCCAGTAAAAGAGAATGAGAACAGATCTGTGTGGTTTAGATTGATCACTGACAGGTAGGAAAGGAGTAACACAGGGATGCCTTCCTTATTAATTTCAGGAGGTGGAGGATGGATATTCAGCATGAGATGAGCACAAATAGGAACATTTCCTGTGCAGGCATACTCTGCTGGACTCTGTGGACCATGATAAGCCTCTGAGGGCCAGCAGGAGCAGGAGCAGGCTGGCAGTCGGGGCAGTCAGAGCACTGGCAGCACAGCAGCCAAGCACAATTGCATGTCAGCGTGAGAGACAAGTTATTACCAGAATCAGAAGCCGTGGAAGAGTTGTTTTTGTACCATATTATTATAGCTTCTAATGTGCCCTGCAAAAAGCAGCAGGTATGGTCCAGAGCTCCAGCTCTTTCCAAGAGTTACCACAGCTCAGAGGACGAGCTAGGCTGCTGGAGAAAGGAAGGACAACCCCACTGAGTTTTTTGGGTGAGGTCACATGGATTTGCAACACCCTTATTAATACTTTCCATATGCACAGTGGTTCCAGATATTCTTTGAAGATTGCTGGCTGTCTGCTGGGCCATGTAGAGTGACCTTCAAGCCACCATCCTTCCCCTGCATGTGTCAAAAACCAAGCCAAGCTGAGTACAGGGAGAGGTTCCCTCCTCAGAAATGCTTGGGATCCACTCAGCAGCCCCACAGACAAAGAGCAGACACCAAGGGAGATGTGCCTGCCCTCGGCTGAGGATGCAGGACTGGGAAGGATGGTGAGGAATGTTGTAGAAACTTGGGAGGTGTCTGCTGAGGGTTCACCCATTTCTGGGCAGTCACTCTGAATTTTAGACTTCTGACAGAGTTGGGATATCTGACAACACGTTGATGTTGGTGGATCTCCATCAGCTGTAATGCAATTCTTGGTATTGAACACCAGAAATGAGAGAACCTTGCTTATTTGTAACCAAACCCTGATACTGAGAGCCTCACCAGTCCAGAGGGGTACCACACTTCACTGTGCATCCAGGAGAGGGCAGGGGTAGGCATGGAAGCTTCCAGAGCTCCTTTGGCTGTGGCTGCCACCAGCTCTAAGCTGGTGCTCCTTCTGTGGTGGTGGGTGCATGGTTTCCACCAGGTGGGACTGGGGCTCTCAGGACGCCCTGTGGTGATAACTGAGGAGGTTTTCTTTGGGGTTCAGAACTGGAAAGGGACTGTAGCTCAAAGTCCTGAGGGACTTTCCACTGGTTTCATTACCCGAAGCCCAAGGCAGGGCACACCCTGCTCAAGGAGGTCGTGCAGGGCAGAGATGGGGCAGTGTGGCCACTCACTTCCCTCTCCACACCGTTTCCCTGGATGTGTAATCTTTGCACCCTCTCGGAAACCTCTTGAGCAGCTGCCTGTGCGTGGTGAGAGTTCCTCTCCTGAGTCAACTGCTCTACCCCACGGGACAGCAAAGACTGGAGGAAACAATGGGTTTGTTCCCCCGCGGTGTTTTTGGAAAGTTTTCACTTTTTCTCCCACACTTCCAGTACTGATATGAGTCTGGACCAGAGCCAAACTTCCTTTTGTCCTGCTTTTTAACCACCACCTTCCCAGGAACTGCCACAGGCAGGAACCTCTCAGGCATCAGTGATTCATCTCATGGGTCCTACTCTGATCACAGATGTTATTTGCAGTTGTTCCTGGATTGCTGCAATGGAAAGATTTGGCCATGGCCAGTGCAGTGCTCTTCATACAAGAGCATGTAATATTTCCACACAGTAGTTGGAAATACTTCCATTTAAATGGGAAAGACAGAAAGAAGGGGGACCAGGATTGTGGCAACAAGGAAATGCCCAAAGCAAAAGGTTTCTGGTAAGTCTGACTCACAAGAGTCAAAATACTTCTCCTTAACCACTGGCCAGCTGGGCAAGAAGAGGAAAAGAAGATAAACAGGACAGGACAACACAACAGCATCTCTGCAAAGTTTCCAGTCCTCCTGCCCAGTCTCTGAACACTAGTTTCCAAATGTCTTTCTTTTACAGCTTATTGGCAAGGACAGCAGGTGCTTCAATAGGATCCTTTCACATTACATTTTCCAAGAAGGTATATTTTATTGGATTCTTCGGGATTAAAGTAAAATCCAAATAAAACTGAGAATAGTAACAGCTTAACTTGACTACAACTCTGGTAATGATATCCTGATTGCCTGTAAGTCTTTAGAAGCATCTGTCCTGCATTTTCTCTCCTAAACTACACACACACACACACACACACAAGTATATGCACCTGAAACTTTTAATAACAGGGGGTTGCAAGCCCAGGTTAGACCAACAGTGCATGGAGCTGATTTCTTGTTTACCAGAGTGTGTTGTTTGTGCTCAGAGCATCAGAGGAAAGTGTAGAAAGGCCTTTGTGAACCATTCTCAAGATATTCTGCTTCAGAAAAATATTCCAGCCTGCAGTAGTGAAAGGTCAGCTTCAACCTGAATTATGTATTATAACTTTTCCAAGTGCCTCTTATTGATTTAGATAACTCTGGATATAGTTGTCACCCGTAATTTCTTTATGTCCCTGCCAAGCTGTCAGGCTCCTGTTCTGTGGTGGCAGGGACTGACCATGCCTTGCATGGAAAACACGAGGCGAGGGCAGTTTCCTCCCATCAGTGGGGATCAGCTGCTGGAAATGGGTCTGGGGTATCTTTTGTGTTTGTAGGTGAGCTGTGAGCAGCTCACTGATCCCAGGGGGGATGTTCTCAGTGCAGAGATGCCTGCAAGGGAAGATGAGGCTCATCCTACCTGTAGCTGTCTCAGGATGCTTTGTGGAAAGCTTCCTTTGAGGCCAGGGGAAGCAGGAGAGTGCAGTGGTGGAGAAAAACACTCTCTGCCCCTCCCTGCAACAGAGAACTGCATTTGCTCTGAAAACAACGCAGCCAAATATTTTTCTACCATCAGAAAAAAATGATTTTCTGTTTGGTCTCCAGTACTGGCAATACAGAAAAACTGTTGTCCATTTCTTTCCTTTTTTTCCCTCCAACAAGACTGGGATAGCTCACAACGCCTTAGAAACGTGGGTGCCAAAAATGTAAAGCTTTTTGAACTGTTCCTTGACACCGAGTGAGTTTCCACTGCACTTTTAGCCTGAGTTTGAACCCTGACTTCAGGCAAAGCCTCCGTGGGGGTGGTTTGAGCCAAAGGGAATTCAGCAGGGGGTAGAGATAAGGAGAGGATGTTTCACTCGAGTTCAAATCACCCACTCACAAGTACTGGTTGTTCCTTCCCACGCATGGTTCTCCATAATTGTGTTATACATTTGGATGTTCACCTATACCAGGGCAAAAGGGGTTAAAAGAGTTATTTTTCATTTGCTTTGTAGTTAAGAAAATCAAAACACAAGGATATGGGACAGAAAGAGTTTTTACTCAAAGTTCAAGTCAAAAGGCAAGTCATACTGACAGATGAATCATAGTGATGATCCTACTGAGGGATGTCATCGTACTTATGACATTTACTGGTGTCTGAAACTCAATGTAGAAATTAAAAATAAAACTAGATGGAAGTTCAAAAAAATAATTATGGTTTTGGTGGTAGATTACCTTGATAGGTACTTTTTGTTTGGAGACTTGGGCTTGGTTTTCAAGAAGGTTATCTTGTAGGGATCTGTCTGATTGAAAGTGAATTTGGAAAGTTCATAATCCTATATGAATTCTGCATCATGCTTGCAAGGAAAGGCAATGCTGAGTGAACTCAGTGTGTGCTCATTTTCATGGCTTCTCATCACAAAGCTGCAGCCCATGGCCAGTATCTGATAGCACAGGAGCAATTAATTTATTAGCACAGCCTGGGGTGTTCTAAACTCTCTGATATTAAGATCCAAAACCTCTGTCAGTCTCCTTCCTGCTATGTAGGATCAAGTAAATCCTCTGCCTCCACTGCAGTCCAGGTCTCCCTGAACACAGACTAGGAGTGGATTAATACAGAAGGATGCCTGAAGCACCCAGAGAAAACCAGTGCAGGTGGGTCTGACACCTGACAACATATTCTGCAGACTTCAAGTGAGCCAAATTGGGGTGGGATTTAGTTGCTGTCAGCTCCATGTACACAGGGCACTGCAGTGCCCAGCTGCACCATGCCCTAAATTAATCCCAGCTCGCATTGGGGCTCACAAGAACAGGGACATGAATAATGATTCAGCTCTAGAAGCAGCTAACAGGGACCAAAGTTCTCCCTGTGGAATATCTGTGGTTCTCACCTTGGACATAAGAAGGATGTTTGCGCCTCTTTATAGTTTCCCCTTACCCCCATTAACATCTAGTCACATAGGACAATGCTAGTAAAACTTGTAAATAAAGAGTCATTTTTCCTGGAAAAGTTTCTAATTCTCAATACATTCAAGGAGTCATGGAAGGCTATGGAAAAATATACATTTTCTTTGTAGCTAGTGGAACTTAAGCTTTCGATTGGCAATGATATCTCAACCATAATTTCCTTTTGAAGGAGTATTTTTCAAACATCCCGTGGAGTGCAGTGAGCTTCAAATATTTCAATATTTTTGAGGAACTGCAAAGATTAAAATACACAGTTGTTGCCCGTTGCCTTGTGGCGATAGGAAAGATTTAAAATCATGGCAAAAGCTAAATTATTTAGTCCCAAACACCACAGCCCTGAAAATGTTGAAACCACCCCTTGCTGCAGCCTGTGATGTTGTGATTTGATCCACCAGAAAGCACGTGTTTGCAACCTCAGCAATTTATATTTTATATTTCTCTTTCTCAAGAGCAAGACACGGTATTGTCTCGTCCCTGCCTCAGTTGTCTCATTTGCTGCTCTGAGCTTGCATTGCTCAAGCTCCAGGCCCATTTGCTTCAGCCATCAAAGTTTCACAGATGAGGAAATACCAGGAACAATGCAACTGACAGCTTAAAAAAAAATAGAAGGAAAAAAAAGGCAAGGTGAGGGGAAAGAGACGTGAAATTAATAAAGAAAATTCTTCCTGTGGTTGAAGATTTCAGGAGACTCCACAGTATCTGTAGGAGACAGCTCTTGTATCATCGGGGATTTAAGGAATTAATTGCATTTAAGCAAATTGTTGGTAATGGAAGTTACAGGGACCATCACTCCTTCTTGGGGCACTTTCCCACCCTAAGTCTGGAGTATGCTTGGTATGCATTTCTCTGCTGACAACCAGGTGTTCACAGGTTGGGCTCAGCCTAGGCTAAGCCTCTGCTGCAGTCCTGGTGCTTCAGCATCAAGTTTTAAAGGGGACTGGCTTTCAACTCTGAGCTGAAGGATTGACACATCCCCACCCTGGCAACACTGAGCTCGTGTCCTGGACCAAAAGGGACCCAAGGCCACAGGCACTTCAAAAGCAAATCTGCTATAGCTCAGAATTTCCACGGGGAGCTGATGCCTTGTGACAAAATGGTATTTTCCAGGTGGTTAGAAGTAGGAGCAGGCACATTATAGTCTCTCTGAGGTTTGTTTTTCCCTTTGAAGCTGGAAATTCGGCCTGACATGCGTCTCAGCTCATGGGCTTTGAGGTGACATGAATGAATACGCGGCACCTGCGGGCAAAGAGAAAACAAAGATTTAGCTTGGGGAGAAAGCTGATAACTTCTGGAACAGCAGTCAGAAAGGTGAGCTCAGTACAGGTGCCATTTAGGATGTCATGAGTGTCCATTCTGGGCATCACAGGGGAGGTCAGAAGCGCTTGTCCATTGAAATGCATCAAGCAGCCAGTCTGCTGGAAACAGCTGGAATCCAGGCAGAGAAAACACCAGGCAGCACAGCCACAAAGGTAACCCTGAGCACAGAACGTGACTGTGTAGAGCCACAAGGTCCTTCTTGATGCGAGCCACAACTGTCCAGCTGGGAGACTGGTCACGCCAAAACCTTTCCATGAGTCTCCCTGGTAGCCTGACCTTGGAGTTAGGATGTGCTGAGTGGTGCTACAACATGATAATGGGGGTTGCTTTAGACTTCACCCTTATCATGGGCAGTAGAGCCCAAAGCAGGGCCTGGCTGCCCAGGGCTTGACAATTTACGGAGCAGGTCAGTAATTGGGCTCTTCCCAAGCTGTTTCTGTGTCTCTGACATCATTTTTTCCATGTTGAAAAGCCAGCATTCTCCCTGTCAGCAGAGATGCATGAACTGCTTTCTCCCTACTGTGCAGTCTCCTTGATGTAAAAAGGAATAACAAGGGCCAGGATCAGGTTTTCTTTCCATGCAGAGCAGAGGGAGAGCTTAGATCTCACTGCACAGTGAGCAGCAAAACAGGGCTTTTTCCCTTTCAGGGACTGCTGATTTGGTGGACAGGCCAGTGTGCCTGATAACATGAAACAGCACATAATCCCATCTTAGCTTTGGCCAGGGAAAAAAAATATCCGGTGAACTGTGGCAGCCTGACTTCATCCCAGCTCTTGCTGTTGGTACAAAACACCAATTTACTGCCCTAAAAAAAAGCCTGTCTTTGCAAAAAAGAGACACCAAGTGTTTCAGTTGCATCTGAATGATGAAGTGTTAGAACTCTTTCCCAAAGCAAGGCTTCAAAGGCTTTAGCTGATCAGATAAACATTTCACAAACATTTCTGCTGGGGCTGCAAAATCTTTCCTCTCCAGCGTGTCTCAACCCAGGAGAACGAATAAGGAGAGCAGATGATGCTGAAGAGATGTCTGCTGCATTTCCTGGTTGTGGCAGACAAAACACACACAAGGGTTCCCCCCTTTCTTCTCTTGAAATTAATGCTGAGCTGACACAATGCTTTCTCTTTCCTTCCCCTTAAATCTGCTACGGCCTCTTGGAATACAGCTGAAAATTGGAGTAATCTATTAAAATGGGATCTTTACAGTTCTCCAGCCTCCATCACAGGGGAGTCAAAGCTTCCTTTTGAGAGACAATTTAGGATAAAAAAGAGGAAATAACAACAAAAAAAATCTTTTATGTTTAGGGGGGAAGAAAGGAGGAAAATAAAAATATTATTCACTTGTAAAATCATTTCCACCACAGCAAGAGATAGTCCAAGAAAAAGAGCCCATTGCCTGTTGTAGCATCATGTTCACAGCAATGTATCTAGCAGAGTTCTTGTCCCAAAGGTCCTTCAGAAGCTGGCACATCACTATAGGAGGGCATCCCAGTGATGGGACAGCACAGCTTCTCACTACAGAAATGTGGTATATAGTAAATGATGCTCAGTGGTTTGAAGGACAAACCTTGTAAGCAAGCTGCGTTCAGAGAAAATCATTGGAAAATACCTTTAAGATCATCAAGTCCAACCATTAACTCAGCTATCCAACCCTCCTACCCTCCAGCAGATCATGCTCTTGCCCAACTTGGTGTCCTCTGCAACTTGCTGAGGGTGCCCTCGGTCCCCTTGTCCAGGTTGCCAGTGAAGGAGTTCAAGAGAACTGGCCCTGGGGATACCAGTGGTGAGTGGTCACCAACTGGGTGTGGCTCCATCCACCATCACTCTCTGGCTTGGCCATGCAGCCAGTTTTTGACTCAGAGAACAGTGCACCCATCCAAGCCCTGAGCAGCCATCCCACAGGGAAAGAGCCCTGAAAATATGAGCATAGTTTATAAGTGAGTTGGGTGTCCAGGGGCCTGTCCTTATCCCTGTCACATCCGCAAAGCTGCCTGGGAAAACATCAGCAAATTGTGTGTGCAGCAGATCTCCTTGTAAACACGTGAAGCCAGCTCTGTAGCTCCCAAACTCTGGTTGCTGCCCCAGGGAAAAATAGAGATCCCTCCAGTTCTTCATTCTCTTGAGGGCTTTGTCAATATTGCAGCACTGGGAGCCTGGGAAGTGCCTGCTAAAATTCCCTCTAATCTAAAAAGATTAGACTCTGGCAGGAAACTGTGTGTGCTGGCCATTGCACTGGTCTGTGTGCTGAGGTTTAAGCCAAACTACAAGTCCAGGCTGTTCTTTTCTGAGCTAAAAGCTAAGGAGCCATAGCTTTTACTCAGCATAAAGGGTATTGCTGGAGGGGGAAAAGGAGGGTTTATATCCTGTGTGCACCTGTGGTTCAGAGTTTTGGTTCCTATTTGGGCAGTGGCAGCTCCATTGGCAGACCTTGCTGAGCTCAGGAGCTCAAAGAATGAGCTGGAGAGAGAGGAGCTGCTGGAAGAGAGCAGATTGATGGAGCCCGTGAGCAGTGGGGATATTTTGCCTCAGCAAGGAGAAAGGAATATGCCAAGTAATGAGCACAAATCTAATGAGACAGGCATTTAATATTCTCAGGGAACAGCAGCCCTGTGCAGCAGTTCTGTTTTCTCTCTCCTCTTTCCTTAGGCAGCCAGTCCACACAAAGTGGATTTTATCATGGAGGAACTCAGAGCTGGACAAATTTGCAAATTCTCGTCCCGCAAAGTTCCAGTGTTTTTGCTGTCTGCACGTTTTCACCTTCCTCGGCCAGCCTGGGATTCCAGTTGTGTGGTAGATACCAATTGCACTGGCAAATAAAGCTGCTTGGGACAGGCTGTGGGATAAGACCTCAGCACTGTAAGCATCTTGAAACACAGAGTTTTCCCTTGGGGTTTTGGTAATGCCCTGGGATTGACACTCATAAACAACGTGGTATCTGGGACAGACGTTGGTCTCTAGATTGTGGTCCTACATCTGCAAATATTTGCACCAATGTTTATCCCTGAGCACATGGCTGGGCCCAGCAGTCTCAAGCTGTTCAGTTTGCAAAGGCAGAGGGAGAGGAGTGGTCAAATGGATTAAATTGCCTCAGCCTCACTGCCATCGTGGCAGGAGAGAGAGCTCCAGGCTGCATCCAGAGCATCAGCTGAAGGGGATGGAAAGCCAAAACTGTGGGCTGGGCAGGCCTTGTCCCAGAACATCTGATAGCCCTGAGTAGCTGCACTGCACAGACCCTTTCTGTGCCCAACCCTGCAGAGAGCAGCCCCTGCCTCGGCACGCAGTGTATTCCAAAGGGTGCCCTTTCCTGAGGGTGTTGCCTGAATCCTGCTGTTCCAGCTGATTCCTTCAGCCAAGGGAACCTCCCAAGGGTATGAGAGCTTGTGAGGCAGATACAGAACTGATTTTCAGCACCTTTGGAAGTTACCACTCATCAGCCGAGGTGCAGATACTGGCAGGGTGTACTCACAGCCTTCCCACCTGGGAGGGCGAGGAATTGGGCCAAAATCTCCAGGGATGGGACCATAAATTGCTGTGGCTCAGCACACAACCCTCGTGATGAGCTACCCTGGCATACAGGACTCATCCCAAGTCTCATCCCAGAGCCTGCGAAGACACAGTGCACAATGGTATAGGTCAAGGGGGACGGGGTTCAAGTTTCATTTCACTTCTAGATAGGTGAAAGAGGATGCCCATGAGGGATTTCTGCAGGAGTGTGGGATGCAAGCTGTAGCCAAGTCACCAGGGCCTTCTAACCACTAATATCTTTTGGCCAGGGTTTTACCCACTGGCCTCACTTCAGTGAAGTCGTGAAGCCAACTCTTACTTGGCCCACAGGTTCTCATGACAAACAAGGACAGTATTAATAATAACTTATTAAGGAATATTTAAGTTTAAATAATTGCTGCGTGTCTTTTCTGTCTGTGTGCCATTACAATTACTTGTCTCTGTTAAATATATCAAAATATCCCAGGTACCAATTTACTTTTAATAGCAGTAAGAGAAAAACAAGATGATGCAAACCTCTCCAAGCAACAGGACTGTTATTTCTCCTCTGTTTGGCTATTCTGCATTTTCAGCAAGCAATGCAATGCAAAGGAGCCCGAGAGGTTCAGGAGCACATACTACTTGTAAATAAAACTTCTTGCCTCTGAACCTCGGATGAGGATGCCTGTTGGAAATGTGTGATTGCAATTTCTGGAACAGGAAACAG
Organism: Dendrocincla tyrannina; assembly: GCA_035047865.1. Taxonomy (NCBI): domain Eukaryota; kingdom Metazoa; phylum Chordata; class Aves; order Passeriformes; family Dendrocolaptidae; genus Dendrocincla; species Dendrocincla tyrannina. The sequence goes on from JAWWMP010000002.1 coordinate 4,006,412, forward strand.
ATGCACTGTGTATCACAACCCCCTGTGGTTTGCACTGGGGAGGTAGGAAGGGCATGATAGTTCAGGTCAGGGTTACACTGCAAAGTAAAGGACTATTAACTCGAGAATAGTAAGCGACACTTGTCACTCCCTGCCATGCTTTTCCCTGCTTTGCAGGCAGCAGCTCATTAGCCATTGATCCCTCTGCCTCCAATTTGTGATGGGGATGTGAAAATTGATTTGGGATATGGTAAATCCAGATCTCAGATTCCATCATGATAAAACACCAACGGCAGCACGATGCAAAACAAGATGATCCCATGTAAAGCCATTTTTCTACCTCAAAAGTATTCTTAAAGAAATGCAGCCGAGTGAGCTTCACATTGGCAAATGTTATGCTATGATAGGAATTGTCTGGTTTCTGACATACCTAAAAGCATGAAGTCAGGCTGAATTCCATCTCATGGACTCGGGGTAATTCAACAGCAATGTGATTGTGTGAGCTGCTGTGATCAGGGTTACATCCACGATGCAACAGCAAGGATCTGGTTCCAATTACCATGGAACCGAAGTCTGGAGGACCTGGACCTGGGAAAACAGAGGTGGTGATGTGCAGTCCCTGCTCCCTGAAACTGGGCTCATAAAAGTAGTTTTGGGCCACCCAGGGACAGCTGCTGAGCTGCTCCTGCTTCGAAATTGCTTCTGGGTGGCCCTGGGCTCGGCTTTGTCTGGTTTTTAGAGTTAGCAGATCTAACTGCAGTCACCAACCCTCCCGCTGAGGCCAAAATTCATGCTGGTAAAAGATCTGCAGCTGAAATCTGTGCTCAGGTGCACTGCTCAGTCCAGCAGAGCTGCAGGGCTTAGCCGGCCCACAGCAGCTGCTCCAAGCCTGCCCAGTGTTATTTAACCTGGATTGAAAAGGGATGAAATGAAGGCATTTTGCCTCAAACTGGACCCAATCACAGCCATACCTGCCTGGCTGTTGGGCTCCTGGATGACATCCTCCCAAGAGTTCCCAGCACAGCAGGTGCTCTGAGATCCAGCTGTTCTCCCAAGATATTGTCTCCACATCAGGGTCTCCCACGTCCCTCGGACATAATCCAGGAGTCCAAGCACATCATCAGGAGCATCCTGCTGAGCTGTGTCTTGCAGCTGCAAGAGGCAGAGGCACCTGACTCCACTCCCTTTTTGGAAGTGATGGTATAACTGTGAGCAGCAGAATCAGCAGTGGGGGACGTGCTGTGCCATCCCAGACCACTCTTCCATGGACACAACTCTGCTTCTCACAGCACGGCCACCGTTTCTGCTGCCAACCCTGTTCCCACTTACATCCAAGCTCCATGGGAAAGCAGGGATACAAATGAATCTGAAGCTTATTTCAGGCTAAATTTCTCTCAGACTGGCACCTTTCTTTCCCAGCAGCTCGCTGGACTTTATTTAAATTCCCTGATTTTTTTCTGCTGTTGGACCCAAATTTTTGAGTCAGCTTTGAGAAGCAAAGCCGTGATCCAGAAACCTGGGGACTGGCACGTGTGAGACGATGGGAAGAGTAAACAGAGCTCTGCTGGGAAGAGATTTTACCTGGGCTTTGATCTCTCTTCTGTGCCCAACGAGAAAGGACGTAAGAACTTGACCCGACTTTGACTCGTCCATCGGCCAGCCCAGACGGTGTATTGGGGAAGTGAGGTCAGGCAGAGCTGAGTGGGCAGAGGTGGGCAGCACCAGGGCACAGACAGGGAAATTGGCACATCACGTTGTTTTCCTCCGTTGTGCCAAGCGAGAGAATTTGGGGAATAGGTTGTTGCAACGTAGGAAAGAGGAAACAGATGGACTCTCTGCCCTGTGGCTACCAGCCGTGCAATCGGCCACGGCTTGGGAAGGGAGGGAGCTGGGAGATGCCCCAGCACCAGAGCAGGGCAGCTGAGGTCACCAGGGTGGATTTCGGAGCGAGGGCTGGCTTGTGTTGAAACACGGCGTGGTGTTGCTGTGAGAATATGAAATAAAGCCACAGTTGGAGCATTTGTTGGGCTGTTGCTAGGCAAGCATTTCAAAAACAATTGTATTTTGCAAACTGATTCCTTCTTGTCTTTTTTTTTCCCTTTTTTTTTTTTTTGTCCTTTTCTGAGGCCCTTAATATATCCTCCAGGGCACACTATGATTTTAACCATCATATCTGTTCTTTGCTGGTGCTGTGACTGAGCACTTACCAAGTTCTCAGCTTCTCAAATCACCCATGAGTTAATTTTCAAAATATTCATCCAGGTATTTGTTGCATTACAATTTAATGGCCAAGCTGGTTCTTAAGGCACAGGAACTGTTCTTTCTGCATGAGAACAGGCTCAAGGAAATCACCTTTCACAGTTGTATTGCTGGGATGAATTTTGATCTGTGTGGGGATCGAAGACCCTTGTATCTTAGACATTATTAAAGAAAGTGCAGCCTGTTCCTCACTTAATTTTGGGCATCTACCTGGTGCATTTCTCAGTTGCCCTGGACTGTTCCTCTGGAATTACAGCCACAAAACAGCCCCTGGAGAAGCAAACCCTGCATGGTAATGCACTGCATTGCACCCAGAGCCTCATGGCATGTCACCAGCCCTCTCTGTCCACTTTGCCCATCCCAGGAAGGACCAGAAGCACCTCAGCCTGGTTTCCTATGAGCTAGAGGTGAGATCGTCCCTGGCACAAACACAGAGCAGGGATCATAGAATCACAGAATAGTTTGGATTGGAAGGGACCTTTAAAGGTCATCCAGTCCAACTCCCCTGCCATGGGCAGGGACATTTTCAACTAGATCAGTTTACTCAGAGCCTCATCCAGCCTGGCCTTGAACACTTCCAGGGACGGGGCATCCACTGCCTCTCTCAGTAATCTATGCCAGGGTCTCGCCATGCTCATTGTTAGAAACTTCATCCTTCTATCTAATCTAAATTGACCCTTTTTTAATTCAAAACCATCACCCCTTGTCCTACTAGAACAGACCCTACTAAAATGTCTGTCCCCAGTTTTCTTATAGGCCCCCTTTAAGTACTGAAAGGCTGCAACAAGGTCTCCCTGAAGCCTTCCCTTTTCCAGGCTGAGCAATCCCAGTTTTCCCAGCCTTTCCTCACAGCAGAGGTGCTCCAGCCCTCTGATAATCTTCCTGGCCTCCTCTGGCATCTCTCCAACAGGTCCATGCCCTTACTACCCTGGAACACCACAGATCTGTGCTCCTGGAGGTGTCTCACGAGAGCAGATCTCCTGCCTTTCTCTAACCATGGGCAAGGCAAAGGATGCACATCACTTCCTGGGCTTCCCTGGCCATCCCTTCCCTTGAGGTTACCCACAAAGATTAGCAGCCCATTCCTTGGCACTGACCATGGCTGTGGGTTTCGTCTGGTATCAGCAGAGGATTTCAGCTCAGATTTGCACATTGCAGATCTGTCATTTGTTATTCCCACTCTGTGTCTAGTGCCTTCTCTCCCACCATCCCAAGATGACAATCAGCTCATCCCTAAAAGAGTGCACCAGGCACTCTTTACAGCACACAGTTTCACTCTACTTACAGAGAACAAATTGCTTCCTCTGTCCAAGGGTTTGCTCCTGCTTTTCCCACAGACCTTTGGGTGCATTTTATCTCTTCAAGGGCCACAGAGGAATCCACACTGTCACACACACACACACATACACACACACTAAAGTGGTCTTGAATGAATTAGTCTTTGTATCTCAGCTGGAAAATTATAATTTGAACCATTCCACTGAAGCAGTGAAATAATATATGCAAAGTGCCTGAGAGGAGCCCAGCTTGGAGGCTTCTAGTGGAAAAAGAAAGTCCAGATAGACAAAAAAAAAACCTGGCATGAAGGAGAATGTCATGAGATCAGCTCATAGAATATGCTGAGGAAGACAGAAAATGACTGAACAAATCTAAGTGATTTGGGTAACAGTTTGCATTTATTAAGTTCTGGCTCATCAGATGTACCAAATTAGGCAAGTGCACAAGTGCCATGTTTATCATACCCGGCTCCTAACGAGCATCCTCCGTCTTAAGGAGCGCCATTTAAACAAACAGAGGCAGCCAGGGGATGGCTGGGAGGTAATGAGGTGGTGAGAGGAATGTGTGTTGAATTCAGCACTTCCCTGGCTGGCTGTCAAGCCATTAGTCCCACAAGAAGTTCCCAAGCATCGTGCGTGGAAGATAAGCTCCTCTACACCACGTTGTCCAAGTGGCCTCAACCATGCGCTGTCAGCTGCCAAGAGACCCCAGACCCAAGCCCAGCTCCCTCTTCCATGGAGAAGCTTGGAGAAATCCAGGATTCCCGGGGATCAGGGGTTTGCTGTGATGTGAACCAGGTCTGTCTTTGCCTTCTTCCACGCAGACTTGCTTCCTGCATTAGACTTCTGTTCTTCAAGTGCTTTGTCTGGTCTAATCAGGCTGCTGGGCTGAAGGGGAGTGCTCTGATATTTAGCAGGAAAATCCCAAATGGCACTTTTATCAGTTCCTTCTCATTGCTCGCTCCGACTGGAACCGACAGCCGTGAGCAGCAAGCTCATTTGAAATCACCCCAGGAAAGAAAAATATAAACAAGTGGGAGTAGCTCTCGTATGAAGACATGGGAAATTTCTCCTTAAATCCAGCTTCTCCTCATATCCCACAAGCAAGAAATTCATCAATGCCCTCTTAAAACCTAGGGAATAAGTAAACAGGCAGTTTTGGGTACCAGAGGGCTGAGGCTTGATGATTGTGTCTCTGTGCTGTGGTTGTTGCCATTTCCCAGAAAGCTTAGTTGACTTGTCCCACATCCCAGGTCTCATACCAGGTCTAAGAAATTCTCAGCTTTCGAACTTTTATTTTAAATTATTTTTCTGAACAAATACTTAGTGGGGGCTTGCAAATGGTTTTAGAGTAGTGGTATCAAAGCTCTCAAAGGGTGATTTTGTCTTCTCTTAAACGTTTTGTGAATTTAACTATTTCAATGTGTCTTAAAACTATATGCACTCATCCCTTAATCATTCTTTTTTTCTTGCCCAAGTTGTTTTCTTTTTTTCCATTTATGTTTGGCATCCCCAGTAATCTCCCTGTAATCTCACCAGTGATCCCTTTGCCAGGGATGCTCCTTCTCTAATGCACCAGCAGTTATGTACACTTTGCTATAGTCATCTTGCCTTACTGTTTTATAAATCCGTGTCTCAGAGCATAACCTTCACACTGATCCCCACTTTTGGATTGTATTTCTTTCACTGAATATCTGCATTTTGGATCACTCTCCCTCCCTGGCACTCCCTATCCTAAGCTGAGTCTTGTTTCACTGTTTCCTCCTCATATTTCCAAGTGCCCGGTACAACACGGATGTTGGCTGCATGTTACAAAGTCATTTCAGATGTGGATGTACTCACTTCTTTTTATTCTCAAGGAATTAATGAGGTTGTTAAATAAAACCAGACACCAACTTTAATCTCTTTACCACTCCCCTCTGCAGTATCTCTGCTGCTCAGTATGAAACAGCCGCTGTTTCTTGTTTCGTGCATCTCCTATCAGTGTGTTCCCTGGAGGAAGGGTTTCCCATCTTCTCCACAATAAATGCCTCTGGAGACATCGTGCTAAAAGTTTGATTCCTTTCTCTGTCACATCACCCTCCCTTCATTCAGGACTGTTTGCCCATGTCTAAGCCAGGGCTGTGGTTTATTTGGTGTAATGAGTTCTCTTCCTGTGTACGTGTGAATATGCAAAGGAGGCTAAAAATGGCCATACAGGCTTAGCACCCCTGCTGTTTCTTGCTCCTAGTACTGTTTGTCTCCTGAACTATAATTTGCCCTCCAGGATACAGCTAATGCGGGTTCCTCCTTCCCACATAATCTCCTCTCTGTTTGCAGAGACAGTGGGAGACAGGGGCTGACCTGCTGGGTCATGTCGCTCATCCACGGAGAACAGGGCTGGTTGTTCTTGGCAGTGTTTTCCAGGACTTTGCTCAGACCACCTTGCAATGACTCAGGCTCAGGCTGTTCCCTTTCAGAGCTGATGCCACCATCCAGCAGATTTCACTGCCAGGATTCATTTCTGGCCCCTGGCTGCTTCTTTGTTCATTTCATCCCCTTCATCCAAGGTGCCACATCCCATTTCCTCACCTTTCAATTTGACTGATGCCTCCAGCACCTCTGGGACGAGGTGTCTGCAGTTACAAGCTTCACAATTCCTCAGAAAATACCTATATTTAAAAAATCCTCTGTGCCAGACATCTCCTCTAAGGACCTATGAAAGCTGCTGAGTGCTTGACATGTGAATCGTGGTCCAATCTAGATACTTACACATGGACTTTAAGCCCTGACCTCAAGTTCTGGAAGCTTGGGCTGGAATGTAGGACAGCAAAAGGATTCACTAAAGAAGCTGTCAATATGCACTGATAGAATCACAGAAACATGAAATGGTTTGGGTGGGAAGGGATCTTAAAGCTTATCCTGTTCCACCCCCTGCCATGGGCAGGGACACCTTCCACTAGCCCAGGGTGCTCCAAGCCCTGTCCAGCCTGGCCGTGGACACTCCCAGGGATGGGGCAGCCACAGCTTCTCTGGGCACCCTGTGCCAGGGCCTGCCCACCCTCCCAGGGAATACTTTGGGCCTAATTTCCTATCTAAACCTGCTCCCTGTCACTTTGATCATCTATTTGTCATTTATGTGTTGTCCCAAGCTCAGCCCAAAGCAGCATCTTCCCTCTATCTCCATTTTCTCCAGCAGGTTTGAACACAGAGCTGTTTCCACTGCATGGTCATTTCTTCTGCAGGAAGCAAAGTCAGAGCAGCTTTGGAGGAGACATTTATTCTGCAGTTGTTACAGCCTGGGCATTTTTATTTGTGGAGCAATATTGCCCTGGCACTCTGGAGGTGGCATCACTAACCAAAGTGCAGATGACACTACCTGGGTTGCTTTGCTGTCCCGGCAGATGTTTCTGAGATCTCTTAATAAGAAGGGCTGTGGTCATGAAAATGTATCACATCATATGGTGGTTTCTTTTTCATGCAAATGGACACCACCTAATTCCCACAATGTTTTAAAACGCAGCATAATTCTGTTTGAATGAAAGTTCTTTGGGGTCAAAATCCTATTCCCATGAAAGCGAATGGGAATTTTTCTTCTGGCTTTCATGGAATTCAGATCTGGCAAGCCATGAATGCAGGTCTGTCACATTTCTTTCTCTTTCTTCATTAAGTTACAGTGATTTTTTTTTTCCTGGGGATCAGATTAGTGAATTCTCATTTGACCGAATACCTCTCCGAGGTACCTCAGCAAGGCTGGAACATTTCCTGTGGCTATCGTATCTGCTTCAATATCCTTCAAAGTGAGTGTCACAGTCCTTAACCATTGAAACAGGCTTTTCTTTCACAGCAGCAGAACAGCCAACCAGCCTGGATAAGATGAGAGGGACACCATAAATATTACATAAGGTCGGAGGCATTTGCTGTAAATTCAGCAGGAACTATTCCAGCTTCCCACTGGGAGAGATTTCTTGGGAATAGAAAGCTCTCTGGAGTTTGTAATAACTTCTCGAGAGATATTGAGATTTTTAACATTCCATATTACACAACAGGAAGCAGAATCTTAATGGAGGCACTGCACACAGTGGCCTTTAATAGGAAACAGAGTCTACACAGCGGTAGAGGAATATGTAAAATAATATTTCCCTTTCTTTTCTAATTTCTTTTTTATAATTACCACCGATTTTAGATAATTTTTAATTTGCTGAACTCTTTATACTGCTGGATTCAAAGGCTGTGCATGGTGAGGCGTGACAGTGACAAGGACAGCCTGTGTGCTCTGCAGGCTGACAGGATCCTCACTCCAGTTCTCTCGAGCTGCTGGGAGAGCACACGAGTGCCATCAGGCTTCAGCTTTGGGTTTGCAGGTGTTGCTCATAGGCAGGACTTCGAGCTGGACCTGGATCCAGGTGTTTTCCAGAGGCAGCAGGACCTGCTAACCCTCAGGTTGGAGCAACCTGAGGTTCCTGTTGAGTCCCTCACAGAACGGAGGGGGTTCGAAGCTTCCAGCTTCAAGTTGGCAATACCTGCTTTTGTTTGTCTGGAATATGAGTGTAGCAAGGAACAGGCTGGCTGGGAATTGCCAGCACACATAAGGGGAACGGGATGCAATTCACTGAGGCCTGGTTTGGTCTTGTGCTGCTGCAGGGGGTGGTGTGGCTGTCTGAGGCTCAGCACGTGGCTGGGGTGGTTTGCTGTCCATGCAGACAATGGGCAGCGAGGGAGGCTTCCCCCTGCTCCTCACCCTTTGTGCTCTGGCTTTCAGCAAGTACCCAGACCATTCAATAGTCATAAATGTTTTCCCTGACTTTCAGCTGAAAGAAATTCCTTCCAACTGATGCTGCTTTCTAATACAAACCACAGGGTACGTGAACTTGAATCGAGCCCAACCCTTTCACTTTAAAGGTGATTTGTGGCTGTTTCTTGGGGCTGAGCAAAGAGTGGGGCTTGAACTTCTCCTTCCCCACGGGCAAGTGGCTGGTGAGTAACCCTTGTGAGTAAGCCCCGTCAGATGCCTGTGCAAAGGAACCTTTCCCCCACCCAGTCTGAAACACAGACAAAGTGAAACATGGACAAAGTGATCCAAAGAAAGTAGGGCTTTCCTGTGAAAGCCAGCAGGCAGGAGGGCTCGAGCCTTGGCATCAGGAATCTGGACTCCTGGCCTCACCCTTGTTTCACTTCCACATTTAAATGTGGGATAATGTTTATAGTAAATACAGGCCACCTCCATGTCTGGGAAGGAATTTCATCTCCATGCACTTCTGTGCTTTCAAGAGAGTTGAATTTTATAGCAAGTCTTTTATTTCCAAGTGGCTGGAAAGGGGGTTGTGTTTTAATAAATGAGTAATCAAGGGGAGCACCCAGCAGCTTGCTGTCGGTAGCGTATAATTTTCCTGTCTGTAATGTGCTCAAGGAGCTCTATTGAGCATTTATGAACTCTGTGCATCACTCAGGGATCAGACTGTGCTGTGAAGTGTACTCGACTGCTGCAGACACTGCGGGGAAGGCAAATATAAGAGTCATGAATCAAAGGAAATCTCATGCCTGGGGGTTGCACCGGGTCCTGGCTGGTTTAGGATCACAGTGTGGGACCACAGAGAGAAAAGGGCTCCTGTGCTTTTTCAGCCTCTCCCAGAAAGAGCAGGACAGACAGAGATCTCATCCTGGGAGTTTGCTTGCATGGTCATCCCCACAGTCTGGTACTTTTTGCTTGTGTTTGTAGCAATTTCCAGGCAGAGTTGTTGTGAATAATAACCAAACTGGGACAGAGATCTGGTTGTGAGCTACTGAAGAAAGCTTTTCTCTCCGTGCCAGTGGGTTGGATGCTGAGTTCAGATACAGAGAAATCCTTACCAGAGTTCTCTGGAACAAGCTTGGATGGCAGAGCTACAGCAGAGGAAAGGCTCTTTCCAGCCTTTCCTTTTAATCTTACCAACTTGATTACAAAATGATGCTATGATGGGAATCAGCTCTGGCTGGCACAGTGGTTGCTGGGGACAGGGTCCTGCAGCTCCCTCTGAGCTATTTGCCCTTGAAAGTGAAGCTGCCTCCTTGCCTGCAGGTGGAGGAGTCCTGTCTTCACCTGCTGCCCCCTGCACCTGAGCTTTGGAGCAATGGCCAGCACAGCTGGGCCATGGGCTCTGCAGGCTCCTGAGAGGGGACAGCAGCCCCAGACATGGCTAGGAGTGGTGGGAAGGACTGGGAAACTCTCCATTCACCTGCTTTTTGCTGCTCAGTGCTGGGGCGAGGGAGGGAAAGCCGATGACAGGTCAGGCATTTTACCTCACACTCCTCCCTGCCAGCCATGTATAACCTCAGCTTCTGCATTTGTGTGCCCTTGGGCAGGCACATTTCCTTTTCAGACCTCTCCTGGCTCCCGGTGTGACCATAAGAAGTCATTCCACAGCTGCCCACCTCAGGACATTCTGAGGATTAGTTAGCTCGTGCCTATCTCTCACCCTCCCTAAGGGGCTGAGGTCTATCCAGGGACTACAGTACCTGTAAAATAGATCAAAGAAAGGTCCTGGTTACAAAATTAGATTCCTGGTTAGTGGCTTCTGGTCTTTCCCATTTCTGGGACTGCAGTTTATTTCTGTTAGTGATTTTGAGCAAGTCTGGGCAATTTGGGCAGGTTTCGTGTCAGGAGTTTCTAATCTGGAGTTGTGTGCAAGAAGAGAGGATCTGGGTGTATGTTTGCCTTTCCATGACTGAGAGCTGCTTTAAGTCCCAGAAAAGCTTTTCCAACACTAAATAACATTTTGTGGCTTCTGTCCTGAGGCATATTTTATATTTTAAAGGCTTGGCTTCCCTAAGGTGGATAATAAGGTGAAAACTGTCTCCTGTTACAATTTCTCAAGTTCAGCTCCACTCCCAGTTAGCACCAGAACTGTCCCCCTTGCTCCTGAGCATTAAATTCAACTGCTTAGACTTATTGAAAACTCCTGGTTTAGCTTCCTCCTTCCACTGTAATTTGAGATCCTTGGTGGGTATAAATAGACACAAATACACAATGCAATTCTGCTGCCTGCAGTTCCCTGGGAATAAGGCCCACACATTTCTTCCTTCTCTTCACCTCTGGAGCCAGTGTTTCGAGGCACACATTTGCACAGACCGAGGTACTGGGAAGGTTTCTGGAATTTAATCTCCTGCAAAACCCATTGTTTTCCTTCTGCTGAGGGAATTGATCTGTATATCTATTGGTTACGTCTAGATATGAAATAAAATGGCCATAACAGGAACTTTGTGCAGACCTTCAATGGCAGTTTTACGTGACAATTTGCAAGAATAGAAAAGCCTGTGAATTAATGTGGTGACCCGTCAGAAATACTGGAAGCTTACCATTCCTTCTCCATGACTTTTTGTATACAATGTCTGAAGGAGAAGGCTTTTTATGAGTGAGCTGGGTTGTTTTTCTGTTTGTTCATTGGTTTTCTTTTTAATATTTAAGAGCAGAACAATTATAACCAGCAAATGCCTTTGGAATTAAAGGGGAAATCATCTCCGATAAGCCTGTCTGGAATGACTCAGCTCTGTGCTGGGGATTTGTAGTGCAAAAACATGAATATAAATGTGGTTTTCAACCACTTCTCAAGGGATAGCTGCTTCCCACACGGCCCTGCAGGTCCTTGCTCACAGCTGGCATCCCTCCACCCTGGATGAGGGCCACGCTCAGCCCTCGGGGATGGGTGGGAGAAGCAGGAGGCTGTAGGAGCCGTGTACACGCTCACGTGTTGGTGCACATGGACAGACCCACTTCAGCACGGCTGATCTGTTTTTCTCACACAGCAGGCAAAGGATGTGGGATCTGGGAGCAGCCACCATGGGATCAGCAGGGCACTTTGGCCCCATGTTCATGGGGTACCATCCCAAAAGCTGATTCCCCAGCTTGGCTTCCGCAGCTGGAATTGTCAGCCATGAGAATGCTGCAGACTGTGGGCATTGCCCATCCCACACTACCATGGAAACAAAAAATCATGGAATGGCTTGGGTTGGAAGGGACCTTAAAGCTCATCTCATTCCACGCCCTGCCATGGGCAGGGACACCTTCCACCAGCCCAGGTAGTTCCAAGCCCCGTCCAGCCTGGCCTTGGACACTTCCAGGGATGGGGCAGCCACAGCTTCTCTGGGCACCCTGTGCCAGGGTCTGCCCACCCTCACAGGGAAGGATTCCTTCCCACTATCCCATCCAACCCTGCCCTCTGTCAGTGTGAAGCCATTTCCCCTTCATCCTGTCCCTCCAGGCCCTTGTAATTAGTATCTCTTCGTCTTTCCTGTAGCTTCCTTTCTACTGAAGGGCCACAATTAGGTCACCCCAGAGCTTCTCTTCTCCAGGCTGAGCAATCCAAATTCTCTCAGCCTTTCCCCATGGAAGAAGTGCTCCATCCTTCTAATCATCTTGGTGACCTTCTTTGTACTCGCTCCAACAGGTCCATGTCCTTCCTGTGCTGGGGTTGAAATCTTCAACTTCACTCTGAGCAATGTTTTTAGTCCCTGCAGCCTATACATGCACAAAGCAGCTGGTCAGAAACATTTGGCCAAGGCTTTTCTTTTCTCCTCCCCCATGAAAACTGGCTTTTAAACAAACTACTTCCCATGGAAAAATTTCCTTTTGCATGGACATTCCTGGAGGAGGAGGGGATGCCCAAAAAGCTGAATTGCCTATGGAGGATGCAAACATCTGCTGATGTTTAAACAGAGGAAAATGACCCCAAACACATCCATTTTCACTGGATTTGAGTGCCTGAGTGTGTTTTCTCATGGCAATACTGTATGATTAATCTTAAGTGGTTTCCATGACTGATAAGTCCTTTTCTAAGGGCCTCCTCTGCACTGGCTGCTCAGGGTGTGAATTCCCAGTGTTGTCATCCCTGCCCCTTCCCAACCCCTGAAATCCCTTCTGGAGAAGAGTCCGAGGGGATTGTCCACATCAGGCTGGATTTATAGGAAGCAGGCAAGAAAGGAGGGGGGAATATTTTCACATTCCTTTGAAACATACATTTGGAAACTTTCCCTAGGAAGAAAAGTGCTTACGCAGCTTTAGTTACTGTACATGTGCTTTGGATTGTGTGAAACCCTATCTGCTTTTCCTCAGCAGAGCCCTGATCCCCTCCTGATGGAGACACCAGACAGACCGGCAGAGCCGGCATGGGGACTTGCTGCAGAACTCCTTCCACATTCCAGGGGCAAGGAATGCCCCCGCTGGCTGCCTCTGCAGGCCCAGGTGGGTGGGAGAAGGTGAAGAGGAGGAGGAGGAGGAGGAGGAGGAGGAGGAGGAGGAGGTGTTCCTTCTTGGGCTGGAGCCCAAAGAACTTGTGGAAGCAAAATATTGGGGGTATGAAGTCTTTGCTAGGAAAGACGGGCGTGGCTTCAAAATGCCTCAGAATTTCTATCAGGAGATGATTCTTAAGGCTTAGAGGGTCTGTTCCCCTCCCCACTCCACGTGTGGATGCTGCTCACGCAGCTGGATAGTCCCTGCCTGTGGCAAAGCATGCTTGGGATGAAAAACCCAGGACAAAGCCCTCGACAGCTCACAGGTACAGGAGGGCAGTGCAGGACTCAGAGCCTGGTCTGATTAGTCTCAGGTCTCCAGTCCAGCTATGTCCTACGTGTTGAAGGTCTCACCTCCTGTCCAGAGGTTTTTTGGGGATAAGTGCTCGGAGAGCTTCCCTTGCCTGTCCTGCAGATGAGGGGATTCCCTCCTCCTCTGTGCACGTGTGTATCTCCAAAGAGTCTGGAGAAAGAAAGGACTGTGGGCATGTGAGTGGGCAGCCACTGCAGACACCAGCCAAAGTGACACCTTTCTGTTGCTCCTGACAGCATCCAAGGGCAAAGACACCAAGAGAGGACAAAAAAACCCTTCCTGCTGTAATGGAAATGTGGTGCTGGAGGGAGCAAGAGGCAGCTTCCAGGCGATGACTGGGACAGCACTCTGGTTTCCACTGCTGCTGCCCATGGAAATGTGTGTGCCCAGAGGGGCTTGGCGTGTGAGGAGGAGGAGACAGCTCCCTGAGAGAGGCTAAGGCAGGGGAAGCACTGGGAATGTGAACACCACAAAACCAAATCTGTTAATAATTACAGCCCAGCAGTGCTGCTGGCAGCCACTGCTTTTCAGGCTGAGCCCTCACTCTGAACAGATATCCTGGGCACCCCTGGGCTGGGGGTGAAAAGCAGGCAGGGTCTGGTAGAACAGCAACCTGGGGGCAGCTTCCCATCTCCTGAATCAGCATTTTGAAATCCAGACATGCTGAGTTACCCGCCTTCATTCCCCCCCAGGCATGTGTGTATATAGACAGCTATAAAACACACATATAGCTCAGTGTTAGTACACACACTCCTGCCTCTGTGAAATGTCAGCCAAAAAATTATTCAAAGGTTGCTGAGCCCGGTTTGAGTGCTGCTAGGCTTCAGAAATTACACCCCCCTCCTGGAAAGGGCAAGAGCTGACACAAAGCAGCAATAACCAAAAATTTCCCAGCTGTTGTGTCTGGCCTTTAGAAAACAGGAATTTCTTGGTATGGAGCCTGAAACCCTACTCTTTCCATTTGGCATTGCCTGAGGGTGCTGGCATTAAAAGGATGTACGAGAAAGGATTTATTGTCAGCAAGGTGCTTGTAACAACAACATGGGTTTTCTTAAAGACCTGAGTATAGATGGACATCAGGAGGATGGGGGTAACCACTGCTAGGATTGTTTTTCCTCCCAGGACTGTCTGCATGGAGATCCACGTGCAAGGAACACGTTATGCTCCAGAGCCCAATGGCCCTACAATACCAGGAGAGACAGCTCACAGCTCTTCGTGGTTTAGTCAAGTTGGCTGCAGGCAGGGATAAAGAAACAGGATGCAGAACAGGATGAGCTCAGGATACCCTCACGGGTCAACAAGTTCTGATGTTCTGCTTGGCCTGTTTTACCTGAGTTTTCTCTGGGGATGTCAATTCTCAAAGGCTGCTGGAACAAACCCTGCAGATGAATGCAGGAATAGTCTGTGATTCCCTCAGCTGCTGTCAGAGTGTGTGTAGATTATTCCTAGGAATTCAGGACTGGGGGAGGAACCAGGTTCACCAAGACCTGGATCTAGAGTGGAAGCTGTTCTCTTTCAGCTTCCTGGTGCACAGGACCTGAGGCATCCCCACGAAAGTATCCCCAGCCAGGGCCACAAGAGCTGTCTGGAGCAGTGGGTTAGGACCAGGTGACCTTTAAGGTCCCTTCCAACCCAAACCATTGTATGTTTCTATGAAGGAGCTTTGAAACTCTCCACCAAGCCCCAGCCTGCCTGCCATGGTCTTTGGTACATTTGGTACTTTTGGTTTTTGGTGAACTGAGGCTTCAAGTGAAACACTCAAAAGCCAAAGACGCTCTTTCAGGGGTTGATTCCATGGCATATCTCACCTTAAGAACACAGGGGCCCACAGCTTTTAAACCAGCATGCTTCCTCCAGCTTATAACATCACTGCAGCTATTCCTGGGGCAGCCATAACCTTTTGTCCTGGAAATGTTCCCTCCATGGCCTGTGACATTGTCCCTAGCTCCAAAGGTTGTTGGCAATGTGTCTTCAGTCTCGTAGAGGATGCTGCACAGATTTATGCTAAACCTTGTGCTTCCTCTGAGAAAAGCAAATCTGTGGGAGCACAGAGCTTTCCTCCCCTCAGCCTCCCCCAGACCATCCACATCTTCCCTCCATGTGACAACACAAACTGCTTCAGTGCAGACTTCTGTTGTTCAGAGTGCTTTGATGGTAGAAACCAAACTTTGTACTTGGAGTGCTAACTGGGTGCTCTGCAAACTCTGATTTATAGCCATATTCTACTTTGTATTAATGCTGTGTGCGTAATCACGCCACTAAAGTCAGATCCTTTCAGTCAGAACTCCACACATGAGGCTGAATACTGGGATCTGTGCATGGTGATAAAGTTTTGAATAATCAGAATCTCAAACAGTTGGAAATCACACTGTCATTTCTGCTACCAAGTGTTCCTTTTGAAGGTTTCTTTCAATATATAGATGCACAAAGAAAGATCTGGTGCAAAACACGTAGACTGGGTGAACATTTTAGTTTAAGTGTGAAAAATGGAAATTTGAAAAAGACAAGTCATGAATTGTCTCATGGCTTGAACAACGATCAGCTTGATTATTTTTTAGTAACAAATGCTGCAAACACAGAATCCTGGAAGAGAGAGTAAAAAAGCCTGGTGCTTATTTTGGCTCCAAGAAACGTGGGTGTTTGGAGGTGCAGAGCACCTGCAGCTCCTGTTGATCTCAGAAGAAGGACACTACCTCCAGGATTTGGACAACAGACGGTGGAAACAGTTAAATGCGAGTCATTCATCACATAAGCCAGCACTAAGCAAATGATCTCATATTTATTTATGTCCCCAGCCAAATTTGTACTCATTTCCTCTGTGAAAGGCAATAAATTGCCTCAGCAAGAGTGTTCAGCATCCAGTTTTAAGCAACACGATACCCACAATCCCAAGGGCATCTCTTGCCTGGAGGGGTCACGACTCCTGCGGCACAATGGGCAGGGAGGGCTGACGTGGTGGGCTCTGCACCCACCTTTTCAATTCCACCCCTTCCCAAGGGCCAGGGGAGGCTCAGGAGCACCAGCCTCTGCGTCCTTCCATGCCTCAGGAGACCCCGCTTGCCTGTGCCACGTTTCTCAGACATCAAACCCTGTGATATCACCCTGGCCAGCCCATCAGCTTTGCTCTTGCCATAGGGGACTTGAAGGCCTGTGGTCATTGTTACCTCAGTGAAGCTGATCTGTAAGTGAAATACAGGAGTCTAATCCATAAAGAGCAGTAAAAATTTAATCATTTGGCACAAGGTGTTAGCAGATCCATTGGATGGATACAGTGCCTGTAACCAAGGCTTAAAATCATCTCCATCTCACCATAGTTCTGTGTCTGACCTTTAGTAATTTGTACGAATGGCATGTGTGCAGTGCCCAGCATTCACCTCTTGTTTAGCCATCCCAGAATTCGTCATGGAGCTGGCAAGATTCCCTGGCATATCCAGTTCTAAGAGCAGTTGTTTTGTATTTTCAAGTTGATCAGTATTTCCCATTACTGGTAGGGCTGTGTAAGAGGAGACACGCTTGGTAACATGATAATTATAGTTATGTTCCATGATGTTTTATTCAAATTAACTTTTTTCTTTTCCAGTCTAAGCAGCGTTACCATGTAATTTTTAGGATGTAGTCCTGTGGTTTCTAAATGAAGGGCCACAAAACCCTGCAGGCTGACTCTCCCAGGGCTGGTCCATGGGTTGTACGAGGCTGCAGATCCACAGAGAGCCCCCCACGAGCCGATATGAAGCTTTACATCCCACTGCCACAGGGCTTGACATGTTGGATGTGTACCCCAGGACATGATGGGTCCTGTTGCTCCTTCACTGTTCCACACACACAAAAATTAAAGCAGGTTTGGCAACAGTTTACCCACTATACTCTTGTCCTCAAAGGGATACGGCTTTGTCAGTGTTTTGCAGAGAATTAATCCTAAGGCATGGCCCTGGAGAAAGGAATATTTAATTGGTTCAGAAAGAGCTAAAACCCGCTCCCATAGCAATCAAAGGAGGTTTTGCCATTGTTTTACGAAGCTGGAAGAGATTCAGAGCATCCCGTGATGGCTGCTTTGGGTTATGAGACATGTGATTATGGTTTCTGTTGCTGTTCTTTGAGTCGTGGCTTGCTCCAGGTGCATAACATCCAGAATGTTTTGGGTTTGGTGTATGAAATAGAGACAGGCTGGGGAAATGGAGGGGGATAGGATATGTAGTACCTTTCATTTCCCCCGCTGTGGAGCTAATCTGAAATTCTGAAAGGATCTTCCCTCTATAAAACAGCTTGCACTTACTGCAGAAAGACTTTATGGTGGTACCTGTGATGGTTATGTTGGTGCCAACCCAGCTGAGAGCCCTGAGACAAACATTGTCCCCTCTGGAGCTGCAGGTGTGGCAGAAGAGCAGTTCTGGAACAGGGTATGGTAACAACAGTGATTTCTTATAAGCAAGGAGTTGTCACAGAGTTCTTTCAGGAGCAGAGCCTGTCCATCCGTATCTTTAGAAAGCTACAGCACCCATCCATACAAACCCCTTTTGTGTTTCCCTAGAAATATTCAGGTAACACTTTCCAACAATGTGAGAGTCCAAAGGATGTTGTTAAAAACCACCCTGGTTGGAACTGCCAGGAAGATGGCACCATGGAGTTTGAAAGACTATTCCCACTGCATATAACAAGTTAGAGCTGCCTGTGTGTAAAGTGAATATAAGGAGTCCAGGGGAGAACTATTTTCACTAATCAATTCATGATACAAAGGACAGCAGTAACAACTTGCAGCAATTGTCCCATCCCTGGAAAGCCAGGTTGGATGGAGCTTTGAGCAACCTGGGCAAGTGGAAGATGTCCCTGCCTATGGCAGGTGATAAGAATAAGGTGAGCTTTGAGGTCCCTTCCAACCCAAACTATGGTGAGCAGGAAAAACAGCAATTCTCCCTAAATCAGCAGCACTATCAAAACCTGCTTTTTCTGGTGCACTCCCCTGGCAGAGAAGAGGTGTGTGGCTCAGTGTGGAAACAGCAGGAGAAGTATCTTATCTCCAGATGTATGGGGAGCTTGCTATGAGGACTGAATGGGGGTCTCCCAAGCTCCAGGCTCCGACTCAAATCACCAGACAAGTCCTGCCCTCTTCCTCTGCTGCCACTGACCCGGAAAAGCTGTGGCCATAATCTGGTGCTGAATCTCTTCAGAACAACTAGCTTTGCTCTTAACAAAATAATCCTATAGAATGACTTGGCTCTCAGCTGGGAGCAGGAGGAAGATCTGGGCAGTGTATTACAGTCAGGGCACAGCACCAGGAAATTAAGCTTTATTATGTGTGCTCTGGCAGTGGAGCACACATGGAAGGGATGTTTATGGCATGTGTCCCACCATCCCATCACTTAATTCTTCATCCTTGACCCATCACAGTATGGCTGTGGAGTTTTACTTGGGGATAGCAAGGCTGATTTCTAGTCTTAGTATTGAAAACAAACAAACAAACAAATCTGGCTGTGAGGTTTTCCTCCTTTTCAAGCTGCCAGACAAGCTCCCTGCTCTGCCCTGGAGGGAATGTGTTGGGTGGGGCACAAGCCAGAGGGACCCGGGGTAGGTTCATCACCAAAAGATCTCCATCCTGAAACCCACTTTCCTCTGCTGCTGACAACCACGAGGCCAAGATCCCAATGTGCCTGCTGTTCAGAGCTCAGGGCAGATTTGGGCATCACCGCTGCTGCCCAGACCACAGAGTAAGGGACAGTAGAGTCACCTTGAGACGTGGCAGCACATTATTAAGACTATGGATTAGCAGTGTGGCCTTTAAAAATTGCATTGTTGTATTCCCCCACCCCAGCTTTAGGAACCTGGTTGGGGTAATGGAAGTCTGAAGCTGGGGCTTTGGTTCCTCTCTAAGTTCAAGATTAGATACCAGATGAGAAGTCAAGAGATTTGGTGGCTGGCCTTTAGCTGTACTGTAAATCTTTTTCCATTTCCTTTGGCCAAATCTGGAAGAAAAAAGCTGGAGTCGTGACCCAAAGCAAAATCCCCAACTGCTGTCAAGTTGCTGGAATACTTCTTTGCCTCAGGGAAACTCTGTTACATTGGTGAATTCCCAGCTTTATTTTAGGGCATCGTGATGCTGATAGGGCCTGTCTCTAGGGATCTGTTCCCCAGAAGCATTTGTGATTTTCTGATGTTAACAGCAGTGCTTACAGAGCTTCAGTTTCATTGACTCTGTATTTGGAATGTATTTTGCTGAGCATGGCCTAAAGGAGGTGCAAAAGTGGCAAACCTGGTAGTTTACAAGAAAAAAAAATTCCTGAAAGGGTTTTTGGGGGAAAATGAGGAGATGCTCTGAATATACAAAGGTCTCAGCCAGACAGAGACACCCACACTTCAGACATAGTGCAGATATCCAATAAATATGCAAGTCTCCTTAACTCGAGAGCTGTGCATGACACATTTTTAATTGGAGCCCCAGGAATGAGGAGCTTGTGGTTCATTCCCACTCATTTAACACTTCTCAGCCTTTGTGTGAGCTTGAACTTGCAGTTCATCCAACATATTAATGCTAAACATTGTTGAAGCCACCAGGTCTCTCTCCAATGGGCTTCCTATCAAAACTATTTATTTTACAGGATCTCTCTGTTCCCAAATACAAAGATGTTTAAAATCTCCAGCAAACGTTTGGTTAGGCGTGTTCAGAGCTGGATCTTTGCTCACTCACGAGGTTCATGAACCTTCACAACTCTCTAGGTGAACTCAGCCTGACTTTTTCATGTATAACCAAATCCCAGTCCGGGTCAGTCTCTTTTGGCTTTGTGTTTCACTACAGGCCTTTTTTTACAGCTCAGATTTTAAAGACCCAGGCCTGGGACGGATGCAGGGCTCCCATAAACACAGGCAACAGCCATGACTCTACTTGTGCATCTCATTTGTCGTGTCTGATGCTGAAATGTATTTTCCTGTAGCAAAATCCTGGAGTAACTGTGATGTGAATTAGTGGCAAAGCAGGAATAGAAGGGACGTGTTCATTGTTCATGTGCTAAAATAATTCAACTAAATTTGATTTACTTCAAACCTCTGTTTGGTCTAAGGCATTGAAAGTTTGCAAAAATACCAAATGTTGAGGGAGGCAGCTCGATTTGTTCTGGAATGACCACAAAAGGGCAAAGACATTGTCTGGAAATATACACTATAACGCACAGTACGTAAAGCCTGCCAAAAAGTCTGAATTGGACAATTCCCTCGTGCTGCTCCCTCAGAAGAGCCCAAAGAGGCGGTGCTTTCTGTCACAGACCGTGAGTCACCCCCGGAGGAGGATGCTCAAATGGAAAACAGATCGAAGGAGGGCCCTGCAGGCCGTGCTGCTGCAGGTCCTGTCCCTTGAAGTGAAAAGCAGAGCAAGGGAGGAAAATGGGATCGGTGACAGATGATGTGACAGCAGTGTCAGTCACAGTGGAGTTTCATCCTGGCCCCGTGTTACGGCAGCAAAGGCTGCGTCAGCACTTTGTTTAGCTTATACACACATTTATCATCAGCCCTTTGGGCTGGGGCTGGTTTTTCTAGAAGTAAACCTGGCAGCAATTCTTTCAGCTTGTGTACAGTTCAGGGGTTGTCTAACCTCTCACCCCTGCAGCCTCAGACCCAGCTTATCTCAACACAGCACAATCTCCTTGTAGTGACTGGGGTTGTAAGTCTGAAATCCAGGCTGTACAGCAAAGAGGGGGTTTGCAAAGAGCTCCCTCATCCTTGGAAAACACCTGTACCCTGAGCCCATCCTGTCCTGAGGCTGCAAGTCCCTTGGTGGCTGGGAGAGCTCGAACTGCTCAGCTTGGAGATGAGAGGGCTCTGGGGAGACTTAAAGGGTGCCAGTGCCTAAAGTGGCTCCATGAGAGCTGGAGAGAGATTTTGGACAAGGGTCTGGAGTGACAGGACACAGGGGATGCCTTCCCACTGCCAGAGGGCAAGATTAGATGGGAAATTGGGCAGAAATTTGGGTGCCCAGAGAAGCTGTGGCTGCCCCATCCCTGGAAGTGTCCAAAGCCAGGTTGAAAGGTTCTTGGAGCAACCTGGGAGAGTGGAAGTTGTCTCTGCCTATGGCATAGTGTGAAACTGGATGATCTTTAAGGTCCCTTCCAACCCAAACCATGCTGTGATTCCATGATATTCTGGGGCCGTTCCCAGCTAGTTTGAATATGAATACCACGTGTGCCAAGGGCAGTGATTTATAATTGGAAGCAGCAGAATTGTCCTACATAATTAGCTACTGCCTGACAGAAAAGCTGGACGAAATGTGTCTTCTTCATCCAATTCTGCTGTGAAGTGAATGCAATAGCTTAAACCCTCTGTCTTGGCAGCAGGATGTGACTGCAGCCACCTCACCTGATGGGTGATGGCTCATTAACCCCTGATGACTCAATTAAGCCCAGAGAATGAGCAGCAGTAACTTGCCAGAATGAGCTGCTCTTCATCCAGAAGTTCTGGTGCTCCTTAGTCAGGAAACTACAGCACCCCTGGCTGTGGTGTGAAGCCTTTTGCTTAAATCAGTCTGTGTGCCTGGAGTTTGGATTGTGGTGAATATGCCACCAGTTCCCAGAGCATCTCCCGGGACTCACAGACCAGGAAGTCTGACTTCTCTGTCAGACAGACTGGCAGGAATGCTGGACATAGGAGGCACTTGGATGAAACTGATAGACTGGGGAGGAGTCAGTGTGGCATTTGTAGGGAGAAATCACTCTTTACAAATCTATTACAACTGCTTGAAGTGACAAACGACCCTTCACTGTGGCTGACAGTGAGAAGGCTTTTAACAAGACCCCTCCCCAGGAGGGAAAGACTTTTGTTCAATTACAGACTTGGAATAATAGCAAACAAAGGACAGGAGGAAACATTTGGATTTTACAGAGGTGTTTCACAAACACTAAGGATTGTGGCAGGGAAAGCGATCATGTTTGCTGATGATATTTAGAGCTAAAGCTGACTGCAAAGAGATGCAGAAGGATCTTCTGGTGCTGAGGGGATATTTAGGCAGAAGAGATTGGACTTAGCCAAATGCAAGGTAAAGCACACAGGAGAAAGGGACCCCAGCCACAAGCACATCCAGTTATCACAGCTCCAGAGAGTTTGCTGTGGATCAGCCTGTACAAACATCAGCTTAGTGTTCACTAGAGACCAAAAGGTAGGACTTATCACAGCCAAATAGCAAACAGCACAGAAAACACTCTTTGTGGTTGTATAAATCCCCAGTGCAGAGATTCTGTGTGCAGTCCTATTCATCTTTCTTATGAAGGATATAGGGGAAAGCTACGGAGGAGGAAAACAAGTAAAGGAACGACTGCCCTGAAGGGATATGAGAGTGGGCTTTCAATCACACAAGGCATGGACAATACAACACCAAAACCCCTTGCCAGGGACTGAAAATAGAAGAGGAATCAGGCTCGGGGAGGAGGAATTCAACCATGCTGCTGGCAGTCCCTGTGCCACTGGTGGCCGCAGGGAGGAGGGCAGGGCAGGGCAGGGAAGAAACCCTGCTGGGGAGGAGGGAAGGATCCCTGAAGGTGCCCCTCTTCTTGTCCTCACTCCCTACCCATGGTCAGTGCCCTGGCTTTGATGGTTCTTTGATCTGACCACAAAAGAGCTGTTCCCATGATACCTTCTACCCTATGCCGTGTCTTTAGGGGCCATTTAGGGTGCATTCAATGCTCCTTTTTAGCTGAAGACCTTACTGTCCTGGCCTGCTCAAGCAGCTTGCCATGACCACCTCCTAAAGCAGACCCTGCCTTTTTCCAGCACAAACTGCTCTTGGTCCTTCTCAGCCCAAGCCACGTGCGTTAGCAAAGTCTCTCTGTTTGAAGTGCTTGAGCTAAAGGGACATTTTGCACGGAACTGCTTTGGGGAATCAGCAAACAACCTCTGCTAAAAGGCAGGTGGTGAGAAGTTAAGGGCACTGCTGCCTCTTTGTGCACAGCTACAGGATGGAAGAGAGTTCCCAGGAGCAGGTGTGTGAAGCTGGGCTGCTTTATAGATCAATCCACATCTTGGTGGGAATATGCCATTCTGGTAAAGGAGCTTTGGGGTTTAGTACTTTTAATTTACAAAACAAAAGCCAGGCAAGGTTTTCTACCCTTGTTCTCAGTGCAACAGTTGAAACTCTCAGCTGAGATCCTAGTGGGAAAACTTTCCAGAGAAGTCCTAAAATTTGGTGGTGCCATGAACTGAGGAGCGTTGTTCATAGAGCAATAAGTGAAGCACCTCTTGTGACCAGTCTCACTGTGAAAGTCCAACAAGGCAAGCAGCAGATCTTGAAAGAAGATCTGGCCACATGGAAGAGTATTTGGTGATGAGAGAGAGGTTTTGGGCTGCAATGGGGTGGAAACACTAAAGAAACACAGAACCAGGGGAGAGGGCTGTCTTTCTGCTGGGATTTGAGCTACTTTTGTACTGTGTCACCCACACCAGCTGTGTCCCTGCACCCCTGCAAAGTCTGCCACATAGGTTCTGCTTTACAGGGATTTTTCTAGATTAACAGAGTAGTTTAGCTTTTCCAGAGAAAAACATCCAAAATGTCACCATAAATGTTCAAAGCCCTAAAATCCAAGGGTAAATGGCCTTGTTTCCCATAAGCAGGTGCTTCAAGGCTGCAAAGGAAAGACACCCAAACTATGAGCTAAGCTGGAGCACTGGAGCTGCAGGCAGGAAGGTGTCCAGTGATTGTTGGAGAACGGCTTGTCTTGGTTGCTGCCCAGGATGATTGCATGTTAAAGTTATTGCTCTTCCCAGATATCCAGCACGCACCACAAGTCCGTGGCCAAAATCAATTAGGAGTGATCACATCACACCACAGAAGGCAGACAGTGTCAGTCTTTCATTGAGCAACAGAACTGCTCATGAGCTCACTGAGGATGTAACAGGAATAGCAGCGGGTGAAGAGTTCAGGGCACATCATTTGTGTGCTGCGTTTCCTCTCGTTCAGTCTCTTTGCAAATGGACCTTGACTTTCTCCAATACATTCATAACTCACAACTACTTGGGAACCAGTTTCGGTGGCACAGCTCACTTGAGAAGGCTCAAATGAAAAGAATCCTTCTGATACCTGAAAAATGGGCTGGTTTTTTAAAGACTCTTAACTCAAGGGGTTCTAAGGGGGCCTGTATCATGATGGAGACATTTCATGGAAGCAGAGTGGTGGGATACAGAGGGATCAATCAGGCAAGTGCCATGAGCAGAACCCCTCCACTGCTTTTTCTTGAGCTCAGTGCTGTCACCCCTGGACTTGGCCCCCACAGACAGATGCAAAGCACGATGACATTCCCAAAGTGCCCTCCCACTGACTCCTATAGCTCTTTGCCAATGCCAGACCTCCTCTCTGTCATACCACAGCTTGCTCTCATACAAATGGATGCTGAGGCCACACGTTCAGGTCCCCAGGTCTGAAAGCATTGAGGTCAAACCCCCATTTCAGTCAGGTGAAATAGAGCAGAAAGTTATTTGGCCCTACTCAGAGACTACAGAGAGGAGAGGATGAGCTGGGCAAGAGCCCACATGTGCTCGAGCAGAAAGCTCTGATGTTTCACAGACCTGGGGAGGAATGCTCGGGGAGAGGAAGGCACAGCCCAGGCTGCAGGAGCTGCTACAGCTCTCACTTCAGAATAAAAGCTTGCTGGGGAAAGCCACGTGCTCACAGAGAAGCCCTTTGTCCCAAATCTTTCTCAAAAGTTTTCACACAAGGTAACACTCTCCTTGGTCCATATAGCTGGGACCTGCAATGCCAAGAAGTGGCACCTGGGACAAAGGAGCTCAGGGGCCCCTGGCGTGGGCAGTGCTGGCAGCTTCTGTTGGTGCTCCAGGGAAATTACAGACCAGACACGGCCACCTTTGCATGGAGAGTCACAGTTTGGGGTCATCTTGGTGACAGTCTGGATGCATTTGAGGAGCTCTGATTATCCCCTCCTTCGATGTGAAGGACCAGCAGGCATCGTGTGCAGGCTGCGGAGAGTTCAGGGTCACCCTGACCCAAGCCCTGAGTCAGACTGCCCAAAAAGCCACCATCAATGTGGGCAATGAGTTTGTGAAGGCCACGGCCCAGCCCTGAAAGCAAGTAGGGCCTGGAGAGGCAGAGGGCTGAACACAACACACCTGAGACACTTTCTGAGGTAGCCTGGAAGAGCAGGAATGTGGCTGAGAGCACCTGCCCTGGCTGCTGACTGGGGAGCTGACTCAGCTGTGGCAGGTCCAGCTCTCCCCAACATCTCTGCTCCACCACCCACCCAGGCAGCTCTTCTTAAAGGGTGAGCTACACTCCAATCCTTGCATGCTGCCTTTCCCCAGGAGCAGAGGGAGGAAAGAGCAGACCCCAGTGACACAGCTGTGACCAACAGCACTGGTGTTACTGGGGTGCTGTAGGAGCTGCAATTTATGGCAGGTTTTTGTTGTTTTACAGTGCTGGGTTTCCTTCTGTGGCTAAGCAGCTATTGTGCCTTTTCTGCCATCCTCCTCGCAGGGATCTGTCAGCCAGTCTGGCACAGAATTGTTGGTAACCACGTGGCAAATGTCCTAATTGGGCACTTGGGTGGTATCATGAGGCTGCTCAGGATGAAGGGCTGGAAATTATAATTTTACTGCGAGTAAAACAACAAAAAAAGCCATTTTGGCAGGTTGTGTGAGAGCTCAAGAGGTGTTTGGTGGACTAAGTGGTCTTGGAGCACCTGAACCTGACCCCAAAGAAGGTTTGAGTGGTGAAACTGCAGTGTGCAGGTGTGTATGGCTGCTGTTGGGGCTCTGCCTGTGCCTCTTTAGTGAGACAGGGTTGGTGTGTGGCTGTGCATGGTGCAGCTTTCCCGTGTCTTCCGTGGAGAAGTGTGGAGTTGGCCCAGTGTAGGGGATGTGTAAGTGCCAAGGAAGTGGAGCAAACACTGGTGAAGGGGTCTGGCTGCTGTGGCAGATGTTAATGACAGCCAGCCACCAGGAGTAGGGGTGTTTTCTGAAAGGGAAAGTTTTCAGCAGGATTTAAGAGCAAATAAAAGGAGCCCTTGGGAGCTCCCAAATCCTGCAGAGCTGTAAGGTCAGGGAGAGAGAGGAGTAAGTTCTTGTATATTGTGGTGACAAATCAGATATAAGGATGTGGAAGAAGTTGCTCATGCTGGCAAGTCCTTCAAGGGCATGTAGATTGCCCAAGCCCTCTTTAAAAAAATAAATAAGTTGTGGGGGGTTTTTTTGTGGAGTTTTTTTTAAAGCATCCCAGCTGTTTTTGCAGGGAGTTTCTCCGTCAGGAAGTAATGAGATCTTGCTGCCTGATTGATAAAACACAGAGAGTAAAGAGGTTTTATCTGTTGTGGTCTTCAGGGCATCGCTGTGCTCTGCTATATATATATATATATTAAAAAAAAATTACTCTGCTGACTCATGCTCTTCTCTCTGGAAACTGTAGCCCTCTTGGCAATCTCCTTCCTTCCCACCTTCCACCCCTGGCATTTTTTTCTCTTGACAGCCATTTTCCAATTTATTTTTTTTAATGTCTTTTTTTAAATCAAACTACATCCAGCAGAGTAGAGCTTGTTGAAGGCAGTGTTTTGTCTCCTCTAATCCTATTGGGACCAGATGGGAGACTACAGCACATCACGCCAGCATGCCTGGAAGAAAGGCTCCAATATCTATAACTGCCCGTGTCCTGATGCATTGTGCACACATCTAACCATGTGCAAGGCAGACCTGAGGGTTGTTTGCCCAAATTACTCTTGTAAATTGACTCGAAACGAGTTGGGGTGAGAATTGTGAGTTTTTCAAAAATACATTTATTTCAAAGCTTTCTGGAAGACAATGTAACTTAAAACATTGAATTGCTGTTTTTCCTAAACAATACTACTTTGGAGTGGGTTTTTTTGTTCCTATTGAACTGATGTTTTTACTTGGGATGCATTTGGAAGATGAAAGCTAATCTGTCCTAACAGTTGCTAAATCAAGATATTTTTTCCCCTTTGAAAGGTTTTTTTTTTCCTTTTTTCTGTGGTCTCAGTGCAAGCTAATGTGGAAAGTGCTTTGAGCATCCTTGGAACATGGTTTGCTCAGAGGAGAACAGAATTTCAGAACTAAATTGTGTTTCCAAGTGTCCCCATATCCATCATCTCTTCTCAGCCTGGTCTTCCATTGCCTGTTCTAGTCATTGACTGCTGTTTCCAAAACAGCAAGCTCCTTGGTGGTCAGGAATTCGTGATTGACGTGGTGGCCTCAGGCATCTCTGCTGAGAAGCAGCAGGGTGGGTAAGTGACAGGGACACGCGCATGACACTTAATCACCCAAACATTAATAGTGTGACATGCTCCAAGGGCTGGAGCCCCTCTGCTCTGGGAGAGCTGGGGGGGCTCACCTAGAGAAGAGAAGGCTCCAGGGAGACCTGAGAGCCCCTTGCAGTGCCTAAAGGGGCTCCAGGAGAGCTGGAGAGGGACT
>JAWWMP010000002.1:4038133-4061361 GCA_035047865.1 Dendrocincla tyrannina
TTTCTCTCTCTTTCTCTCTCTTTCTCTCTCTTTCTCTCTCTTTCTCTCTCTTTCTCTCTCTTTCTCTCTCTTTCTTTCTCTCTCTTTCTCTCTTTCTCTCTTTCCTTTCCCCTGTTGTCTCTGCAGTGGAACTATTTAAGGTTGTTTCCTGGCTGTAGACTCTATTTTCAGACCCATGGAGAAATGTGGATTGTTTTGTTTTGTGATGTGCCTCGGGCAGGGGGGTGGAGGGGGGGTGTATTTTGGGGTTGTCTTCCCTTTCTGTGTAACTTTCTATGCTCGAGTGTGACCTGTATGCTCTGGTGCTGTGAGTGATGGGCTAAACCAGAGCTCCCTTCTCCCTTGCTGCCAGTCTCCAAAGGATTTGTTATGCCCAAGTGTACTGCATGTTGGACAAACCCAAGCAGTGCAAAGAGGAAAAACTCCTTCCTTCCCAGTTCTAGTGTGTCCCCCCTGGCCCTTTACAATCCCAGACCTTTGGATGCTTTAAGTGCAGTGCACACCCCACACGGGCAGCCAGCCGAGACAAACATCTGCACTGAGCTCGCACAGCTGTCCACTGGGCCTTATTTGTTGTAGGTTTCGGGGAGTAGTTTTTTTTTAGTATGTGCTCTAAGAACTGACAGGCTGAAGGAAGTGAAACGTGGCTGGCTGTCACTGTGGGTGATTTGTGTGGTCCTTGGTGGGACTGCAGGGAGCTCAAGGAGCGAAGTTCTCCCTCCCACTGAAGGATCCAGCCATTTCTCCAGGGCGTGCAGCCCTCGGAGATGTTGGGGTGGGATTGCTGAGGGGGCTGCACTGGGACAGTGCCTGGTGGGGCTGTGCCAGGGGAGCTCTGAGAGGTTCCCGGGGCCAGAGGAAGTCTGGGATAGTGAGGAGGCAGCGGAGCAGCAGTCCAAGCAGATTTGAGACTCTGCCAACCCCTAGCAGTGGAAATCTTGCTGATATGTGGCTATCAGCCCCTCCTGCCCGGGGTCAGCTTTGTGCAGGCACGAGTCCTCCTTCCTGCTCGTGGCCCCAAGCACACCCTGCTCCCAGGAGAGCTGATTGCAGCTTGGCCCTTGAGGCGAGGAGATTACTCCAACATCAGCTGGCGTCATGATCTCATTCCCAAATACTTTTCCACAAGCTTGAGATGTGTTTAGCAGGTAAGGGAGAGCTGGCAACTGCAAAGATCTGCAAAACAAAAAGACTCCTCTGCTCTGTTTAATTCCTTCCAGTTTGTTTGACTCAGAGCTCCCTGTGGGCTTCACAAGCCATGTCAGCATCTCTTGAGTCTTCATGCAGGCTTTGAACCCACCCTGTGAAATGCTAATGCTGGCTTTGCTACCTGAGTGTGGGATCACACAGCCAGAAGGGTCAAGGCATTGAAAGCGTTCTGGAGAGCTTCCACAGCCCCAGAGGTCCAAAGGCCACTGACTCACCTCTGTGTGTGGGATGGAAGAGTGTTTGAGGGGTTTGAAGAGCTGTCTGTTTGGGGTGGATTTTCTGCTCCTGTCTCGTGGATCTCTTGGAAGATGTACTGAGCCACTCGAGCAGAGGTAGTGACCTCTGTCCTCTGCAAGAGTTGTGTGTGCTGCCAGGAGTCAATGTGGACTTGACCTCTGATTTTGAGCCCTTGAATGCTGAAGTCCTGGGAGCTGCACCGCAGATATCAATACTTGTTCAGAGCTGCAGCTTCTTCCTCCTACCCCCTCACACCCTCTTTGCTCTGGAGAAACCAGCCTGAGGCCATGAACCAGCAGTGAATATTAACACCACCAGTGCAGCAGCACCAGGTGTGTTCCCTGCTGTGCCCCAGGCTGCATGACAGGAGTTGTTTGGTCCCACTGCAGGTGCTGCAGTGCTCTCTGCATGATGCTTTGGGTCAGGTGAAACAGTGCTCCCTGGGGCCAGTGCCTGCTGTTGTTTCCTCTGCTGACAGCAGATCCCCTATTCCTCAGCCAAGAGGACATGAAAATCACATCCTCACCTATCCCCTGGTGTCTAGGGAAAGCTTTTCAGTAGCTCCTGTGGGCTGTGAGGGGTCGTACAGGAGTCCCAGATGTTCAGTGCTGCTGTCCCAGTGGGCAGCACTGACCCAGCCAGCTGTGACCCCTCAGCTCTGTGTGTGTGGGGGGGCACTTTTGTGCTACACAGACCTCGGGGGGCTGTTCCAGCCTCTGGCTGGGATGAACCTCTCCTGTTCATCACTGAAGAAAATATGAGCTTTGCTTCCTGAAAGCAATATTTTGTTGTTCTCTGGGGAGAGCTGAGCATGAAGGGCTGCTGACAAGTCTGAGTGGTGATATTGCTGCCCTTTTCCTCCAGTGGCCATGGGCAATTTGGACAAAAGAAATGAGGATGAGCCTTATCCTCACCTTTTCTGAACTGTGTGGCTGCTCCCCCTTTCTCCAACCCAGCTGTCAAGCATTATTACCACAGTTCACTTTCAAGAGCATCACATCATTCCCGTGGAGCTCCACGGAGCTCACTGGCCTTAGCTGAGCACAGCTGAAGGTGCCTGAGAAACCACTGGGCTGCCTCTGTTCCTAATGTTGTCTTAGTGAGCCTCCTTCCAAGTGACTCTGGACCGAGCTGAAGGTGAAACCATCTCTACTGCCTTTCTGGAGGCACCCGGAATCACAGAGGCACTGGAGACAAGGGACTTCCACTTCCACCCACGGCCACTCTTAGGTGAGACCTCATGTGCTACTGCAAGACCAAATGAAGAAAGAGCTTCTGAAATCATTCTTTAATGTGGACTTGGCTTTGTGTGGTATCTGTAGGCTTTACTCATGGTTTAGGAACAGCAGAAAATGGGGAGACTTCCCTGAATTTTTCTTTTTTTATCACAGGTTTCCTGGGTAAATCTGCTCAAATTCACTTCCCCTGTAAAATATGAGGAAAGATAAATGCTTTCTATTCCTGCAGAGACTGTAATGGTCCATGCCAGTAGACGCCTCTGGCAATGAGAGGCTGTGACAATCAGCTGCTCTGTGTGGTGACAGGTCCTGATCAACTCTGACTCAAGTGGAAGCAGGAATGACACTGACCTGGGAAGCAGGGCATGACTGGCTGCCACGCTTGTGGGGCCTTTGGAGTTGGTGCAAGGTGCATCTGACAAGGAATGGTCTGGAGAGCTCCTAGAAACCTCTTGAAATGAGGAGGTAAAACAGGGACAAACAACCTTTGTGGGTAAGATTAAAACTGACCACTTAGTTCAGCCCCTGGTTAAACATGGGTCTGACACAGGGCTCTTCGAGCACCTTCTAAAGTTCAAGTACTTCCTTCTTTCCTACCTTTGGTTCTTGGTTCTGAGGAGGGAGACACCAAGAACTCCAGTGTGAATCAATAAGCTGTTGCCTTCCATTTTTTACAGTGACTTGTGGTCTTCAGTGGGGTTGGACATGCAAGTAAAAGTGCCATGAGAATCACAAGACCTGAGGCTGAAAATGCTCTATCACAGAACAGTGTTTCTATTGTGAGCACAACCACAAAACAACAAGAAACTCATCTCCTGATGATTAGCTGTGTGGGTGTTCTTGTTTTTAAAGAGATTTCCATATGCAAGAGATGTGGGTAGTTCCCACTTCATTTATCTTTGCTATTGAGTTCATGTACAAACAATGCAAATTCCAGATATGTTATTTCATGGTGATAAAGTGAATGGGATCCCAAAGTACAGAGCTCCCTAAAGCAAGGTTAAGTGACCCTGAAACTTTGAGGGGCAAACTGAAACTAATGGGATTATTCCTGACTCTGGCTGGCTGTATGTTGTTTTAACCATGGCAATTTCAACAGAGCTCTTCTGCCTGTTTCCAGAGTAGCTTGTTGCCCCCTCTTTTTCTTTCAGATTCCTTAAAGAAAGGAAATCCCTTCAATATCTAGAGAAGAACAATGAAGAACATCTCTGGTCTGTGGAGAGAGAATGTGTTATGACATCATTTAACAGATCAGGTGGGGGGTGGAATATACAACAAAAAGCAAAAGAGCTGGAGGACAGGCTGTGAATTGTGATGTCTGTGTCTAATGATCTCATTCAGTCTTGTGAGATGTTCCAGGGCATGTCTGGGTGAGGGAAGCTGGAAGCACAGCTGTGCTGCTGGAAGAAGCGGTATAGCAACTCCTGCCTTGCCAGCACACCTTGGGAAAGTGGTGCCTGATAGTATTTGCTCTATTTTTTACCTTTTTGGAAAATAGGCTGCCAATATTAGGCTCCCCTATCAAGGGCACTGGGAGCTTTCCACAGGGCACATCTACCTACAGTCAAGATTTTCA
Organism: Dendrocincla tyrannina; assembly: GCA_035047865.1. Classification (NCBI taxonomy): domain Eukaryota; kingdom Metazoa; phylum Chordata; class Aves; order Passeriformes; family Dendrocolaptidae; genus Dendrocincla; species Dendrocincla tyrannina. The sequence goes on from JAWWMP010000002.1 coordinate 4,042,394, forward strand.
GTGCTCTTTACAAAACTAAGGGATTTCATAGGAGGGAAACAATAGAAGGTCTCCTTTTCCTCCATGCTTTTCAAACAACTGGGTAAGACATCTGAAGGGAAAAGTTTTATCAGATATTACTGTTCTTGGCTGATTCTCGTGTTCTGTCTCCAGCCTGTCGCTCTTGCTTTGTGTGTTTTCTCCTGCATCTGTGCTATGCAGATGACGTTATCTGAGATGAAAGAAGGGAATACAAGGTAAAACTTAGTGGGCTGAGTAGGAAATTGTGTGTCTCCCCCTCAGAGCCAGGCAGGGTCTTAATGCTTTGCTTTTGGATCAAGTTATTTCACGGTCCTCAAGGCTGAATCTTGTTCCCTGCCATACCCATTCTTACTCCAATGATGACCAATTCTAGGGACGGATGTAGTGGGGGAAATTGGCTGGAGAGCTGCTCTAGAACATCTCAGATGTTCACGTGGTGGGTATAGTGTCAGTGTGACTCAACAGCAAAAAAAAAGCATCTCTCCAGTTGTGTATTCTCTTCCCTGGCAGCTTTGTCTGAAACAAGAGAAACCTGGGTTAGAGCACGGATTTAAAAGAGTCTCTCTCAAAGCAAGGTGGAAAGGCAGAGGGGTGGGGAGGGTGGGGTGAAGGTCCTGGCTGTGCTGAACCTGAAGGGGGAGCCCAAAGCTTCAGGGTGCCAAACCTAATGTCACAAAAGGCTTCTGGCAAGAGGTCTGCTCTCCCCAGGGGAGATTCCCTGCCCCTCTGTGAATGTGGAGGCTGCTCCTCTGACTTCTACCAACTTCTCCAGCCCACCTGATTTTTATACATCAGCCCTCTGCACATCCAGCCCTGGCTCTGACAACTCTCCTGCTCATGGCACTCCTGGAAATGATTAATTCTCATTGTCTCTTTCCTTTTCACAGTATTGGTGCCCAAGACAGGGCAATTGTAAATAGGCTGAAAGGGAGAAGAGCTTGGAACTAGCCCTGCCCTGAACTGAGCAGTGCAGGGGTCCGACTGCCCTGCTTGACAGTTCAGCTGGAGAGTGAAGAGGGTGACGAGGGCAGCAAGGAGACCTGTGGAGTAGTTCCCTGCCACTTCAAAGCCAGACTGGGTACAGAGTGCAAGGACGGGCTCTCAAGGCCTTTGGGGTAATGAGGGATCCCTCCACTGGCAGTGGATCCAGCTCTCCTTGCACTCAGGTCACAGCCACAAGTCACGGGCACGACAGATCTTTCCTCTGTAGCAAAGGCTCAAAAGGAAAACAAAATGCAAGACTGAGAAACTCAAGGCTCTTCCCCCACTTTCAAAACTAAAACTAAGCCAAGTGATGCGTTTTTTCCGCTGTATTTTTTCCTTAATGGATCTTTTTCTCATCGCTCTGTTTCCTGAAGCGATTCCATTCCTGAAGGTCATCCTCCGGCTGCGGATCCTCGTGGCATCACTCTTCCAGCAGCCTTCCCTGCAGCTGAAATTGGTGAGGGAAGCTAAGCAGCAGTGATAGCTTGTCCCTGTGCCAAGCTGTGCTTATCTTGTTCCTCCTGCTACCTCCAGCTCTGCCCCTCTGTGCTTTGGGGCTTGCAGACCAGCAGGTTGCTTCTGATCCTCAGCTGAAGGTAGAAATTTGCCCTCGTGTTTCAAGGTTCTGAGGTTAATCCTGAGACACCAGAACTGTATTTGATACCTCGGGGTCTGTGGAGCACCTGGCAGGATGGCATTCCCTCCCTGACTGAAGACTCACTTAACTTTAACCACTGTGTTGTTCCTGTAACTCATTTAAGAGGCTTGACCTGCCCTTTGCAAGTGCCAACCTCCACTCAGAGCACCAGAAATTGGTGTGAGAGCCTTAGAGAACTATGGGCTAAATTAGTCCCTCACTGTACAGAGGAGCTGAATGGTTCCTTTGTGCTCAGATGACTCTATTCTAGGTTCACTTTTATGCCTTACTGACCCTCTTCTCCCTATTATTCTCCTTCAAATGACTCTGAACCCAAGACTAAACCCAGGAACTGCAGCAGGGCTGAAAGCTGAGAGCCTGGGTCTGGCTGTCATGGGAGGAATCAATTGGCCTTTGTGCTCTGGAGATAAACAGCACAGGGGGATAAGGCTTTGTGGCTGAAGATTGTAAGTTCACAAATGTTATCTGCTTTGAGAAAAGCAAATATTTAATCAATCACACTGGATGGAAACTTGAGGGGGTTTGTACACAATCTTGAATTCGTGCTGTCATTGTTCAGATGTGGTCAGGGCTGTCTCTTTGGCTTGAGCTGGTGGGTGAAGGGCCCCGTCAGCAGGATGTGAACCACCTCTGATAGAGGAGGGGTAAGAAGTTCACCATTAAAAAAAGGCAAACAACCCCCACTTTCCCCAAAGGAGAAGCCTTTCATTTCTGCTTCCTCAGAGACCTTCTGGAAGCAGTTGGATATCAGTGTGTAGGTGTACCAGGGAGAGGAGGTAAGAAGAAAGGGAAGCTCATGGGGTAAATCCTGCCTGCTGCAACACTTCCATGGGCTGGGAAGCACTCGTGGTCAATCCCAAGGACCACTTGCAGTGGGAGAGGGATTTTTGAAAGATGTAGAGTCTTGCAAAGCAAGAGAAATTCTTGTTTTGTTTTTGTGCTATGCTTTTGCTGCCAGAAAACAAGTTCAGGCTCCTCCTTGCACTGTATTTCCTAAAGTCATTTTCTATAATAGTTACTTTATTAGAAAGGAAACGTGAAAATTTACAGGAAGGGAATAAAAGCTCAGCCTAATCACCATCATTTACCAAATGTAGGGACATCTCCAAGTGTCTCAGAGCAGAGATTCATTTTTCCCAACATCCTTTCTCCACAAGTGATCAGTGTTGCGTGCAGAGGGGAAGCATCCAAGGGCTCACCCACCCAAATTCTGCCAGCCCAGCCTGGGAACCTCCAAAGCCCCAAGGCTGTGTCTACATCTTTGGTCCAGTTTACTCTCTTGTGTATTCTGGGATGACTACCAGATACCAAATTTTAGTATGTTCCTTTTCTACTTAACGGCATTTTACATTCCAGAAATTCTTTCAATGGCCTCCTTTTATGAGGCTAAATATATTCAGGCATTAATGACACTGAAACAAGTTCATTGTCAGTTTGTTTTCTCTGCAACTTACTAGCAAGAAATGTACACTTTTGTAATTGCCCTGGATCTTAGAGGCCAGTTCACTCCTGGTTTTAAATCAGGGTGTTTCCATTCAGAACGATGAGTTTTTCCTTGCTTTTGTCAGCAAACCAGCTGAGAAGTGGCTCATTGCAACAAACCAACAAAGCCACACATGTGGATGTAAACCCAGACAGGATAAAAATAGCCTTTTGCACCTCTTGGTGGGTGATTTCACCAGGGCTTCCTTTAGCCCCTGGTGAGAACCAACATTTGACCAAATAGTGTCTTGCCTACCACAAAGAGACACCCTCTGAGCCTCAGTAGTTCTGAAGACTGCAAATGTCAGAGAAACAGTGAGAAGAACAAAGTTAGGGTAGGGTTGGTTGGACATCCAATGTCCACAAAGGGTCTTAAATTCAAAGTGTGCTCTGCAGAGGAGTGGAGGCAGTGACAGGGAATTGCAGTCCTCTCCCTCATGTTCAGCTAGAGTGGGAGTCCAGGCAGCCTCTCTGGGGGTAAACCACATCCAGGGAATTCTGCACAAGGGAATATTACAACCCATGTCTGGGGCATGGGCCTGCACTACTGGAGGTGGATGAGACAAACTCATCTGTCTCTCATTCTTGCAATAGAGTGAAAATGGCTCCTGAGCTGATTCCTGCCAGGCAAACAGATGTGCTTTGGATCCCAAGGCTGCTCCAGGACTCTGCATATGCAATCCCAAGACATGTATATGTATTTGAGGTGGTTTTCCACTAGGTTTTTCCCTTGATATGTGCTCCATGCCAGGTCTTTTCAGTGCCAGACTTCCTCCTGCCCACCCTGCCATTCCCTGGGCAAAGCTGTGGGTTCTCCATCTCACCCTGGCTAGTTGACCTGGGCTATCCCAAATCCAGTGAGGAGCTGGGCTGTGTCCTGTGGCTCCCTGCTATGACTCCCTATGGAAACACTCCTCTGCTCCACAGCATGTGAACTCCTGTCCCCAGGAGAGGCTTTGATGTACCAGGTATCTGCACATGGATAATTGCAGGCAAGTTTCCTTCTTCAAACTTGCAATAAGCCTGATTTCAAAGGTGTTTTCCTGCCAAATGTGAACTCTCTCATGCTGAAACACAGTGCCTGATCAAACCTCTCCAGTCTGAGGTCTAAACAAAAAAATGCTCTTTGTCTTTTAGTTCACACATCAGGCTGATGTGTAAGATTTCATAGTGCCTGCTACAGGACACCAAAGAGCTAAGATGTTGCTTTGGCTAAAACTTCTCCAGAAAAAATGCAATAAATTTAATTCTGCTGTCTCTGGACTCTGTGATGAGTCCAATGGCAGGAGGTATCAGGCTGTGCAGACTGATGGCTGCTTTGCATTGTGAATTACTTGAAGTAAGTACAAACATGTGCAGTGTATTTTCTTACATGCTATTCTAACATTTGTATGATTTTATTTTAAAATAGACTTCCTCTGTTTTTTTCCCCCATTCTGCCATCTTGGGAATCTGATGCTCTTCTCCTTCTGGCACAGCTGTGATTTTTAGGACTGCCAAGCTGTTCCTCTTAGGGTTAGGGTTAGGGTTTGTATTCTTGACCTGCTTGTGTCACCAAGGTCCACTGCAGCACACCAGGTCTGCTCCTGCAGAGCAGCTTCAGCTCACACCACGCACCAGGCAGAGGCAAGAGTTTTCTCATAAAAGGAGCAGGATTCAGACTGGAAGATGCTCCATTTCCTTGAGCTCCTGCCCCTTTGCAATTCCCAGAGCAGAGGACAGCAGGATGAGAAGTTGGCTTTCTGGCAGTGTCACCAGCTCGTGCTGCTTGTGTGTTTGTGCTTGAGAACCTGGAGATAACATGAAGAGGGGAAAAATTTAATAAACCCCTACCATTACTGTGGATTCAAATGTAGCAGCCTGGGGAGCAAGGAGGGCTGTGCCCAGGATGGAAAGAGTTGGTGTGACTGAGTGGCTGAGGAGAGATTTCCTCTCTACCTCTGGAAGTGTGGATTTATGTGAACCAAACCCCTGGGACTGCCAGTTGAGACACTTGTTCATTTGTTTCCTTGCTCCCTCCTGTGCCCCCCTCCAAAAATCTTATGGTGGTGAATATAAGATGAAGGGATCAGTGCTATGGGGGATGGAGATGCCTCTTCAGAGCACAAAACCCATCTGAGCAGAGCTGCTCTGGGACCAGGGGAGACTTGTAGAAGAGGTTATTGTGAGGGTGGGCAGGCCCTGGCACAGGGTGCCCAGAGAAGCTGTGGCTGCCCCATCCCTGGAAGTGTCCAAGGCCAGGTTGGACAGGGCTTGGAGCAACCTGGGCTGGTGGAAGGTGTCCCTGCCCATGTGGAATGAGCTTTAAGGTCCCTTCCAACCCAAACCATCCCGTGTTTTCGTGTTTCTATGATTCAGGCAAGCATGTACCAACATCAGTGTGTGGATGGGGACAGAGGCTACTGTTTGCCTTCATTTTATTTATTTTTATTATTTGAATTTTTAATTCAAGTAAACATTGTAGTCCTAGTCTTTGATGGGCTGAAGAACATGGGAATCTCTTTTTCCCAGACACTTTTTCTGGGAATCTATGCTCTGTCCCCAGAGCTCAGAATAAACAAACTAGAAATTTTGGGTTTTAAAATCAAAATAAATAACTATTGTTCTGCCCTCCCCAGTGCCTTCTTCCCTTCCCACCATCTCCCCAGCTGCCTTCCCTCCACGAGAGCATCCCCTGGGAACATCCCAGATGCGCTGGCAGTCCTGAGATAACTCACCTCCTGCTGAGGTGCGAAGGCAGTGCTTGCCCTGTCCCTTCCTCCCTGTCCAGGGCTCCAAAAACCAGTCCCAAATCAGCAAAATGCTGCTTTATGGCCTCAAGGGCCACGAGTAACCACTGTGGTGCTCCAAGGTGGGACTGCAGGCTGGGTTAGGTCTGCTGGCTCCAGACTCTGGTGCAGGTGGGTGACTTTCCTCTCGAGTCTCAGGAGGATTTGTGGACTTTAAAACCCCAGTGTTAGAAGGAATGCAGTCACCAGTACTGGGATCTGGGTTGAAGCAATTCACAGAACTTGCAGGGTCACTTGTAGTAGAGTTGGTGCTTTGAGCTGGTCCATTCCTGTCTGATGCCAGCACCTGAGCCAGAGAGGGGGAGATGATACTAATTTAGGGATCAGATGCCACCAGGATAATGGGGTTTAGCTGTTGGTGTGCTGTATGGAGGCAGACAAGCTCTTTGGGTGCCACTGGGGCATAATGGATGCTGAACTCCTCTTTTTTAGGCTTAAATAGGATCCCACGAGCTTACCCTGCAAAAGTTTTATCTTTTCACATCAGCAGCTATTTTTACATAGTGCCTGGAACAGCAGATCTCTTCCCAGGCCTTGGAGACCCGGACAGGGTTTGTATTCTTGAACTGTTGTGACCAGTGGTTAAAATGGGAGGAGCAGGAAATTAGGGTGTCTGGAGTGACAGGGAAGGAGGAAAATCTATTTGCCAGAAGAAAAAACTGTCCCAAATCCTTGCACCTTGCCTGCTAGGAGAGGAGGAAGAGGTGGTGGGGCCCTCAGAGTCCCAGGCAATGCTAGTATGGGGTGTAGATATGATTATAAATTGATATGTCAGGTTTTCAATCAAACACTGCAATTAAAAAGCTTCCCATGGAGCCCTTGGCTGACTCTAATCACTCGAGGCAGTTTTGGAGGTGTTGCTTGGTGGGGGCCTTTGCAAATTCAGGGTAATGCAGCTCAGGTCCCCTTGGTTATTGCTGGGCCCCAAGACATCCACTGGGCTTTGGTGGTTGGTGGAACACGTCGGCAAAGCGAAGGCACAGGGCAGCAAGTGGAACAATGGACCAATTTGCTGGGAGCGTGTGCCAATGCCAGTCTAATTACAGCTGCTAATGAGCTTCAAAACACAAGCTGCCTGACAGCTGGAGAAAGGGCATCTCACTGAGGCCCTTCTACCCCAAATAAAACAGTCCATGGAGCGTGTCCCAGCCCGTGGGCTGTGGGAGAGGAAGCAGCAGCTGGCAAGTAGGTGGTTGTCTCTCTAATTGTCACAACACCACAGCTCCCCAAGGCTGTGGCACGAGGGGCTGGAAGGAGCTGTGAGGTTCTCCCCCATATCCCACCTCTCAGGTGTCCCCAGGCACAGTGAGCAAGACCAGCAAGTGTGGCTCTGCATCCCTGCACCGTGCTGGGACTTACAGGGAGGGAGCTTTTATTAGCAGTGAGTAAATGGGATGGTGCTCCTGCCTCGTCCTGGAAAGACTGAGCTGCCAGCTGCCAGGCAGTGTGGCTTCTCTCAAAAGTGTAAAAGAGCTGTAGGAGGCTTTAAGGACAAGGAGAGCAACTGGACAATGAAGGCAGATGATCCCAAAATAAAGTAGAAAATTGTTGGGAATCCCCAGGTGCAAGTGGCACTGCTTGGCTCCTTCCTGAAGCTCTGCAGGAGCCCAGGGAGATGTTCATGCTCCTGTAGAGTGAGAAATGGTGCTTGAGCCTTATCCCAGCTGTGGCTTTGTGCTGTGCCTTTGGGAGAGGCACCACAGCATCTCCCCTGAGGCACCTGGGTATCCAGGGCTTTTTCTCATCTTGTAAAGCCCCCTCTTTTGCCCCAAGATAATAATGGTCTCTGATCCCCAAAATCCTTCCCACATGGGGACTTGCTCAATTACAACGAGCAGATTGGTAAGTGAGGGTTGCACTGGTTCTATTAAAACCAAAACAGAATCATAAAAAGGAGTGACTCAGGCTCCTGCTAGGTGAAAATCAACCAATAAATTAATCTTGTGCTTAAAAATCCAGGGAGGAAGACTCCAGAGGCAAGTTTGGAGAGCAAGTGTAGGAAAATATGAAAATATTTCTTAATATGTAACCAAAGTTATCCTTGATGCAACTTAAGCCTGTTACTACTTCTACTATCCACCACAACTGCTGGGAAAGGATGCATCCATTCCTCTGTCCTGAACGTATTTGAAGGTCATAATCATCCATCTTCTAGACTAAACAACCCTCATTCTTTCACTCTTACCTCATAAATCGTGTCTTCGCGCTGTTCCCCTTCGGGCTTTCTCCAGTAAACTCCCACCTCGATGCCTGGGACCGATCACCACATTCCCAGCTTCCTCTTTGATGGGAAGGGGCAGCCTGTGGTGTGGAGCTGTGGGGGAAAGTGAAGCTCTGGGGTCACCCGAGGCGAGCGTGGGGACAGCGGGATGTAAATCTGCCTCTTGGAAAGCCAAAGTGTCACAGAATGATGTGCAAGCCATTTGCTCCCACGGTATTCTTGTGGTGGCCAGTGCTGGGCTGGGGGGTGATGGTTGCAGAGACAGAGGGCAGAGTGCCCAGGAAGGAGGTGATGTCTGAATTCCTGCCTGAGGGAAGTGTGGCCCATAGCAATGCAAACTGGCTGTGCTGACATTCCTCTCTTACCAACACACCGTTTCTGCCTCCTAATGGCTTGAACCCAACATGTGTATCCTTTTGAGATCAGTCTGGTTTGTTGTTGATCCCAGGGGCACGACTTACAAAGTCATAGCACTGTTTTGTCCGGCCTCTAGTCTTTAATGGCATGCTCCTTCTTCCTCCCCCCTGCCTTATCTGCCCATTTTTATCTGGGAGACTGGTACGTGTTACAACAGGACTGTTTGGCTGTTTCACTGGTTTGTGGTCCTGAATCCTGGGTCACACACACTTGAACGTGAGCTCAACTGCTGCACTTGCATATGGAGACCAGACTTGCTTAACAGCACAGTACAGAGATGTTGGGGGATACCAGACACCCAGACATTTGCCTGGTGCTGATCTGTGTTACTGTGCCAGGAGCTGGGCAGTGGTGGAAAACATCACCACGGTGCAGCAGAGGCATGGCCAGTTGTCCCACTGTCCTTCCCTGGGAGCATCCTCTCTATGGGGCAGCTCTGTGACACCAAAAGCTCTTGCCTCTTGCAGCATAAGGTGTGCTTTAAGGAAAAAAATACCAAGAGAAAGAATAAGCCCTTTTCTCTGTTGCTGGGCTAATAATTTAGGCTACTCTTCCAGAAATGTCCAATTTTAAATGTTCTCTTGTTTCTGCTAGAAGCATCATACTTACTGAAAGAGAAGGATGACAAAGCCAAGGGGAGGGGAGTTTGGTGGCTTTTTGTTTTTTTGCTTTTACACATAGCACTGGTTCAAAGGAGGCAGAAAAAGCCTCCATTTTATGTCAAAGGACAATTTTATGTCAAAGGACAACTCGCTGCCTTTGGGAGTTGGGTATAGCAGCCCCTCTCAGCCCTACTGGGAGATGAGGCAGCGGCCACGGTTGTGTTCCCCAGACACAGCCAGCCCTGCTCACACATGTGCTCCTTTATTCAAGGCCTGCTTCATTTACCCACCCACTTTCTGGGCAGGGCAGTGGCCAAGCAGCTGCTCCCAAGGGCACCCTTGCACCCAGGGCAGCACTCAGCGTGGGTGTCAGAGTCCTGCCAGCCCCAGGCAGCCCCTCAGTTTGGCAGCACCCTCAGCCCACGGGACACAGCATTTTATCCCAGGCTTTTCCCACTGCAGCATCCTCCAGGTGTGGGCAAAGCCCAGTTTCTGTGCCTGGGGGGGGCCAGGCCCTGTTTGTATCTGACTTTCCATGTCAATGACCAAGAAAAAGTCCCAATAAGGCTTGTTTACTCTCCGTGGGTATCCCCACCTGACTGTTATGCAAAGTTCCCAAGAGCAAACAGAGGAGAAATGGGCCGTATTTGGGACTGCTGGAGTAAAAGCAGGACGGCCACGAAGTGTGTGGAGCCAAATGCTTTGCATAGTTGTGCTGTCAGCAAACACGGGGAGCCAGAGCAGGGAACCAGACACTAGCACAGCTCCTTTCCTACCTCCCATTTGCCTTTACATTTGTTATCTTGGACATAAAGAGGTCTGCAAGCCAGGGATTTGGGCAGTTAACCTCAAATAAACCCTTAAGACCTACTTTGGTGAAGTGTAACACAGTCTGTTGAACTTAATGGAGCTGGGCTTGCTCTCACCAAGGGTGATTTGGGCTCTGAAAGCTTGCTGTTTCCTGGAAGCTAGTGGCATTTGGGGGCATCTTTTGCTTCGTGTGCAATTTTTATTACTGCTTTTTCACCCTGGCTTTATGTCTGGCCCCCCTGTGCGACTGAGGGGTGTGTATATGTGTGTGAGGGAATGGCCAGCAGAGAAAGGATGCACCGCTGTAAGGATGGGTGTTTGGTTTTGCTGGGAAATGTTCTTTATACTCAGACAGACAGCAAATATTTGACAGTGAGGCAGAAAATCAGGGATGCTGTTTGACAGAGCAGATTGCTGTGGAGAGGGGTGTCGTGACTCACCAGCACATCATTCTGTGGCCTCACCCAGCCCCATTACTTAAAAACACTGTTTGGTATCAAAGTATCCTGCAGACAGTCGGGTTTATTTCTTTAAACAAAACCAAATCATGCTTTATAAGGCCATCAAGCTTCCAAAGGGTAACTTGGTGGAAATACAGCTGCAGTTGGGATAGCAATGGGATGAAATGAAATTGTTTGGAGGGGCCACCAGCAGCTGCCAGCGTTCACAGGGAGGGCTGGAGCAGGAGCTCTGCTCTCACTCTTACAGGCTGGGGCTTCACTGGGGGCTACAGGAGGCTCACGGTGGTCAGACGTGCTGGTCTTGCTCCTGGCAGGCAGGGTGGCAGGGATTATTTCCAGCTCTAATGATGGTTTCTTGAGGACTTTCGGGTGATAAGGTGCAGTCTGGAAAATGGACTGCTGGAAAGGGAGACAGGCATTGAGGTTAAATATAGGCTTTGTCCGAGCAGAAGTTGTCCAAATGGGTCTGTTCTCCTGCTCTATGTAATCACCAGCAATTGAGAGATCATTGAAATGAAATACAAATCCAGCAATTTGGAGGCTCTGGAAGATAAAAGCCTGGCTGCATCTGCTGCATCTCCTGAAAGCACCGAGCTGTTTGATCCACGTTCCAGGACTCATGATGTGACCTGACTGAGAGCAGCAAACCAGAAACAAAGCATCCCCCACTTTGAGTTGCTTCTGGACAAAGACCAAATTGGTCTCAGCTTCTATTGGAAAAGCTTGGTCAGAGGCAGACAGGAATAGAAGGAATTAAACTCCTTTTGAAACCCCATTTCGAGGAGGATCAGACGCCACAGTTTGGGAATTCAGAAGCCCATGTCCTATTCTCTGGTTGTCCTTGATGTTAAGCAGGACATCTCACTATTTCATTTCTTTATAAAGATGACACACTGTATGTTTACAGCTCTCTGGGTGACTTCAATAAGCCTGACTGACATCTCTGTAGGATCACAGTGGAATCTGACATATCTCAGCTTTAGTCTCAAGTGTAATTCTCCTTTGCACTCCTCAACACACACAGTCTATTCTGAGCCTCTTCTGGCTTTAGTGCTGCCCCTGGTTTGTTATTGCTTGGTGCTCGGGGAAGGGAGAGGTGCTGATGGCTGTGCTTATTGGGGGAGTCTGAGAGCTCTGATTAAACTCGGGCAGAGCACACAGGGCAGAGCGGTTTCTCCTTCCACCCCTGCCAAGGAGAGTGCAGGATGTTTATGTGCTGCTCAGCTAAAGGTCTCTTACTCAATTTTGCCTGCCTGGTAGTTGGGATTTCTCATTGGCATGTCCGGTATCAGTGGATCCAGCTGAAACCTGACGTCCCTAAACAAACCCTGCCTTCAAAGCTCGACTTGCAACATCCTCCGCGAGGTTTCTGGCTTGGCATCATCCTGCTTTCAAACACTCCCTTGTTAGCTGGGGAACAGGGCACATCACTTGGGTGCACGTTCACAGCCCCCATGGCTGCTCAGGGGCCAAGCAGCAAGGGGATTTATGAGACAGGGAGAGCCAAGCCCACAGGAAAATATTGGGTAATCGGAGAAGGGGCCTCGAGGAGCCAGTTGGGCTGTTTGTCTCACCCTCAGCCTCCCCTGGGGAGGCAGCTGTACCGTGTCACCTCCGACGCACAAATCCCTGCCCAGCCTCATTCATAAAATCCCACAAAAGCCTGTATTTGTGAAGGGAGCCCTGCCCAGGTCAGTCTGGGATTTGGCTGGCCAGCTTATCGGAGAGGCTGCGCCCAGTGTGGGAGCACAGGGAGCTCCTTCATCCCTCCGTGCCTGGATTTGGGCTGCCTTCGCCTCCCCTCGCAGTGTGTGTGCAAGGTTTGGCAGCAGCAGCAGGGTCAGACCTGCCATGAACGCTGCCTGCAGGAGGTGGGGAGGACAGAATTCCCCACGTCTCGAGGAAGGAAGGAAGGAGCAAGGAAATGGTGTTGGGAAGCTGCCTGCTCTGCACCAGCCCTGTGTGAGACAGAGCAGGGAGAGCTGAGCAGATACTTTTTCGGTGTGGTGCTTCTGGAATGCCATCACACAGGGGTCTGGGGGTCACTCCTGCCCTGCAGGAGCAGCACAGCTGCAGGTCAGCCCCGGTGTAGACTGGTGTGTCCCACTATGTGGGCGCTCAATTCAGACTGGAAGTGTGGTCACCACCTGCCTGCTGTGTTACCTGGATTAGCCATTTACAGCCAGTCGCTCTTTTATGGATTCAATGTCTGGTTTTCCAACATAATTCTTCCTTTCCCTGTCTCAGACTCTGTTGAGTCTGGCCCCTCGCTCTCTGTAATTGAAATAAAAGCATTGCTGTGCATCAGACAGACCCAGGCTTTCTTTCTGGGTTCCTTCTTCCTTTTTTTTTTTCCTAATTTCTTTTATGGTGACCCATGGGATTATGGCTGTAACTTTAAATACCTTCCAGCAGCACCAGCTGAAATGAGGTTGGGGAACAGGGAGAATTAAAATATGCTTCAAAGGAGTACACAGGAGGAATACAAATAGGAACAGATAGCTGGAATTTAATCTTTTATAGGCTATTTCATAGAGAATAATGTCAGCTCAGGAGGGGCTAGTGCCTGTAAGGGTAGAAGAAGGAGACAGCTGTCTGCTACCTCTTCCCAAAGTCTTTTATGGAGAGGCTGCTGTGCTCCAGGGTGGGCAAATGTAGGGTCATGGGGTTTTTTTCAGCTCTCCCATCAAACTGTGTTGCCTAAATGCCCACCTCTGCCTGGCAAGGAATCCTTCTTCCCTCTCAGTGCAGGCATATGGTCTTAAAGAAGACTAAGACTAAATAAAAGCCTCCACTGAAATGGTTGTACCCACTGCTGCTCTCCAGCTGAGCAAGGTGCTGTCCTGTGCAGTGCAAAGCAAGCAAAAAGCACATGTAGCCTGTGAAAACATCACATCTTCCTATTCCTGCGGTGGAAAAGTCATTCAAAAAAAGCTGCAACAAGTGCTGTAAGTTCAAAATGAGAAGTGAATAGTGAGGAAAGTGCATGTTTGCTTCTGTCCCCTTATTTACTGGAGACTTATATCCTAGAATGGGAGCAAATGCCTTTCTCTCCTCACTGTCGTACATCATGGACTGACCCAGGCAACAGGACAGCAGCTCTGTCTTGGGATGGAATCCCTTCTGCACCTCCAAAAGGCACAAATCATTCCAGGACAGTCAGGGGCAGAAGAAACTGCACGAACACAGGGCCAGGCCCCGGGACACCTGGACAGGGCATGGAGCCCTCCACTTGTGCATCAGCCAGAGCTGATCCCACCCAGGAGAGCTTGGCAAAGCCATTGGGAGAGGGCTGTGCCCTGAGCAACACCTGTCTTCATGGCAGGGTAGGAAGGAATGGGATGAGAGGGATGGGATGAGAGGGATGGGATGAGAGGGATGGGATGGGATGGGATGGGATGGGATGAGATGGGATGGGATGGGATGGGATGGGATGGGATGAGATGGGGTGGGGTGGGGTGGGATGGGATGGGATGGGATGGGATGGGATGGGTTGGGATGGGATGGGATGGGATGGGATGGGATGGCACCCTCTCCCTTGAAGGCTTGGGTATCCTCTCACCCTGCTGCTGCTCACCAACCTTTGGAGCTACAGGAGCACCTGGAGTCTGTGCCTGCCATCAGTGACAGAGCTCCACTGGCCTGGGGGGTTCAGGCTGACATCCTGCTGAACCAGGGAGGCGTTGGGGAAAGGAATCCAAGTGATAAATAGTGTTTGGTGCACTCAGAGCAAGAAGATAAACTGCTTCCATCAGGTGTGTTTACAACTTAGTCACGGACATCCCTGCTGACCTCCTCCTTACCCATAATTATCTGCTCCCTGCATGTAAAACCCCCTTTCTGTGCAAGACGGAAAGATTAAATGGATGTATTGTGTCCTCTTCATGTATTTGGAAGAGATTGGCCTGCAGGACTAGTTCTCAGAAGTTGTAGATTAGCAAGGGAAAACCCAATGTTGAAATGTTCAGGACATCGGGATTGTGACCATCCCTCTCCAGCTTGCTCATCTTCATTCTTCCCTTTCTTTTATCCAGTGCAAGGAGTCTCCAATGTAAAAGACATGGAAAAAACTGAGAATAGCATCTCCAAAAGAAGCTGGAAACACAGGAATGAAAAGCTGGGTGGGGTGGACCACTTACCCCCTCTGGATGGTCCTTCTTCAGTGTCAAGAAATGTGTTTATTTTAACCTAGAAACTGCACGGTTGTTACCAGCCCTCCCAGATTTAAGCCTCGAGCTCTCTCCCCTGAAGTCAGTGGCTGTATTTGCACGAATCATTAAAAAAGGCAAGAGTGCTGCTGTCTCCAGCAAGTCTTTCTGCTCAGTGAGATGGGTGGGGGACTCGGTGGCAGGCTGGTGGTTACGTCTGTGCCACATATTTCCCAGCATAGCTGCAGGTTTGCTGACTGTCAGCTCACGTGGCTTCACAGTTACATCTTGCCCTAAATACAGGAAAAGCCTGGTAATCACTGACATCGTGCTGTCCCATTCCCAGCCAGCCCCTAGCACCTCAGGAGCTTTTAAAACGTGCAGGTTTGCAATTTTATAACCTAGGAAATAGTGGGAGAGGTGAGGCTCAAAGGCAGGAAACATGTAAAGACAAACCCAACATGAAATAAGAACATTAAAAGGTAAGGAAAGAATCCGAAAGAAGGTGATGGGTTGGAAAATGAGAAAAGCAGCAATGTAATTGTCACTGCCAAGACGTGGCTGCAGCTTCAGCAGGCACCTGATGTGCTCATCAGCAGGTACCTTGCAGTGCCTCAGCGTGGGAATGGTGGCTTCAGGTCCACTGAGACCCCTTGGGTATTTAAGCACCTGTTGGGCTTTCTGAACCCTTCACCAGCATTCCCAGGAGGAGCACGTGTGCTCCAGGGAAGCTCCTTCTCATCTGCAAAGCAGAGCTGAGTGTAAGCTGCTCTGTGCATCCTTTAATTCCCCTCTTTTGCCACGGAATCTGAAGAGGTGACATAAACTGCAAACTACGTGATTACCCGAACATGGGTAATTTCTGTGCTGCATCTTGTCCAAGGAGTAGGAAGGAAAACTGAAAATATTCCTGCAGTTGGGCAAGCTGAAGCCAAACACCACGGTGCAAATGTGCCTGATTAGTTCAGGACCAGTTGCTGTGTGTTAGCTGCCTCGCTGTTAGCAGATCTGCCAGTTCATAAACGGCCGTGGATGTAAAAGGCTGCATCTGCCTTTAATTGGGACAGATAAACTGCAGGCAAGCCAAATTCCTAGGCATGCCTGCACATGCGTTTGCAGGGCTATAGTCTCTCGTGGTGATCTCATTTAAACACAGTCAAAATGATTAAAAGATGCCCTTGCCTTTTGTTTTGAAATGTAATTTTCACTAGAAAAATAATTGGGATGCTACTGAGAGCCACTCAGCACACTGTGTTAGTGCATTCCCACACAGATCACAAAAAGAGTTAATTATTAGCCAGGGCTAGGACTTAAAATTAAACTAACTGATTTTCTGCCTGGAAAGGCTGATTTATCAGAATTGAAACTATTTGGGGAAATAGGTATTCCCCTGAATTTAGAAAGAACCCAACTGGTTTAGGACTGTTGTGATCTAAATTTGAAACTTTATTTTCTGGGTAGAAACAACGCTTTATCTGGCTTCTGCTAAAAAGCTGGAGACCATTATTAAAAAAAAAAAAAAGAGTCAAAACTGAAGCAAATCATCTTGAAATTGTTATAGCAGAGCCTTTTGGTTGATAGCATTGTGAACAGATTAGAGATACAAAGTTTTGCTTGAAGGCAGATGCAGACAGATCCAGACCTTGACCATACCTCCAGCACAGGAAGACCATTTTGCCACCAGCTCCAAGTAGGCACAACCTTTTCATCCTGCCCTTGGTTGACCCGAAGGACAGAGGAAGATGGGGCAGGTCTGGGAATGGATTTCCAAATCCTAGGCCAAGTGTCTATCACCAAGATAACACCATTGCCTTCCCTTCCTGCCCCTGCTGAGCAGAGCACCCACAGGGCATGGCCCAGGCTGGGGGAAAGGCTCCAGGCTCCCATCAAACTCTCTACAGTTCCTTCAGCTAAGGGAGGATGGAAGTGAGAGTCTAAAGCTAACACTGACCACTTGAGTTAGGAATATCTCACAGAGGGATTAATTAATTCCTAACCTGCCCTCCAGAGGACTTTCACAGACCTTCTATTTCACTTTTTTAATTAAAACAAAAAAGAAATTTATTTCCTTTGTACCAACCAGCACTGCTTTGGCTGAATGAAACACTGTGCATGCCAGCAACGTTTTCCATACAAGTTGCTCGTGCCATTTTCAAAATGGGAAGGAAGATCTCAAGAAAGAAGAAGTTTATCTGAGAGGACCTCATGAAGTCTCCTCCAGCCCAAATTTTCCATGTGATCCTTTTGCCATGAGAAATAGTTTGGGGGTTATTTTTTTTCCTTCAGACAAGTGCAGGTTGCTCCTCTCATCCCTTGTAAAAAATCTTCTCAGGAACCATACTTGTTATTTTTGAGACTTTGGTGCAGAAGAGGAGTAGATGGGCAGCTGGCAGAAGGTTTGTTTATGACTCCAGTGGTGTCTGGACTTGCTCTGGTGTTTGTGTCTCCAAAGTCTGACTCAAACCCAGTTCAAGCCAGTGGAAAGAATCCCAGCAGCTTAACAGATATAAAGCTGCCACTCTTGGAAGGATAAACTTCTGGTAACACATGGTTTCATAAATCTCTCCTTTCTGATCCGTTGGTGACTGTCATCAGGCAGGGATTTTAGCGGTGGATATTGGGGCATGTACGAGCACATTCCATCCTGCTGGTGCTGCCCACATGACACACCATCACAGTGGGGCTTGGCACACACTGCACACAGCCTTCTCCACACCCCAAATACTCTTCCCTGCCCTTGGGCAGTGGCTGGGCCTGTCTGCCTCAGTTTGCTGCCCTCGTGTCTTTGCTCTGATATCATAGAATGGGTTGGGTTGGAAGAAACCTCGAAGACCATCCAGTTCCACCCCCCTGCCATGGACAGGGACCACCTTCCTCTAACCAGGTGGCTCTACCAGGAGCTCTACCTCTTTGCCTCTTTGCTTGACATCCTAAATCTGTTTATTTTAGTGCTGCTGAGATCCTAGGAACGGTGCTCAAAACCTCCATGGTGTCTCCCCTTCCCAACCCAAGTAAGACAAAATCCCTTTGAAAAATGACTGCTCTCTGTAGGAGTGAGGATAAGGCTTATGGGGAGAGGTGGCACATTCCATTAGACCAAACAGGATGGACAAAACAGACAAGCTTTTGGCTGTGCCAGGTCCTTTCTCGGTGCCTTTTTAGAAAGAGATTCCTCCATGGTGTCCCTTGTGCAAGGACAGCTTCTCTACAGATGTGTCCGCAAGGTCTGTGATTTGTAAGGCAAAGAAATGTTTTTGATAACCCACAACTTGCTTAACAAGGACTCGCCATACAAAAATGGCTGCTTGTCTTCAAAGGAAGGCTTTTGGGGGGCTATTTGGTGGAAAGTCACTCAATGTTACTGATCCTCATTAGATTAGAAAAGTACATGCTTTCCCTCCAGGAGGAGTATGTAAGTGCTGGAATTTCTGACACTAGAAATGATTGAAACTGAGCGGTTTGAAATGGTAATTTTTCCTATAGCTGAAATTTAAAAGATGACAGTTTTCTTTCCCGTGTCCATTCTCATTATTTATCAGAACTTAAGGTGTGATTTACATCCATAACAAGGAAAATGGATAAGCGAGGCTCCTTCCAGGCCACTGCATCCCACCTCCTTCGCCTGCTGCTGCTCCAGCTTTACCAAACACCTGCACTGCCACCTTCTGCCTATCTTAAAGCTCACAGCTCAATTTCCACCACGATTCTTTTTCTTTTTTTTCTTTTTTTTCCCTTATCCTGCCAAATTCATGATGTACGTCCTACGAAAACTTGGAATACAAAGGAGAAACCACATGTGCACATGCACAGTCAAGACAGCCTGCAAATTGATTTTTTTTTTCTAGTTGGTCTCTGTTACAGATGGTGATTGCACTGTATGTAATTTCTAGCTGTAATTTAGAGGAAGGGAACTCTCCAGTGTTGCTCCCCATGACCCAAAAGACTAAAAAACTTTGCTCAGGCACTGTTAAGCCAATATACTGACCAAGTATTAAAGAGCAAGTGTCTTTCCAGATTTGCTCAAGAGCAATATAACCAAATGGGAGCTGATGGAAGACAAAGCTTAGACCATCAGTTGGTATAAATCAGGATTTCTCACTGCAGATAAGCTCCCCTGATTCATGCCAGGGGTTATCTGTTTCAGGCTATCCCATGACCTGTGCTAATCATGTCTGCTTCTACTGTGGCTTAAGGGAAACTGAAACAGGGCCAGATATTGGGAAGAAATTCTTCCCTGTGAGGGTGGTGATGCCCTGGCACAGGTTGCCCAGAGAAGCTGTGGCTGCCCCATCCTTGGGAGTGTCCAAGGCCAGGTTGGACAGGGCTTGGAGCAACCTGGGCTGGTGGAAGTTGTCCCTGCCCATGGCAGGGGGTG
>JAWWMP010000002.1:4066389-4080646 GCA_035047865.1 Dendrocincla tyrannina
CAGCTGCTCCTCACACGCTTCCCCTCAAGGCCCTTCCCCACCTTCATTGCCCTCCTCTGGACATTCTCTAATGGCTTAACATCTCCTCCCTCCACTGCCACTCTCAAGTTAAGCAAGGCATTAGGTCTAATCTTTTCCCACTTCATTTACAGGATGCAAGAGCATCCAGTTGCACGGGGCAAAAGGAATTTGCGAGGGGGGTGTGGAATTCATGATGCCACACCACTGACATTTCCAAGGAAGCTGAACCTCCAAGCTACAAGCACACCATCAGCCAGGATCACCCCAGGTGCCACCATGTGCCTGAGCATCCATTGGTGCATTTCACCTCCTTGCTCCCCTTCACGAGAGCTCACTGGCAGAGCTGGGGATGGTGGGGAGGAAAGGCAAGCTCTGAGAACTCACCACCACGAAGAGGTAGCGCTCGGAAAGCTCCCAGCTGGTCGGGAAGATGTTTGTCTCTTCCGAGAGCTTTAACAAGATGTCCCGGGCTTTGCTCATGTTCTGGGAGTCACTGATGATGCTGAGTTTGGTCACTGACAAGAGGGAGTCCGCTTCTTTCTGGAAACCTGGGAAAGAGATGTGTTAGAGAAACAAGTCAAACACGCAAGCAGTCATCCCTGAGCCCTCCAGGCTCTTGCAAGGTTCCTTATTCCCCCTCTCTCTTGGGTGGCTGCATTCCCTACTTGCTAAAACAGAGCATGTTTCTCCCAGGCAGGCTCTGTGTCTGCACTTGGGGCAGGTATGAACTTGCTGGTAGGGAGAGAAAATCACAAAAGCATTCAGAGCAAGTTCGGTGCTAGTTTACCTGAGAAAAAGTGTATGGACATGCACACAAAGGGTGTTGATTCAGCTCTTCCATGTTCCTGATGTTGCCAGAGCCTTCAGGGCTGGTGGGGCTTCCTGAGCACCCCAGTGACTACACCTATATTTTGTTGGGGGGTAACAGTGATAAAACCTGTGGCAGTAATGAAGGCATGGCTAATTGCTCCTGTAGCAGTTGGCATCAATTATAGGAAAGGTATCCAGGGGAGGAAAAGGGGAGAAGAATGGATGAAGTGATCTTTAAATGGAATGGCTGCCACCATTTGTTCAGCTCCAGGGGGCTGATGTGTCTCACATGAAAACACTTATGGGGTAAGAGCAGTGGTCTTATGATTAAAGCAGAGGTCTAGATAACAAAAGATAGCAGGTTTTACATCTGGTTGCTTGTTTGGTTTTGCTAAGGCCAAATGATCCCTGGCTTTGAGCCTCCCCACCCTTTGCAAAGCAGCTCCAGAGCCATGGTGGATGTGAGGGAGATGTGGGAGAGCCTTCGTCGACGTGCAGTAACAGATGGAAGGGTGTCAAGTGATCCCTCCCGTGTTTGGCCTGTACAGGCTGTGTGAGCACCTGGGTGAGGATGAGCTCTGATGCCTCGTCACGGATTCAAGATGTTCCTCCCACCAGATGCCAGAACGGCAGGTAGGGCGGGAGCAGCTGAGATACCCATCTCTGGCTCCCAGGGATGATGTCCTTGAACAGGAGCACACATCCTCCTCTCATCGGTCGCCAACCCCCTCCAGAGCATGATGCAAGTCACCCAACAGCTGTGCTGCTGTGGCACATTTCGAGTGTCACATGCTGAGTGCCACGCACTTGGGAAAACCCCAGTGTCACAACCACCACTGCCTCCTCCGCAGGACCGGTGGGGGAAGCTCACTTGGATACAGCAGGAGGAGGGGGGCCTCTGTGGAGCTATTCCATTTGCTGAAGGAATATTTAAAATTCCCTTGGGAGCAAACAAAGTGAGTGGTTTGGCTCTGATCAGCTGCCATGGGCTAAGGAAGCAAAATAGGTGTATCTGTGTTCCCACCCGAAAGGAATATTCATTCCTTCCTGCCTATCTTGTTTAGAAAAACCCAGGGTGAACTCCCACTTCAAAGTTTCCACGAGGGAGCTCGAAATGGATGACTGTGCATGCTGTTATGGGCTTGGAAGGTGATCATGGTTCATGGGCTCTTTGACGTGCCTGCAGACACGGTGTCCCCATCTCCTCCCACCTGTGCCTGAGCCCTGGGGAGCCTCCCACAGGCTCACAGATGTAGAATACCTGATAGCATCCCTCCCCAACCTCCTTTTATTTCCCCTCCATTTCCCCTCCACCAGGTGTGGAGCCGCTCCCACCCTCAACCACAGTGGGACCCCTCATTTGGTACCACAGGAATGACATCCTTTTGTCCCCTAGCTTACCTAAAGCCTCCAAAATGTGTTTCCACCTGCTCCTCACTTCTTTTCGGGTCTGCCGTAAGGTATAAATATCATAGTTGAGCTTTTGCCATTCCTGCAAAGCAAAGGGATAGGAGACACTCAGTCTTTGGAACCTGATGCTTTTCAAGGATTTTCAGCTTTTAGGAACAGAGCGAGGATTGCACTGTTAATGTAGGCACTGAGGGATGAAGGTCGACAGCCAGGCTGTTGTTGGCCCTGGAAAAAATTACACCAACAAGTACACAATATTTATCTTAACATTAGGTACAGCATCTCTGTATCTTCTCTGCTCAAAACAGCTTCCAGCTACCCTGAAATGACAGAATTTAGCTTAGATGTTGCTGATAACCAAAGTGGTCTCCTCGGTCAGACATGGAGAACATAATTCCAGCTCTGTGCTGGAATTTGTAATGCTGTCCTAGGCTGGGGAACAACATGAACTTCAAATGGAGCTCACCTGGAAAACTTGAGTCTCTTTGGTCCCTTTACCCCCAAACTTGACACCCCAGCTAATATCAAAACCTGAGCCTGTGAAAATACCTTATTTGGCCTTTACAGCTTGAGAAGCCAGAGCCAGGTGTTAATACTTTCTACAGACCCCTGAAACACTTTATTTTCATATCCATGCAGTTAAACTGGCAGAGCACATTTTCTTACAGCCTCAGGAAAAGAGAAGTTTGGGAAAAAGCTGCTTCTCTCAGTATGGTCACACACCCAGGGGCTTCTTCAAACTGCTCAGCCCTCTCTTTGGCATTGAACTGAGTAGGCAGGTGTTCAAAAGAACTGGAAAACAAGAAAATAGACTTTTTTTAAATATTGGGGTACCCTTTTCTGAAGAGAAGAGGGGTGCACGTGGATGGTGCACTGGAGTCATCTGACATAACAACAGTGCCTGGCTGCCACTTGCTGCAGTTAATGCCTCACTTCACTGCACAGCTGAAATCCTTGCACTGGACCTCCAGCTCCATGGGACACTGCCCAAGAGAGAAGGGTTTGAGGTTATGTGTTAAAGTCACACCAGCACATTTAAACACATCTGCACAAGGTTAGGGGTGGGCTTGGCAGTGCCAGGTTAATGGCTGGACTTAATGACCTTGGGTGTCTTTTCCAACCTAAATGATTCTATGATTCCACCATTCCCTAAGCATGCATTCCTGTGGAAATGCATGTGTTCTGCAAGAGAACCAGGAGTGCTTTTCCTAGTGGAGTTTAATCAATGCACTCACTACAAAGAGGGCATTTTCAGAAACTGCCCCACGGCAGGTCACAGCATCACCCCGATAATTTCCATGCACTAACAACCTTAATTAATCTCATTTCTCAGCCACAGATTACCTAGGTGGACTCCTGTAGAATAAACAGGTGTTAATCTGTGCCATCACCCTGAGATTTTCCTACACAACACACTGGGTTCAGAGAGAACAAACAATTCCCAGAAAGGTCAGCTGTGTGTTAGAAATCCTGCTGTTTTCTGATACCTGCTGCCTTAAAGAACTGACTTGATCCCATAAAAAGCTGGAGATTCCTTAGTGGTTTTTTTCCTGACATGCCCTGACTGCAGAGAATCAAAAGCCAAGCCTGTTTTCCTGTTGATCAGCCATAGCTGCAGGAAGCCCTTGGAGATTACACTCAGGAAAAAGCAGCCAGCAGGGTTAAGACACTGGTGACTTCAGGTCAGGAGAGCAGGGGAAACCAGCTCTGCCTGCAGCCACTCACTCCCAGAGGGCAAAATCCCCCTGGGCTTCAGCTTTGTGCTGCTGCTCCCTATGAGCCAGAGGCACATTTCCCTCTGGGCTGGGGTGGCACTTGAAAACAGCTTCCCTTTTTGCACAGGAGGGCACCTGGCTGCCAGGACAAGGCACAGGGATGGCTCTTCAGCCCTTCACCAGAGACACGAGGCAAGGGCGAGACTCTCCCAGCTCGTAGCTAGGAACTGAGCTCCTCAGTGGAGAAGAAAAGAGGGGCTTTATTGTGTTAAAGCTTTGTGGGAAGTTTATTGAAAACTGGGAAGATTTTAGAAAGAGACTAAAAAGCTGCATGATGCCTTGGTCCCTGCTGGCAGGGATTCCTTGGAAACGTCTCAGCCCTCCACGACCCCACGGTCCCAGCAGAAAGGAGAGCGAGCCAGACTGGGCATGCTGGTGGGGAAATAAGCTGCGTGTCTGTGCCCTCCCACGGAGATAAAACAAGTGCTTTAATGCAGACAATCGATGCAGACAGCCACTGTGATGCCAGTCGTGCTCACACTGTGGAATCAGTGAGCTGGGGATGGTGGGAAAGATGCTTCTCCCCCCAAAATGTGGCTTGGTGGCAGCAGCTTTCAGGGCTGCAGGGATTTACCCCCAGACTCCTCGCTAAGCACAGTGCTAAACACTCGAGCAGTGCTTAGCATGCAGGGAAGCTGCTCCTGATTTGCTCTGGATTAACTGCACTGTGGTTTCCCTTGTCTATTTTTGTTTTAAGGGGAATCTAGGTTATGGCTTTCTTGTACGCCGTAGTCACTGCGTCGTGTTATGGAAGTGAGCACGGTGCATATTCAGTCCCAGGGGAGCTCCAAGAGCGTCCTGTCAACGAGGAATTTGGGGAGTGTGCAAAGGAACAGCTTCAGGACAGAAAATGATGCTTAATGGTGGTGCCTGGGAGGCACCTCTTGTTCCAGTGGGATTTCTTTCGCCTGAGCATGGAGCTGAATGTAGGTATGTTTCTGTAGAGAAAGCTGGGAGGAGGATGCTGCACGTGGTGCCAGCCATGGAAAAGCAACTAGAAGAGCAGAGGTTATCAGGATGAGATTGGGCTGAGCTCACAAAGGGACTCGTGCCCTGCTCTCCCTCACTCTCAGAAACCACTGGGTTTTCCCAGGCAATTCCTTGCAGCAGGGACACTCGAACTGCTGTGGGCTGTCCTGTGTGGCTTTAATGAGGAAATAAGAGCATCGTGCCATCCTCAAAATTATTCTAAAAAGTATCTCCCTTGAGCTACACAGCAGAATAGCAAAGCTTGTCCCACCCGTGCATAGGTATGGGCAACATCAGAGGCTTTGTGGAGGGTGTTCCCCACACACATCCCATGAGTCACCAGGACTCATGATCTGTGGAGGGAGCATTTTGGAGTGGCCAGGAGGCATCACGAGGCCAAGGCTGCTCAGCACCACAGGGCAGGCTGGGACACCACACCAAACTCCTCTCCCACAGCTCCTTGGAAAGGTCACTGTAACTTCTGGAGTGGTGAGGAGGCTTCTTGTGCCCAGGACTGGGAAAGGACAGCAGGAGACTGGTCTGCATCAAACCTCCCAGTGTTTCTGTGGGTCTGGGACATCCCAGCAATGCATTCAAATGCAGTCCTTTAAGAAATCACCCTTTTGCCCAAATCTGAATTAACCACAGGAGACCAGAGCAGGCTGCAGTTCCCAGCCCTATTTTTTCAACCAGTTTTGCCCTTTTAAACCTACAGAGCAGGGCACAACATATACCAGTAGGGGCTTGAGAAAACCCTGCGTGCATGAGTCAAGAACACCCCTGGAGCAGCAGGGAAACCCCTCTACCTCTCCTCTCTAAGTGCTCAGCCCTTCAAATGTTTACCTCAAAAACTTCCCCAGGCTCTCTAGTGTGATACACTAAATCTGGAAATGTCAAATGGCATGAAATGAGCCAAGCTGGTACATAACTCAGAGCTCTGGAAAAAAAACATGCCAAGAGAATAGGCAAGACCGTCCAGCTTCTCATCCCTGATCATATGAAAATGTACTAATTAGTAGGGAGTTTTCTTCATCTTGCCAAAGCAATTCTCTACCGAAGCCATTCCCTTTACTCCCTTAAAAGCAATTGAGGTCACTGTTCTGTTCACGAGTTATTTTGAAAATGAGGTCAAAACAGAGTTATCAGGGAAAGGCTGCAAAATACCAGTTCACATCCAGCAATGCTCCTGCTCAGGCACCACTAGAAGTAGTTGAGCAAATACAAACTACAGATCAATCAACCCCCAGCTCAGCTTAGCATAAGCTTAAATTTGATTCATTTTAAGAAAGGCAAGCAGGCACTAAGAAGGTTGGTTCTGGGCTCCTCACCCAGCATCCCCAGCCTTGGATAAATCCCATCACGTCTCTATGCCCCAGCAACAGCTTGTCACAATACTGACCTTCTCTGTAACCTGTCTAAAAAAGAATAATCCTGTCAGAGAGCAGGAGGAAGAAGAAAAATAGGCCTTGTCAGCTCATTAATGGGCTTTTCAGGAGGATCGTGCCAGTGTTGCTCTGCCAGCCAGGCCCATAGCAGGGATGCAGGCTGAAGAATTGCCTTTGCCATTGAGGTTTATGATCCCACCTTCCCAGCAACAACCCCAGTGCAGCTCTTGCTGCCCTTTTCACCTGCAGATTTGGAATTTACTTTATACCACAACAGATTCAATGATGCTGCAGAGCAGGAGGAGGGGAAAAAAAAAACCCAAACATTTTTCCCATATTTGAAACACTGACCTCAGCCTTCAAAAGCTCTGATCTCCAAAGTCACACTTTGGAGAATTTGGACTGGAGCTGCCAAATTTCCCAGAGCAGGGCTGTCAAAAGGGGCAGGGGGAAGAAACAACTCTGTATAGATCCAGTGTGGGTCCAGCCCATGGTGGGAGCAAGGAACTGACCCCAAGGGAGGAATCAACGCTGCTGAGATAAAGCACACACAGTGCAGAGCGACCTGTTCTTTGGGATCCTTCCGAAGTCCTGTGCTAGGAAATCCCTGAGATAAAGGGGGAATGGCAAAGCATGAAGTGAGTGCAGTTCAGGCCAAAATGTCTTGGTCAAATGAAGAAGCAGAAATACAGGGAGTAGTTCTCCTTTCAGTCAGTTTTAACCACAGGAAAAAAGGTCCTATGGTTTCATAACTCTTGTGCACTGCACGAAGAAACTGTTCCTCTGTCCCCTGTCCTTCAGCATCCACATGCTCTCCCTGGGGACTCTGGGAACAGAGCAGCCCCCAAAGAAGATTATGGCTTTTGCAGCCCAGAGCTGTTCTGCAATTAGACTTTTCTTCCTCTCTCTCTCTCAGGGCTGAAGTCTCATTAGGAGGGGAGGGCACTGCAATCTGCCCTAGTTTTAAAATGCTTGCTGGAGTAAGGAGAGATTTTGGCACCCGGGGCCAAAGGCAGGAATGTTGGCTTTGCCAGCCAAGCCCCTCCCTGTCCTGCCACCCAGAAAGGGCTGCAGCTGGAAACTGCAAAGCCTGCTGGGCTTATGTGGTGCCTCAGTTTCCCCAGCTGTAGCAGGGAGGCAGCAGAGCAGGCAGCAACCCCCGGCTTCAAAGGGCACAGCACCACAACTCAAATCCAGGGTATCGTGTGTTGGCTTTCCTCAAAGCTGCCCTGATGTTGCACCCCTCAGGCTTATTAATTGCACTGCTTAAAAAATCAGGGATACACAATCCTACATTTGTAGGGGAGAGGAAGCCCCGTGTGTTTTGGGGTCTCCTTTTTGCACTGCTCAGAGCCTCTAAAAACCCTGTGGATACACTGAAGGCAGGGAGAAAGGGCTGGATTTAGGACAGGCAGGCACACTGGGTTTAGGACAGGCAGGCACTGGAGCACTCTCCTGCTCACCCATGACTGATGCTCTCCTCTGCAGCCAGAACAAGGCTGGCACACAACACTCCCGTGCCCAAGCAGACAGCTTTTTAGCAGCCTGGCCACTTACAGTGCTATTTTATAAATAACACTACTTTCCAGGAGGCTTGCCTCGTCACGAGCCCTAAATCAAGCTAAAAGGCTGTTTGAATGGGGATTCTGGCCAGCTGTATACAAGGATTTCATTCTCTCGTTTAGGTTTTAAAAATTGTGATTTTGACCTCTTTGGAGCTTAAGGCTTCCTGTGAAGGCTGAGCTGGTTTTTCTTGAAGGGGACTATCACAGGAGGAAGAGTTACACTCTTGCAGACTGTTGGATGAAGTGGGATTGTGTTGAAATTAAACGAGAAGCCCCCCAGGCTTTCCTGCAAACATTCTGGAGTCAGAGCAGTCAGAGAGGGGGGGAACGTGTCACTGTTTGCCACAGCCTGCTCCTAATCAGGCCACTGAAATCTCCTTTGCACTGAAGGGCCTTAGTGAAGGAAATCAGGGCTGCAAAACAGCCTTTATGTAACAGCAATGATTTTTCTCCTTCCACAGTAAGAGCTGTGCCAGGTCTCTGCTTCCCAATAATTGCTGTACAACCCACTGAGATGGAGACGTCACCAGAGTGGCAGCTCAGCTCCAGGCACTGCCAGTGCCTGGCAAACACCACTGCAGGCAGGGATAACACCAGCCTGGATGTGGAAAGGACAAACTGGGGGGATATTGGACAAAACAAGTAGCCTGGGAAAGTGGGAAGTTGGGCTGGGGGTCCCAGGACTTCCAGTACATGTTTGGTGGGGGGAGGATGACATGCATGCAGGGCATCATTCCTGTGCATGTTCTAGTGACAATGAATGCCAGGGAAACCTCCCTGGAGATCTCCCTGCTTCCTGAGATGTGAAATAAATGCTTCCTGTCCACTGTAAAACACCTTCCTCATGTTCTCCAATTCCCTGTTACAATCTTTTCCTTTTTGTCTCTTCTATTCCTCCTCCCAGTTTCCTTCCCCAACTGTTTGTCCTTGGTCTCCATCTCAAAACTTCCTTGTGTCCTTCCCCACATCCCTGGGTGTAGCCAGCCCATCACTGGCCTTCAGACTTCCTTGGTTTTCAAGTGTCACTGCCGTGTTCCCTTACTCCTCCATGGAAGGCATAAAACCCTTGGTTTTGGCTGACCAAAGATGTACAGGAACAGAAATCCAGTGAAGGGGATCTGGAGTGGGGGGATAAAAGATGCTCAATGGGATAATGCCCTGGGAGGGCACTGAAAGTATCCAAGACAAGGAGAACACAGAGAACACAAGGAGATGAGAAAAAAAGTGCCACAGTTCAGGGTGGCTCTTCCTGGCTCAGGTGTCAGAGACACCCAGAGCTACCAAGGGATGAGATTGCCACAGACACATCCACACCAGGATAAAATTTGGAGGGTGATGGAACAGATGGGAGGACCTGACATGTACATGACCAACGTTGAGGGACTTTGGGGTCTTTACAGCAGCTTAATTGAAGGAAGGACATTGACTTGTTGGTGCAAATCCAGAGGAGGCCCCCAGGTTGATCAGAGGGATGGAGCACCTCTCCTGTGGGGAAAGGCTGAGAGAATTGGGATTGCTCAGCCTGCAGAAGAGCAGCTCTAGGGTGACCTGACTGCAACCTTCCAGCACCTGAAGGGGCCCACAGGGAAGATGCAGCCAGACTGTTTACAAGGGCCTGAAGTGACAGGATAACAGGTGATGGCTTCAAACTAAAGAGAGTATGATTAGATTAGATATTAGGAAGGAATCCTTCCCTGTGAGGGTGGGCAGGCCCTGGCACAGGTTGTCCAGAGAAGCTGTGGCTGCCCCAGCCCTGGAAGTGTCCAAGGCCAGGTTGGATGGGGCTTGGAGCAACCTGGGCTAGTGGAAGGTGTCCCTGCCCATGGCAGGGGGTGGAATGAGATGATCTTTAAGGTCCCTTCCGACCCAAACTGTTCTGTGATTCTGTGATTAATGGGTGCTAAAACAAAGGCACTGCCAAAGCGTGTGATGAGCCCAGAGTGTGATGGAACCTCCAAGCCTCGGTCCGTGGTGAGACCGAGCTCCTGGACTGGCACTGCCTCACCTCTGAGTCCTTGTCCAGCTGGTTCCTGACCACGATCATGTTGTACAGCACCCGGTCGTCGTCCGCCTCCGTGTGGGTCACGTCGTGCGGGGTGCTCCACAGGTTCTGCTCCTCATCCCGCGCCAGCGTGGCTCCGAAGGATGCATAGGGGTTATTGTTACTGCAGAGAGAGGCAGAGGCCAGGCAATGGCAGCACCAGGATGCCTCCTTGTACCCTCCCAGGGAAAAGTGCCCACTATCCCCTCTCACAGCCCAGGGTCCTGCCTGGGACAGGGGAGGAGGAACAGCAGTGGGGAATGGGAAGGTAGGCAGGGATTTTACCTTAACAAACATCCTGACCACACAAGCCACGGTTCAAACCAGGCATGTGGTGATGAGCCACATGCATTTGCTAAAGACACTGGACATTATTTGAGCTAGGCTGGAAGAACTGGGAACATCCATCTGCCAGGATGAAAGGTGGCATCTTCCCATTGCTCCCACAGCCTCCCACCTCGTGGGTGCCATCCCTGCCCATGGCAGGGGATTGGAACTGGATGATCTTTGAGGTCCCTCCCAACCCAAACCACTCTGTGATGATGAATCTGCTCCAGCTGACCCAGCTCGAGTAGGGGTTGGACTGGATTCTCTCCAGAGGTCCCACACCCATGACCATGTTTCTGTGGGACCCTGCAGCTCTATTTTCTCCCCAGCAGCCCAAATCCTACCAAACCAAGCAGGCAATCCCTGCAGGTGCCCCCCAGCCCAGCAGCTCCTGCCTCAGAGGTACAGCAATGTACTGAGCCACACAAGGACAGCCAAGGCACAGAAAGGACATTTATCCCCATATTTATTTGGGGATGGAAACATCCCCAGCACGTTTTGTGTGAGGGCTTTATTTCCTTAGCAATCAGCAAAGCAGTGTTATCCTCTGGGAAGGCTGTTCCTTGGGAAGGCAGGTTGCTTATTCCTACACAGGGGACAGTTCTGTGTTTTATGGATTTATCTTGCTATTAGGATGTGCAGTTTTTAAATAGGGATACTACCTTCTGCCAGGAGAACTTTTAGCAGGGGACATAAAGTGTCTAATCAGGATGTCCAGGCACTTGGGCAGGACAATATAAGCAGAGAACTATTTTAGGCCTTACCCAACAGTCTCCTCAGCCATCCTGTGGCAGTCCCTCCTCACTTCGTGTTAGAACAACCCACTGTTTATTTTGTTTGCTACCCAAAGCCCATTCCTATCACAAGGAAACCCATCCAATGAAACCTTGGATTACACTGTGGGCGCTGTGGCAACAAGCCATAAAAAGATGCTAAAAGGAGCTTCAGCACATAGATGAAATAGAAAAAAAAAAATCATTCCCATCAGCATTCCAGCAGGAAGGTTAATTAGACTTCCAACAAACCAAAAACCTGAGCAACAGGTAATAAGGGAAAAGATAATCTCTTATAATCTCTCATTAAAGACAAGCAAACAAGGTAACTTGGAGGGTGTGGATGGCATAACTCAGCTGTTCCTACACCGGAGCCAGCACAGCTTTGCTCAAACCACTTTCTAGGTGTGGAGCAGACAAAGTCCCAGTCTGGAAGGATCACTCAGGAGCCAGCTGTGCCACCAGCATGAGTTCAGTTCCATCCTGCCTTCAACAGGCTTCTTCCCACTCAGGGATTTACCAGCACTCTTAACATCCGAAGCATTTAAAGCACCAGGATTTGGCAATAACACTCCCACACCTGAGCTCTTCCCAGCCACTCCCTCCCTCCCAGCTTCCCAGTGCATCCCGATTTCCAAATCCCAGCATGGAGCACCCAGCAGCCTGTAAGGAATGCAGTCAGTGCCCAGGAGTCAGCAAATCCATACAGGCACAGAGAGATCTGCCAACAACTCTTCCAAGCAACACTGGAAAGGAAGAAATGGGAGGGGAAAAAAGGGACACATGAACAGCAGCTGCTCTGCAGGTCACAGGAAACTCCGTGGGGCCACAAGGGACTCAGGCCATTTCACACTCTGGATTCTAGCCAGAAAATGATGAGCACTAATGCTTCATCAACAGATTTCTTCTCCAAGGGACTTTCAGTCCACATTAAACTCGTCTGGGGACTTGGAGCCCAAATATTTAGTTTATTTTCATCCTGAGTACACCATCCAAGCCAGACCCCACCTTCACGCATTGAGAGACAGCCAGGCAGCCTGGATGCTCTGCAACACCAGCAGCACCGGGCCCCAAAACCTAAAACTCAGCTAAAAGATCTGAAATCTCAAGCAAGTCATTAATTTTAAACAAAGCCACAATAGACATAAAAATAAAAACAGAGCCAGCAAGCTACTGCAAGATCCCTGTTGTGAAATAAAAGCCTCCAGAGGAGGGACGAGCCAGTGATTAGGCTGTTAGATTAATTATGCTGGCACTTTTGTACAAGAGCAGGTGCCTTTCGAATTCCCAGAATGTATCGAGGCTTTCCTACTTAGAGCCAGCATTAATTGGATCGCTGGTTACTAAAGAAAGGAGCCAGGTGAGGGACAGCCAGTGTGGCGGCAGGGCAGCAGGAAGGAGCCTCCCTCCTCATGCGTGCTCAGCTGCCCGTAGGTTAATGCCAATTTCCTGCGCTGGAGACCTCAGGCTCGGGATTATCTGGTTATTATTTAGGGAACTGCTTTAACAGCGCGAAATCAGGACGTTTTCAAGCCCTGTCACCAGCTCTGCTATTACCTGACACCGATGTAGGGCACACCGGGAGCATCCCACACTCCCTCTGAAACGCCTGTGCCGCACCGAGGACGCAGGGATCGGGATACCCAGGGCTGGGATACCCAGGGCTGGGATACCCAGGGCTGGGATACCCACTGGTGATGCCGGGACCGCGGCTGGGAGATGGGGCAGGAGGGAGAGGCGCCGCAAACCCCCCGCACGGGTGTTTTAAAACACTCAGACTCTCCTCACGTTCTCGCACAGCTCACAGTTCCACCACTCAGGGCTTTATCTCTTCACACAACCCCCCCAACCCCGCGGCTCTGCGCACAAAGCAGATGCGACCGACAGCGGGAGAGAAATATCTGCTCCCTGGAGATCAGCACAGCAGCTCTCCGGCTGCCTCCTCAGCTCCTCTCCAGCATCCCTGGATGGAGACAGGCTGAGAGAGCTGGGCTTGTTCAGCCTGGAGAAGAGAAGGCTCCAGAGAGACTTTATAGCTCCTTCCACTGCTTAAAGGGAGCTTGTAAAATAAAAAGACAGCACGACTTTTTATACGGGCAGATGGTGATAGGACAAGGGGGAACGGTCTTAAATTAAAAGAGGAGAGATTCAGACTACATGTTTTGAAGAAATTCTCCCCTGTGAGGGTGGGCAGGCCCTGGCACAGGTTGCCCAGAGAAGCTGTGGCTGCTCCGTCCGTGGAAATGTTCAAGGCCGGGCTGGACGGGGCTTGGAACAGCCTGGGATAGTGGAAGGTGGCAAAGGGATGGAACAAGTCGATCTTTAAGGTCCCTTCCAGCCCAAACCATTCTATGATTCTATGACCCCGGCCCGGGAACTGAGCTCTGCACAGCACAAAGCTGCCAGACGGTGGGACCTGATGCCTTTTTGTTCAGCGCCTCCTCCTCCTCTATTGATATCCCAGCGCCGAAAGACAAGCGCTGGACCGCCCCTACGGACCGGGAGCAGGGGGAACACCGGAGAGATGCCGCTCTGGGTTCACCCCCTAAACCTCCACCTTAAACACCTCTCTTCGGGCAGCATCCCGGGGGCACCGCTCGCCGGGCTGGCAGGAGGAACCCAGCCCCTGTGTGGCAGCCAACCAACCCAGGCGGAAAGGGCACGGCGAGCTGCTTGTTCCTGCCGGGGGAAGATCCCTCCGGAGCTCCGGGCGCTCTGGCAGGGGATGCCCGGCCCCGGGACTGGGCACAGCGGGGCTCCCGCGGGGCTGGGGACGGGGGGACCGGGATACCAGGGGATCGGGGTACCGGGGAATCGGGGTGTCAGGGGACCGGGGTACCAGGGAATCGGGGTACCGGGGTACCGGGGGATCGGGGGATCAGGGGACCGGGGATCGGGGTACCGGGGAATCGAGGGATCGGGGTGTCAGGGGATCGGGGTGTCAGGGGATCGGGGGACTGGGGAATCAGGCGATCGGGGTACCGGGGGTGGTCGCATCCCCCGCGGGTCTCACCTGATCAGGGGCTCCTTCTCGGGCGCCGCCGCCTCCCCGCCGCAGCATCCGCAGCATCCTCCGAGCGCTCGCAGCCAGGCCCGCAGCCCCATCGGCGCCGCCGGAGAGCCGCGCAGGGCGGGCCGGCCCGGGCGAGCCCTGCCCCGCATCGGGGCCGGCCCGGGCTCC
>JAWWMP010000002.1:4080746-4100723 GCA_035047865.1 Dendrocincla tyrannina
GCTCCGCACCGCCCCCGCCGCCCGGCCCCGCGAAGGGCCGGGGGTGCTGCGCCCTCCTGCAGCCTTCTGCGTACCCCTCGAGCCACCCTCCTGCATCTTCTGCATCCTGCTGCACCTCCTGCACCTTCCCCCTGCACCCCCGTGCATCTTCTTGCACTTTCCTGCATCCTCCTTCAACAACTCCTGCATCTTCCCACAACCCTCTGCAACCTGCACCTTCCTGCATCTTCCTTTACACTCTTGCATCCTCTTTGAACCACCTTTCTAGATCTTCCTCCTGTGTGTTCTCTCACTTTTCTGCAACCCCCTGCACCTTCCTGCATCCTCTCTGAACCAGCCTCCTTCACCTTCCTCCTGTATCTTCCTCCAGCGTGTTCCCGTGCCCTCCTGCATCCTGCTGCACCTTCCTGCATCTTCCTCCTGCATCCTTCTGCACCCCGCTGCATTCTCTCACATCTTGCAGCACCCCTCTGCATCCTGAAGCACCCCACTGTACCCTCTCTGCTGCATCTTCCTGTACCCTCTTACATCCCCAGGTGCCCTCCTCCATCCCACTCCATTCCCATGCACACCCTGCATCCTCCCACACCCCCCAAGAGGGAACGTGGGGGTCCTCATGCACCCACTTGCCTTCTCCCACACCTTCCTCCATGCTCCCCCTCCTGCCCCCCTTCTTCTTCCCCTTGTGCTCTCCTGCATCCTCCCTCATCCTCTTGCCTCCTGACACCCCCTCCCACACCCTCCTGCACCCTCCTTGATGCCACATTGCACAGCATTTGCAGGCTCCAGCCCTTGTGCCATCACTGAAACAGACCATCACTGGCCAGCACGGCACAGCCAGAACCAAAAATCCCCCCCTTCCAACCCTCCACACCACTACCCTTCCAGGCTTGTTCCCATGTGGCTTTTGGGACACAGGGCTGTGTCTGGGAAATGCAGTGGGAAAAGGGGAGGGGGTGATGGATCCGGCTGTCTCCTGGTACAGGGGCTTTTGGAGGAAGGAGAGAAGAGTCTAAAATATTGCTCCCTTCCCCTTTATTTCTCCCTGTCCTACAATGAATATTCCTATCACATGCCTAGCTGGGATTCCAAGAAGAAAAAGTTTAAACTCTGAATTAAGATGGTCCTGAATCTCATTTAATCACCACAGATTTGTTTGCATTTAAGAACAGCCCATCAGGCATCAGCCAGACCCACCTCTGGTGTGGCCACATACATCCCCAACAGTAATTTTACTACAGCAGCTTCCCAACACCACTGGATTTTTTGCTTATGCCAGCAGATATAGTCTCATCTACCATATCCTTGTATATCCTCCAGCCTGCACACTCAAGGAAAGGTGAAATAAGATCAATTTGCACTCACATTTCTCTCCCTCTTTCCAATTCCAGAGTCGTTAATCCATCAGCAGGGGGGATCAGTCCCCTTGCACACCCGGGAGTGCTGGATAATGAAGCACTGGGCTAGAGGAGGCACAACCATTCTGTCACAGCACTGCAAAATGCCCTAAAGGAACATCACCCACAAACCCAGGCAGCATCGGTGGTGGTTTCCTCCATGGACTCACCTTCCCTCTCTGATTCTGTACCCACCAGAGGAGACAGGAGGCAGGAGAGCCCTGGGAACCCAAAATGCTGGGGCTGAAGCTGAAGGTTGAGGTGTTTGGGGCTGCTCAGCTACTGCAGGACAGTCTGGGGTGTTTAACCTCAGTCTGCACATCTGGTACTCTCCAAAAAGCTCTGAAGACTAAGACCCCTGTCCCTCTCTGAGACCTTCTTTACTCCCAAGTGCCCAAAAATAAGCATTCCTGGTACGAAGTAGAGAAACCCCACTGCCAAAATATGGGTGGGCTGCTTCTCCCACCCAGCCCTCTCTGCAAGCCACTGTGTTGGGAAGAGTGGATGGTGACAAATTTCAACAGCAAAAGCCAAGAGCGCAGCAAATCTGACGGGACTGGCAGCATCCCATTGGGAACCAGCCGCGCCCCAAACCCCAAAATCATCATCTCATGCTTTTGTACAGGCACTTTGGGACCCCCCTTGGCCAAGAGGTGGCAGCGCTGGACCAGGGCGAGTTGGGATGTTCCGCCTGTTTAAGTCCATCAGGAAACTAGAGATCGATGGCTCTGCAGTTACAATGAACTGGAGACAGTGATATGCTGATAGTGTTGCTTTGTCAGCAAGTAAAGAGGGAAGATGAGCCAGGAAGCAATGGAGGAGCCTCCGGACCCTGCATGGGGAATGGGACATCTCAGTGTGATCTGCCACGGATTCTCAGGTGACTTCTAAATTTCCTTTAATTCGTTGGTCCCAAAGTCAGTCTTCCCACCTTCCTTAGTTAAAAGGTGACATTATGGGAGAAGGGCTTGTTTTTATTGTTTCTGGAAGATCCCGGTGCTGGGGCTTTGCTCTCAGCCCGGGCTCCCAGCTCCCACACGCACTGCACATCAGTCATTCCATCAGGGAGGATTTATGGCCGGATGAGCTGAGGGGTGAGGCAGGATTTCAAAGTCAAGGGCGCTCTCCTCTGCAGACTTCCTCCCCTGCCCTCGAGTGTGCCCCTGCCTGCCTTTATTTCTCCTCCAGCCTTTAGTGTGTTTGAGCATGACAATAACCAGCTGACGTGACCCCTACAATTACAAGGATCCGGCAATTGCAGGGGTACGGATGCAGTTCTGCAAAAACACTCCCTGATGCAGAGATTCCCATCTCCCTCCCCTCTGGCTGATCCTCTGTGGCTGTCGCTCATCTGGGCTTCTTTTTCACTTAAGCACTGATTTTTCCTGGGTTGCAGACCCGCCAGGGAGTGGGTGGGGATAGCCTGGATCCCAGGCGAGACCTTGAGGCACAGCTCTAACACACAGCCGTGTAATCAGCTGAGACATCCTTAATTTGTGGCTAACTTCCTTCCCTACAAGGAGATTTTATCCATGCCCTGCTGCTTGTAAGCCAAGAGAATTATGTTCTTCATTAATTTAAAGTCTGAGCCCTCTAGGTTTAAAAAGATCCTTGTAGAACCACCAAGTATTTTCCAATCCCTTTATTCCTTGTTGTTATTCTAAACCTTGTTCCTTTTCCATCAGAGAACAAATAAACAGGGGAAGGTCTCCCAAGAGCCAAAGCTTTATTGGGATCTTAAAAGCAAATTAAGTTTTTCACAAGGTAAGAGAAATGCACCAGGTTCTTCACAGGATCCTGGGGATGGGGAGATTGACCCCAACCTGCCCAGACCTTTCAGTATCCCCTCTCCATTGTGGTCTAGCAAGGAGCTGCCCAGTGAATCAAAGCTGAAATGAAATTTAAAACAATTAAATTTGTGAATTAAAGGCAGGATGGTAATGGGGCAATTTGCCTCTTCTCCCTGTATCTCCACACCACACATGATCCATCCACAGGGTTGGGTGCCACGGGGCCAGCACGGCACAGAATATGGCACAGGCTGTTTTTCAGCTGAAATACAGCCCTGGACATCACCAGGGCTCCCACCGGGGTGGGCACAGCACATTCCTTCATGCACTCACTGGGCCTGGATTTCTCTTCCCAGGATAACATCCTGTAGCTCATCACAAGCAGCCATGGTGGTTCCAGCGTGTGCTCTGGGACCCTGCTCGTCCCCAGTTGCTCTTGGGGAATTACTGGAATTACTGGAATTCAGATTGCCTAAACACAGGGGTGGACATTTCATGGCACAGCGCTGCTCTGCCCCGATGGGATGGTCATGGTGTCCCCTCCTCCTTCCTCCCACGGGCAGGGGCAGGACACAGCAGAGGTGCCAAGTCACAAGCCCTTGGCTGTGGGCCACAGAATTGCTGCCACTTTGAGGTCTGTGTTTAAAGACATGGCCAAAGAGGCACCTCTGATGCAACTGGTCAGAGATGAGGGTTTTCCTGAAATTCCTTCAAGCAGGGGTGGGAAGGCAAGACCTGGAGTGTTTTCCAGGTAGGGGATTATCCACAGAGAAGGTGGAGAATTGAACCCACTGAGCAAGACATTGTGTAATTGTTTTAGTACTTGGGGCCTCTCAAGCTGGGAGACCCTCTGAGAAATGCAGCGTGGTGTGTCTGGCAGTGTTGGAAACAGAAAATAAATGAGAATTAGTTTTTCATTTGAGCAACAAACATAATTAATGAGAAGGTATTTATGAGGTTTGTAACACTCTCTGCTTAAGAGTTCCCCAGGTGAAATTAGGGAAGATTTTTCTGCCAGAAAGTTGTTGCTGGGGTCACCATGAACACAGTTACAGAGCCAGGCTTGGGCCAAGAGGGACATCTGTACTCCAGAAAAATGAGCAGCTCTTTCTCACAGGGAAGGAGGGGAAAGGGAGTCTTCAGCAATATCAAAGCATCTGGCTGAGAGGATGTCAGCTGTTTTGTTTTCAGGAGACAGCGCTCTTTCCCTGGGATGAAAAGAATTCAGGATAATATTTACTGATGTGCGGTGAAGTGAACCACAGAAATAGAAACAAAATGGCTTTTTCCATATCAAGATGAGACATTTCAGTGCTGTTGGTGAAAAATACCAACAAG
Source organism: Dendrocincla tyrannina (assembly GCA_035047865.1). Lineage (NCBI taxonomy): Eukaryota > Metazoa > Chordata > Aves > Passeriformes > Dendrocolaptidae > Dendrocincla > Dendrocincla tyrannina. Next base: position 4,085,272 of record JAWWMP010000002.1, read on the forward strand.
TGAGACAGGCAGACTGACAGGAGTCTCCTTTGGGCCTTTTCCCCCTCAAAATAATGATTCTCTTTTTCCATAAATTTCAGAGTAAGATGCATTCCCAGTGGAAAAACCCACACATCTCCCTGGAAATAGTCCCAGAGGCTGCAGTGAAACCCCAGCAGCTGAGTGAGGAGGATGGCCATGCTCCCGGATTGCTGCAGGAAGACAAGGGCATGGCTTGGGCTGGGAATGCCGGCAGTGGAGGACCATGGGGAGATGTCAGATGCACTCAAGTGAGTACCTTGCTGTATCCCAAGGACAGGAATTACCTGCTGCCATTGATGAGGTTAGGGCTTAGCTTGACAATCCTGTTTGGAAAAGCAAAGCCCTGGGAGCTGTTTTGTCACTACAAAGGCATAAAGCTGGGGAGGGGGCAGAGCCAAGGGGCACGAGACTTCAGGAGAGCTGGTGTGGAGGCACATAAGGATCTTACATTCTCCTTTTCTGCATTAAGGTCAGGGTTTGAAGGTCTATTAATCCAGGACCCTGCTACATCATTTAACTCCACGCAGCCTGTAGGTTTGGGGAACAAGTTGGGAAGATCCCAGGGCTCTTTGGCATTCCTTAAACTCTATGGATTTAATGAGTAGGCTGGTAGGGATGATGGAGAGTGCCTGATCCTCTGTGCCTGTGTTTAAACTCATGTTTGGATGAAGGCTCACAACCCAAAGGTCGAGAAGACCAATTTCTTGCTGCATAGTGCAGGGCCATTGGAGATTCACTGTCACTTGGGGAATACAAGAGAGTTGGAATAGGGAGTCAAAGGCAGGTGAATCCAGCATGCCAAAGGCTGGGAGAGCTAGGAAATGACTGGTGCCACCTACAGCCTATACCTGGCTGGTGCTTTCTTTCCCTGCAGGTGTCTGGTCTCAGCTGTAGCCAGAGGATAATCAGTCAAATATCACCTGTGCATTGCCCAGGAGAGCAGCCTGAGCTGTGGGGACCCCTGAGTTTGGAACAGGGATGTGAAGAAAGCCCGGGACATCATCCCTTCCTGTCTGCAGTCATGCTCTCAGCAAATACAGGCAAACTTAGGGTGCCTAAAGCCCAAAAAGGCCAGGTTATGAAAACACAGGGGCCTTTGGTGCTTGTGTGGTATTTTCTCTTGGTGCAAAGACCACCCCTGGGCAGGATTAAGCAGCGGGTGCCCCAAATAAAACACTGGGGACACAAACCCAGTAACTTCAACCCATGCTTTGATACAGCAAACTGCTTCAAGGTGGTGCCTGGGTAGGTTCCCCTGATTTCTCTTAAAATCAGGAGGGGCTCGAAGGCTGTGCTAATTAACACGGACCCACGACTGCTGTGCAAAGTACAAACTGAGTGCTTCCAGTGAACCATGACTCACTGGCTTCAGCTGCATGGAATTAGCAATACTCTGACATGCAGAGGGGTAAAATCCTGCCCCAAATCAGGGCAGATTGCCTGCTCCTGAAATACCAATGCTCTGTGCTCCTGAAGTTGGTGCAGGGGGCTCTATTTCTGCACGTTCCCTTTCTGCTGGACAGCAGGAGGGGATTCCAGCACAGAGGGAGCGCTGTAGGGAAGGCCTGTGGCTGCCCGCAGCTTTGCATCCTGTTCTCCTGCTATCTTGTAGCATCTTCTGGGTTCTGTATCTCCTCCCCGAGGTGTGGGGAGGCTGCTGAGCGATCCACGGGCGCTTTGAAAGCTGCCTGTAGGTAATACCCGCGGGGCTGTGTAAAGGTTAGGGCTCTGGGGCTCCAGCATCCCGGCGGGATGAGCTTCTCCAGGAGCTGCCCTGTGGATTTTACCCCCGGCTCTGCTCGGGCTGGGCAGGGAGGAGCAGCGGGGGCGGCGCTGGACATCGCCCGCCTTCCTTCGCCTTCCGTCCCCTCCGCGCCGGGAGCTGCGGGGCTGGTAAGGGCGCGGGAGGGATGCGGGGACAGCGCTCCGCTCAGCGCCTGGGAAGCACCGGGAGCATCCCTCCAGGAAAGGCCTTTGGCAGCGCTGCCGTTCCCTGCTGGGAGCTCCGTCCGAGCATCATTTCCCGCACCCCAAGACGGGAGAACCCTGGGCTGCCCGATGGATTCGCGTGTCGCTCGATGGCCTCGCCGCTCCCGCATCCCTCGCTGCGGGCACACGGGGGTGTCGGAGCCCCTCGGGCGGGGCAGGGAGCGCTTCGGGACAGGTCCTTGGGCTCTGTCACCAGCGCAGGGAGCTGTGGCTGTGCCGCACAGCGCCTGCTCGGGCACCGAGGCAGACAGGATACAGCCCAGAGCCTTCCGGGGCGGGGGATGCGGAAAATGCGGGACAGGGGAGGAGATGCGGGACCACCGGGGGATGCGGGAGCCGCGGGGGGAGATGCGGGACCACCGAGGGATGCGGGAGCCGCGGGGGGAGATGCGGGACCACCGAGGGATGCGGGACAGGGGAGGAGATGCGGTACCGGGAGGGAGATGCGGGACCACCGAGGGATGCAGGAGCTGCGGAGGGGAATGCGGGATCGCGGGGGTCGGGAAAGGGAACGGCGTGTGCGGTGCCCGTGAGAGACAAGAAAGTACCGGGTTGGTTTCCAGAACGCGCAGGGGCGAGTTGAGGTGTTGATAGTAAAACAAGGATTTCCTTAAAAAAAAAAAAAAAAAAAAAAACAAAAAAAAAAAAACAACCACAAAACAAACAACAACAACAAAAACCCCAAAAATAAACTTCCCCCTTAAAAAAAAAAGCCAAACCAAACCCCCAATCAAACAAAAAGCCCCTCCAAACAGTTCTGCTGTAATGGTGCTTTATTTCAGAAAGCACCGAGGAGAGTGGGGGCAGTAAAGGAACAAGCAGCGCTTACAAACCTAGAAAGCTTTTCCGGGTCGGGCGCTGCTGGGTTGCCCCTGGGCTCAGCTCCCACCCATGGGAGGGATTCTCGGAGAGCAGGTTCACACTCCCTTGCCGGAGCCTCACGGGCAAAGTCCTCCCGGGGCCCCTGCCAGGACTGGAGGCTTCAGTGCCCGTGGTCACAGGCTAAGGAGGCTGCAGGAGTTTGATCCCGTGGTGACAAACCCGCCTTCCTCCTCCTCTTCCCAGGCGCCGGGTTATCCAAACATGAGCACGCAGATGTTCGAGGGGAGGGGGCATGCAGCCGTCTACCAGAAGTACCGCTTTGCACCGGGCAAAGAGCTGCAGCAAACCATCCTTGCCTACCTGCGGGAAAAGGTGAGTGCGGTATGGCCAGGCTGGAGGAAAAATCCAGGGTATCTTTATTCGTGGGTGGTGGTATTTACCTTGCTGGGAGTGTTACTTTGGTTGGTGCCGCAGGGAGTGATAAATCAGCAGGGCTGGAGGTAAGATGGGGGCACAGGAGAGGCTTGCCACGGGTTCTGCCATGCCAAGGCTGTTCCTGAGTGGATGCTGGGGGAAACAGTGGGGCAAAAGCACAGAAATTGGGTGGCTGCCCACTGAGATGCATCTGCTCTTCCCTGCAGAAGGCAATCCCTGCTGAGCTGGTGGTGGATGTTGGCTGTGGGTCTGGACAAGGCACCCAATTCCTGGCAGAGCACTTCAAGAAGGTGGTGGGGACAGACATCAGCGAAGCACAGATCCAGGAGGCCAGGGACACCCTCTCCAGGCCCAACCTCTCCTTCCTGTGAGTGTCGGGGGAGCAAGCTCAGCCAAAGGCAAAATCTGAGTCCTCACACGGAGGTGGTATTTTGTGAGTCTGGCTGTTGTAAGAGCCAGCTGGCAGACCTATGTGATGGAATTCCTGAGGTGGATAGACATTATCCTAAACTTCCAGTATCCATGGTCTCGCATCCCACATGGTCCTCATCAATTCCAAAAAAATACCCCCTGAATTCACGTTCTACCCTCTAAGACCCACATCCCACATGGCTTTTCTCCCTTCCCCCCTCCAGGGTGTGCCCTGCAGAGGAGCTGCCCTTCCAAGATGCCTCGGTGGACGTCCTGACCTCGTTCACGGCCGCGCACTGGTTTGACATAGAGAAGTTCATGAGGGAAGCGAGCCGGGTGGTGAGGCCGGGCGGCTGCGTGGCCATCAGCACCTACACTGTGGACATGAGCCTGCGCTACGGAGACTGCTCCGAAAAGCTGACCAAAATCTTCAGGGAGGTGAGGGAGTGGAACCCAAACCCCAGGGCTTCCCCTCCTGGCCTGGGAGGGGGGGAATGGGTAGTAGTACTTGGATACAGAGAGGAAAGCAATGGGATTGAGGGGGTATGAGTAGAGGAATCCTAATGCAGGATGGGTCAGAGGGATGGTTAAACACAGGGATAAGGCTGAGATGGGATTTAGAGCCTCCCAAGCAGTGCCAGGGCTGGCTGGATGAGGAGGAAAGGGACACTAGGATTGATAGGGCAGACCTTGGTGGGGTGAGAAGGGCACCAGAGCAGATCTGGGGGCTGGTGCTGTTGTTGATCACAAAGAATGGAAAGTATAAACCATTTGGAAAAAGTCCTTTTTTAGTAATCTTTCTTGATAAAGGGTGTTTGAGCAACTGGATAAAAGGAGCCTTTCCACTACGAGTAACAGCAGGGAGGAAGACAGAATCCTTATCTCTATAATAAAATGGCACCCTTAAATTCTGGGCACAAAGCAAGATTTTTGGTGTCTTTTGATGCAATGAGCATTAAAAAAAAAAAGGGGACATGTATGAATGCATCATGTCTAGGCCCAAACCTGAGTTAACTGGAAATTGAGAACTTCAGGTTGTTTTGTGTTTGATTTTAATATACTGTCTTTACAGTGCTGGGACACTATTTTAAAATACTCACATAATAGAGTACAATTTGTCTTGGAAAACTACGAAGAGATCTTTGAGGCCTTGCCATTCCCAGACAAGAAGAGGTGAGCAGAACCCCAGCCCAGGGTTCAGCAAACCCCTGTGCATTCCCACTGCTCCTGGCTTTAGAGCAGCTCTGCACTGAGTCAGCAGGTGTGGTCTGAGGGCTGCAAGGGCTTTTGAGATTTAACCTGTCAGTGCTTCTTTCTTCTCTTGTAGAATCACTGATATCTATGACAAAATTCCCATGACTGTTGAGGGTGTGGTTGGTTACATGGAGTCTACCTCTGCGTATCAAACCTTTATGAAGAAAGACCCTAAAGCTGCAAAATCCCTCCTCCAAGAGACTGAAAAGAGGTGAGGAAAGCACTTGGGAAAACAAGCATGATCTGGAGGACCTGTCTTAGACACAGAGTATGAAGGGTGAGGTCATGGAGACTCCTTCAAAGCTAGAAGTGAGCTGTGCAGGGATGTGCTCTCTCCTTCCCCCCAGGGGTGGGTGGGCATCTCTCAAGGGTTAAACAGCAGATCCTTAAATATTAAGTCCATGAAGCTGTATGGTGTGCTTGCACTGATGTATCCATGGAAGTCTTATGTCAGAGATATCTTGAGTTTCTTTGTCTCAGTCTTGATTAGCAGAGGGCACAAAAAATATTAGTGGTTGCGCCTTCACCAGTCTGTTTTGACCTCCAACAAGGGCCTTCTGGGGAAGGGGAGGCATCCCTTTGCCTGCTAATTTATTCACTGACCAGAACAACCCTTGTGCTGCAGCTAGAAGCATCTGCCATCCAGGCCTTTGTGCTGTGGGTGGAAGAGACCTGTCTCTGGTTGTGGGTGTCAGGTGGGAGCTGGCTGGACAGGACGAGACCCTTCCTCTGCTTCTCGTTTCAGGATGCTGGAGACAATGGGAGTTTCTTCTCGTGAAACCCCAGTGGAGTTCTGGGTGAGGCACGTCTGTGTGCTGGGGTGCAAGGGACAGTGAGAGAGGAGACCCTTCTCCTGATCTGGTGCTAAAACGGAAAGAAAAAATGGGTTGTCTCCTAATACCCCACTTGTAGCTGCTCTTATTCTTTGGGAAGATTGATGCTGATTTCAGTGGTTAAAATTTGGGTCTTCTGTGGAAAGCAGGCGGGAGATTTATGCTTCTTGGGTTCCTGCCCACCTTGGTCCTGCAGTCTTGGTCCCAATGCTGTCCCATCAGCACTGGAAGGGTCCTGTTTTGGACTGGTGGTGCTTGGATTGCACATGGGGAAGAAAATCACAGTAATAGCTGAGAAACTTGCTGCATTTCTTACACAATTAATAATAATTAAAAAAAAAAGCAGAGAAGAAATTATCATTGGTTCCTTTTTTTAAGAGAGGCTGCAGAGCACTTGCTGGGGTGGGAATGACTGTGCAACATAGACAGTGAGTGTCCTTGAGACCCTGAGTGCCCCTCTGCTCTGTGAGGGAGGTTGGTTTCGGATAGGAAGGACCACTTTCCCCTTTCCCTGCCCGGGCTAAGCGAGGAGCTGTGTGCTGTCTTTGAAGGCTGACGTGGAAAGGGGCTGTTCTCACCCACGATGTGCCCCCATTGCTGGTGCTTTGCTGGCTGGTGCAGGTGTATTATCAGCAGCTTACCTGCCCCAGGAGTGCTTTGGCCCTTGTGAGTCCCTCACCCTCAGCACCACTTGGGTGCCTGCCTGGGATCTCTGCCATGGGGGAGCAGGTTTGTGCCTGCTGTCAGCCACTCACACTGCCATGGGGAGGTTTAGAGGCTGCATTTTGGGGAGGGGTGGGTGGAGATGTGAGTGCTCAGAGCCAGGCACGGCCCAGCACAGACCCCTCCTGTTTGCTTTCTGAGTATTTCAAGTCAAGGCACAGCCCCTGTGAGGACTGTTCCCTTTCCTGTAATTTCTGCCCGTGACAAGAAGGCTGCCCTGGCACCACGGGGAGGGCAGTGCCCTCACTCTGTTCTGCCTTTCTTAACAGTGCATAGAAGTAGAAGTGACACCTCTGCTCCCTGCCCCAAAGAGCACACCTGGACAGGAGGGAGGCTTAGAGGGGCTGGAAATGCTTCCACTGTGATCCTGGGCTCTCGGGTATGGTCCTGACTGAGCCCCCTCAACATGGCAAAGGTGCTCGACCCTGGGCCTATCTGCACTGGGGTCACTGAGCACTGGCTCAACTTCCCCAGGGTGGGGAGCCAAGGCTTTGCCCTCAGCCGGTGGCACTGAGGAGGGTGATGAGGTCCCAGGAGGACAGCTATGGGGCAGGAAGCCCATCAGTGATGCGAGGCTGGTCTCTACCCATGGCCACGTGCTGGAGCAGTGATGCTGGATCGAGCCCTGCTGTCACCAGGTGCAGGTTGGGTTTGTGCCAGCAGCAGCCATTGCCAGGTGAGGATGGGGCTGGTGGTTTGTCATCTCGTGAGGGCGCACAAGAGGTCTCTCTCCTCCCGGGATGGCAGCAGGTGCCACTGCTACTGGAGTGCCGGTGGCCTGTCTGGCTGCCTGGGCTGGGGAAGCCCCAGCTCTGCTGGCAGGGCTTGTCCCAGTGAGGTACATCCCCACAGCCATGCCAGGGCAGGGAGGGGTCCACTGGGAGGGGACACCCTCTGTCCCTACAGTGCTGGCACAAAGGCTCTGGGGGAAAAGTGTTTGGGTTTGTCCTCCCTTTAAGCAAGTTTGTTTAAGTCTGCTCAGTAATTACCTCTGTAGTTTACAGCCCTTCCTCTCTGCATCCCCAGGATCACCACTGCATGGTGACCTGACCTGATGTAATGCGAGGGATTGCATCACCAAGGGCATTGGCAGCAGAGTGGCACAAATCCTTGCGGTGGTGGCAGCTCTGCTGCTGAGAGGTGCTGAAGGGTTCTGGGGTGTGTAGTGGCCCCAGGGGCACTTTGGTGGCACCAACACCCTGGGCTGGCGAGGACCGGTTGGGTGATGGGAGCCCACCTGGTGTTCCCTGTCCTGGCACCATCGGGCCATGCACAGGGCTCCCACACAATCACCCCGGGGTTTATTTCTGAAGCTGGACTTTTTGGGGCACAGTTTTTGTCCTTTGTATCTTCTTTCCCAGACGAACCCCCTAGCTACAAAAGGGGTCGGGAAGGAGCCATCTGGGCTCGTCCTTACCCACTCCACTGGCATGGCTTGTGGCCAAGCCTTTCCCTTACTCATGCCACGTAGCAGCCACTGACTCACCATGGAGCAATTACCTCACCTGATGCTGGTGTCAGCCCTGTCTACAGGCATGTTTCACTTTCCTTCTCGCACCTGGAACTTCCCACGTACCTGGGACTTCTTGCTCCGGGCAAGCTTGAATGGCTCCAGCCCCCTGGGCCATGTGAACCCAAGGGGGCTCCATCCCCACCCTCTGTGCCTCTCTCCTGGCACAGTGCTGTCTGCACTCGGGGCTGGAATGATGGCTGTGGTGAGTCCCCAGTGTCCTGCAGACCCCACCAGGCACTGTGTGGTGTCCCCAGCCTGTGCTGGCTTTGGGAGACCCTCTGCTGCCATGGCAGGAGCTGCCACTAGCACAGTTTGGAGGAGCTGTGCTGAATTCAGCCAGGCCTTGCTGGCTGGACTGGGATATGGTGGAGTGTGGCACTGCCGTGTGAGATGCACGCCAACAGCCAGGATGGCAAGACCCCATCCTGTTGAGAAAAATCCCTCACTGCTGCTCAGCCAGGCACCCAGGGGTTTGGCTGCAGCCAGGTGTGAGTGTGGCACAAATACCTGAGCAAGGTATTTGTGCCACAGGAGAGATCCTCGCCCCTCCATCCCATCTGCCCTGAGTGCTGGGAGCCTCACTCACCCCCCAGGCTTCACTCCCCGGCTTTCGCTTTTCTTCAGTGCCCCTGAATTTCCTTTCGTGCGTGTGAAGAGACGAGGTTTCACTTTACTTCTCCAAATAGAAAGGACACCTGGGAGATAAAAGCCACAGCCATGGGAAGCAGGACCCAAAGCAGGGTCCCACGGGGATGTGATTCTGCTGTGACCTGACGGGTGACCCAAGAGAGTCTCGGCAGGGATCTGTGGTGTGGGACAGTGGTTCATGGTGCATCACCCCTCTCTCATTGTGGGCCACATTTCTCTTTTATATCTGCTGGGATTTTCTGAGGAGGTGCCATCTAGTCCAGCTGAGCTGTGCCTTGCTTATGCAACATGTATGGAGTGAGTTATGCTGGTTTGAGCTTTTATTTCATAGCTGTATCAATCATGAACTCTGTTGCATTGAATAAAAATTACTTTTCTAAATCTGTGGCTTTCTCTAATGGGGGAGAAAGGAAAGGCAGAGACATTGTCCTGTTTACCAAGAGAGTAGGCAAATAACCCAAGCCCAGGCCTGGGCTTTTTACTGACCTCACCCAACCTGGTGCCAGGTGAGAGGCTGGCACAGGAGCCTGGTGCAGCAGCTGTGTCTGTGGCTGGAAAACCTGTGCCCACCACACTGTGGGGCTTCACCACCATGTTTTGCTATCCTGGCTCTTCTCCAAGCTGTGTCTTCATCCAGTTTGGTCAAGGTGGAAATTGTCACTGTTCAATCCATGCTGCCCCCCCCCACCTCCTCCTCTTCATTTCCATCATGGTTTTCCAGGAAACACCTGAGTGGTCAGAGATGCTGTTGGAGCAGAGGAAGGAGGGCTGGATGGGCCTTGTGAGTCAGCAGCTGGTCCTGCTCTGTCTCTTCAGAAATGATCTGCACAAGGAGGCAGAGGGTACCCTTAGTGTACCAAATCCAGCAGTGACACCAAACTGGGAGAAGTGGGTGACACAGCAGAGGGTCATGCTGCTGCCCATAGGGACAGAGCTGGAGAAATGGGCTGATGGGAACATCTTGATGTTCAACAAGGGTAAGGGCAAAGTCCTGCACCTGAGGAGGAACAGCACCAAGCACCAGGACGTGCTGGGGGCTGCCTGGATAGAAACCAGCATGACAGAAAAGGACCTGTGGGTCCTGGTGGGCACCAGGTTGAGCAAAAGCCACAAACATGTCCTTGTGGCAAAGAAGGTACCTGGGGCTGACTGGGAGGTGCACTTCTAGAAGGCTGAGGGAGGGGATCCTTCCCTTCTACTCAGCACTGGTGAGGCCACCCCTGGAGTGCTGGGTCCAGTTTTGGGCTCCCCAGGGGGAGGGAGACATGGCACATACAGAGTCCAATCAAGGTCATGAAGGTGATGGGCAGGAACATCTCTCCTATGAGGAAAGACTGAGAGGAGATTTAGGGACTCTTGGTGGTACCTATTTTGACAGCACAGCAGAAAACATACAACCTGAAACATGTGAAAGTTCATCTGAACATGAAAAAAACACAGAGAGGCTGTGGAGTCACCACTCCATCCTTGGAGACAGTTAAAACTGGACACAGTCCTGGGCAACCCATGCCAGCTGACCCTGCCAGAGCCAGGGTTGGACTGGATGATGTCCAGAAATCCCAGTCCACCTCCATGACCCATCCATGCCACTCTGCCCACCCCTAGGTGTATCTTTCCACACACTTGCTCAAGAACTTTTCTCATTTGCTTGGACTCGTTGAAATCAGCAGTTTATTTCCAAATAGGAACAGTAAAAATCAGGTCCTCCAGGAGCAGTGCTCTCCTGTGTGTGGAGACCCTGCACAGTGCATTTATGCCTGTTGCTCCCTTACTGTCTTTGCTTTAAAAAGACCAGGTATTGCCCTAGTTTTCTATATTTAATGCTTGGTGAACACATGCAACTAAAAACCCAGCAGCAATTGCAGGAGGTTACCTCGAGAGGAGGTCAGTTTGCTGAATGGGGGCACTGTTCCAGCTGTCACTGGAGGGATGTCAGGACACCACGTTCCGGCATCCAGGCTAAACAGGGAGGAAAACTCAGCCAGCTCCAGTGACCTGTAAGGTAGCAGCCCCACTCACTTCTGCCAGTCTCCCTTCACAACTCTGTGTCCCACCTGGGAAACATTAGGTAGAATGCTTCTGCTTTCACCCTTCTCCCTGCTTTGGTGGCAAGCCTGGTCCCCCAGGACAGCAGAGGCATAAAGCTCATGCCTGCACTGTGCCGTGCCTGCTCCCCGCTGCTGCTTTCACACCCTCCTTACCATGGCCCTTTCCATGGGGAAACGGAGGCACGGACTCCTGTTGCCTCTCAGGAGGCACCGAAACCCTCCTGGCCGTCCCGACCCTGCTGTCCCCACGGGCTGCATTCCCGGGGGTCTCCCGCAGCTCCCAGCGTGGTGCGGGGTGGGTCGTGCCCGGTGTCCCCGCATTGCCAGCCCCTCTGTGCCCGCCGGCAGGGTGTGTGCTGGATGGGGCAGCCCGAGCATCCCGCCGCGCTCCAGGTGCGCTCTCCCCGCCCAGGCGGAGCAGAGCAGGTAAGAGGCGGAATTCCCGGCACCGCGGCTTTCGCGTTCCGGTTTCAAACGCTGTCAGGACGCGGGTTTTCCTTCCAAATTGAAAGCGCAACATCGGGCAGGTGGAATAAAAAGCGGGGGAGATGGGGCAGCAAGGCATCCACATCGAGCAGACAAAACCGAGCAGAGAGAAGCAAGCAAAGCAACTCCCCGGGACAGCCGAGCCAGCCACCTGTGGCACCTGTCAGGTATCTCAGCATCAGGAATTTAGCGCATCCTGACCGGAGTCCTCCGGTTCATCCTCTCTGGCATCTTGCACTGAAGACTCCTCGCCCGATCACAACCCATCGCTCACCGCCGAGTTCTCCTCAACAAAATGCTGTGTCTCCGCCTCACCCCACTGCTTGTGCTGGTGCTGGGGGTCAGCCTGGGGGCTGCCTGTCCCCATGGAGGAGCCCTAAGGAAGGGCTGCAGCCTGTTCAAGTACAAGCAAATCATATTCCATGAGATGAAGGCTGTGCAGAAGATGCAGAAGGAGTTTGTGAGTATCGCTGGCAATGGGGGCTGTGGGCTGGCGGGGGGCAAGGCAGAGGAGATGCTGAATTCGAGACCTGAGAGACAAGGTGGATGTTTTTTGTAGCAGTTTGGGGAGGAGGAGGCTGTTTTCCAAGGGAGTTTTGGGACATGAAGGATGCTGGGCCAAACTTTGTCCCATTTTCAACCCCCACATGGCTGGCTGGTGTTGCACAACATCGCCAGAAGTCGCAGTGAGAGTTTTTCAGTCTCTGTGTCTCGGTTTGTGCCTGCAGCGCAGCATCAGGCGGCTGGACCGCACCTGCAACACCCGGCTCTTGGATCGGCAGTGGACATCGGCACACCTGTCGGTAAGAGCGAGGTGATGCTGCGACAAGGGGGTGCACCTCTCCTGTCACCTGCACCCCAAGTAGGTCCACCATCCCTGGTGCTTTGGGTCCCTAAGGAGGATGCTGCTGCCCACAGGTGCCCGACCGAGTTTTGCTGGTGGAAGCCGAGCTGAACTTCACCATCGCCATGCTGCAGCGCCCCGCTCGCCCCAGCTTCGCCAGGACACGCCAGCGGCCCCTGGCCTTCCTCGCCCAGGCCCGGGAGGATCTGCAGGGCTGTGTGAGTGCCTCCCCGAGCCCCCTGCCCCGTGCCAGCTCAGTAACCCCGGAGGTGGCAGCAGCACCACGGGGCATCGCTGGTCCTCACCCAGCCGCTCTCCTTGCAGGTGGCTCCTTCGCATCAGCCCTCTGGGGAACTGAGGCAATGGCTGCAGAACCTGCAGGTGGCCATGGAGACAGCAACTCAGGTCAGCAGGGCCGGGGGGTTTCGGGGCATCAGTGACCACATTGCTGCAGCCCAACTCCAGCGCTAACCCTGCCCTTCTCCCCGGCGCAGGAGAACACCAGCTGCCTGGAGGACTATGCCATCCGCCACGTCTTCGAGGTGCTGGGCGACCTCAACTGCGCTGCCCGCCAGGAGAAATGCCCTTAGCTCCTGCCACGGCCTCACTGACCCCGAGGGATGCCATGAGGACCGGGAAAAACAACATCGCTGGACTCTGCTTGCTATTTAAGCCTTTTTCTTACTTATGTGAGCTCAGGGAACAAATTTATTATTTTTTTCACAGTCTTTTAAATTATTGTGTTGTATTGTGTAGTTACAATACACTCAGGAAGAGATAAAGAAATGCCCCTCCTTGAAAGAACACGAATGGAGGTATTTATTGCATATCTTTGTTTTTCTACTTTTCAAAATGTTTTTAAGGAAATCTATTTTTTTACCTGCTATTTATTACAGAGTATATTATGCATATTTGCCTATATAAATTATTCTGTTGCATGCCATTTAATACGAAAACCAAAATAAATACTATAAACAGACAAGCCACCATCATGTTTTTATTCTGCTTTGCTGTAATACAACAGTTCAGGTATTGCACATCCTTACAAGGACATTGTCCAAATGAAATCTCATTTCATTTAATTTGGGGGCAGGGAGGGAAAAAAGCCTGGGTGTTGGGCTCTTAGGGGAGCTTTAATAGGTTTTATCACCTGGCCATGCCCCATCTGCTGCCTCCTCATGGCAGGAGCAGCACCCAAGGCATTAAAATCCCATGAGGAGGGAAATGCCCTTGGACCAACAGGACAGAGTGGCAGAAAAAGCCCCAGAGGTGTGTCTGGAATTGCATGTGGACTCCTGGGTTTGGTTACAGCGAGGCACAGCTAATCCCTCAAAACCCAGGCTGCAGCAATGCTTTGCCTGTGTGGCCACGGGCTCCCAGGAACAGGCAGATGCCATTGGTGTCTGTGTTGGGACCCCTTCCCCTGGCCCTGCTTGCAGTTTCACCCCTCAGTTTTGAAGTCTTGCAAGAAATCCCTCTCCATGGAGCCTATGTATAGCCAACATCTGGCAGGGGAGGTTGTTTTTAGAACATTTCTGGCCCAAAGTGCTGTGCTGTGATAGCCAAACTATACATGGATCTGGAAAGAAAAGCCTAAGGAGGGAAGATGGTGTTTATTCATCCCCCAAAATAGATGTATTTAAATTATCCTGCTCTCATCAAGGAATCTATCAAGGCACTGTGAAATGCAGCTGCTGTGAAAGGGCATGTGATGCCACTGTACCTGGAAGGAAGGTGCAGGTCTGCCCACACGGCTGTCCCCAGGGAAGGAGATCCCTATTCCTGAGCAGCAGGAGGGTCCCGGCTCTATTCCCCGAGCAGAAGGCGAGGGCAGAAATCACTCCCGGGAGCAGCAGCCTCTCTTCGCCTCTCTGCTGAGTTCACAGGGCATCATGTCCATCGTGGTGCTCCTCACTTCACCTGTCCTGCAGGATCAAGAAATACAGGATGTGCCGACCCTTCCCCGCTCCCCACACGGCTGCCCGTGGCACGCTGCCCTCCTGCTGCCTCCCACGCACAGCAAGTTCACAACAAATTAAGGCTGAGATGCCCATTTTTCTTCTTTTGCCTGTAGTGATGGGGCAGCCAGGCTCCTCGGGAGCTGGGAGCAGGACTGATGGGGACAGGGATGGAGCTGGGAAGTGCTGCAGCTGGCCAGGGTTAGCATTAATACCCATGCCAGCTTTTTGTAGCTCCGGACAAGCCCCCTGCTTTTCCCAGAGGGTGACTGGAGATGGACAAGAAGCACTTAGGCTTCCCCTGCAGGCTCACGGAAGGAGTTCCAGGAGGGAAATACTGGGGAGTCAGAGCTCTGAGCCAATTTAAGGCCTCTGAGCAGTGGTTCTGTGCTGGTTTAACCTGATCTGTGTAAGCTAAGCTCCAATTTTTTTTTGGGGGGAAGGGGTGGTGGTATCATCCAGTGGAAGTTCAGGATGCAGAGTGTTTCAATAGCCAGCCTTTCCTTGTACCTGCTCTCCAGCTTTGCCTTGTCACACCTTCTAACTTGGATGCGGCTTTAAAGGCTGAGTTTTGGTTCCCTTATTTAATGGAAGCTATCCAATGGAAGAATTTAAGTTTATGCACATATCTGACATGTGGAAGGTGCCCATCTAACATAATTGTTAAAGTTTCTAAAGATTTTTGTCAGCCTAGTTATGATACCAAGTAATTCGCTCTCCATTACTAAATGACCCCTTTTGATCCTTTTTTTACACAGATTTAATCTGATTCACTATTGTTTCCACTGATTCACTAATAATTCCTCCTCATTCACTATTGCTTCTGCTAATCTGCTGGCACATACAAATAGTTGTTTAATTTAAGCAGGGACTAAGTCAAAGGCTGCAGCAAGCCTGGTTACGTCCCACTCCTGAAATCACCCTGACAATTGCTGCTTTTACCCATTTGGTGTGTTGCTGTTTGCCACAGACTTGGTGTAATTTATATTGCACCTGAAGCACCCCTCTTTCCACAGCTCCACGAAGAGATGGTAAAATAATGGAATTTATTGGAACAGACTGCCCAAGGAGGTGTTGGGAGTCACCGTTCCCAGAGGTGTTTAAGGAAAGCCTGGGCATGGCACTCAGTGTCAGGGTCCGGTTACCGCGGTGGTGCTGGGCCACAGGTTGGACTCCATGGCCTCCGCAGCCTCTTCCAACCTCTCTCCGGGATTCTGTTTACGAAAGGAGAATCCAGAGACAATCCAGACCTCGGGTGCTGCGAGACCCCGCTCTCGCCCAGCCCTGAGGGGTCCCCAACATGGTGGTGCCGTCTGAGGGGCCCCCCGAGATGGCAGCGCCGCCTGAGGGGTCCCCACAGGCTCTGAAGGGGTTCCCCGAGATGGCAGCACCGCCTGAGGGGTCCCCACAGGCTCTGAAGGGGTTCCCCGAGATGGCAGCACCGCCTGAGGGGTCCCCACAGGCTCT
>JAWWMP010000002.1:4100823-4230221 GCA_035047865.1 Dendrocincla tyrannina
TGGGGCGGCCCCGCCGCGCCGCGGGGCACGGCCGGGGCCGGGAGGGGCGGACACCGGCCGGCGCTTTCCCGCCGGACACCGGCCTTCAAACCGCGCCGTGAACGGGAGGGTAAATCCTGCCTCGTTGTCGGCGCTTCCAGGTTTTGGAGGCGTTTCTGGGTATTTTTGGCGGTCAGGAACGCCCCCCTTCCCCCATAGCGGGGGAGATGCCCCCGTGCTCGTTCGGGTGGTTCCGGCTGAGCGGCTCCCGCGGGCAGCCCCGCGCACAGCGCACCTAAAGCCACAGCCACAGCCATAGCCACAATCATAGGCACAGCCACAGCCATAGCCGCATCCACAGCCACAGTCATAGCCACAATCATAGCCACAGCCACAGTCATAGCCGCAATCATAGCCACAGTCATAGCCACAGCCACATCCATAGCCACATTCATAGCCACAGCCACCGCCGCCCTGCTCCCGGCCGGGGGACCTGTCCGGACATCGTCTGTGTCAAACCACCAGCAGACACTCCTCCTCGCCGTCACCCATTGTCCACGAGGAGATGTTACCTGCAGATCCACACGCTGTGGAGAGCAGAGCGCGTGTTTTACCGCGGCATCAGCCGGGGCAAACGCTTGTTGTCTGGTTGTAGTTCCTTCTCCGCTAATCTTGCGTCTCAAATCTTCCCACGCCGTGGATCAGGCGGTGTCTCCAGTTGCCTGGCAAGCTGACAGCAGAGGCACCCAGCATAGACGCGGCCCTTGGCACCCGACCGGTGCTGGGCTGCCTGCAGTGTGTCTGTCCCGGCACAGGGAGCCAAGGGTCTGGCTTGCTCTGCGGGGTTTTGGGGCTGAGAAGTGGAAGGAATGCGTTTTAGAAGTCGACTTCATTTAAATTTACTTCTTTTGCTTTTTCAAGGGGTTAAAAAACGTGATTGCAGAGAAAGCGCTTTGTTGTCGCAACTAGGAGTGGCTGGAGTAACCTAAAATAGAACTAGGTTAATCTATACACTGCTACACAAACATCTTCCTCGTGAATTTCTGATTGATCTGGTTGAGAGCCTTCCTGTAGGTGCTTGATGTTTGAGGATGCACGCTGTTTGTTGTCTCCTGCCCCTGGGATTGGCTTGGCAACAAGCAGCCCCGCATCTTAAATGTGGCAAGGGAAATCTAGGAGTCTTAGGAGCACTGACTTGTCAAAAAGATGGGGAAGTGGAAAACTTTGATGCTTGCAACTCTGTCATTGAATAAATGGAATGCACACTAAAATAGTTGTGTCAGAAATAATTGCAGTAATATAAATATGGGATATTAAAAAGGGACAAAATAGTGTTTATCATAGAGCCTTTATTACACTCGTTTGAGTAAATATGTCACCACTGATGATTCCTGAATATGCAGAAGTAGCACTGTTAAGAGCAGAAAGTGGTTATTTATTGCTCTTCATAGGAGCCAACCTGACATCCTTGGTGATATTGTATGATAGCCAGGTGATGCCTGTTCAGACTTTATTTGCACCATGTTCGGACTTGAGTTTCCTCTCCTGTTGGTTTGTGTGCATGCCCGTGCTGTAGCTGCCCTCTGCAGTGTAGCTCTGCGGGCTGCTGTGTGCTCAGGCTGCTGTGGCAGCGAGTGCAGTGTGAGGAGCAGCCGGGGAACAAAGAATTGCACTTCGACGTGTTCCGAATCGCAGCTCGCTGCTCTACTCCAGCTTAGGTCTCGCTGAACTCTGAGGGATGGTGGCTGTGGGCTGTGCACCCTTCTCCCTAAAACTTTTTTGTGTTGTGTATCCCAAATGTATTTGAATCAATGTTTAAAAAAAGCTGCATTATTCATCTTTGAATAAGAAAGTGAATGCTTCCAAGTAATACGAAGTTTAGTTCAATTAATGGTAGATCATTCCAGTAGAAAAAGCTTCTTAAGTATTTGTACCTGCTGCGTGAAGTCTAATATTTACTTTTGAATTACCTTATTTCCCTGTAATCTTTGAAAATCTTGTTTGCTACTCTTTGTCTGCAGGCTGAAATAGTAAAAAAAATCCTAGCAAATGAAAGGAAAAAATCTAACAGTACAGCAAACACAAAGATCTACTCTCAATAGGAGGGATTAACCAATGGTAGTAGGACCCTAATCATTCCTTGTTTTCTCCCTATTGTAGTATGGTAATTTTTGAGGTAACTTTAAAGTTTGCTTTGAGCTTTTAGATTATTTCAGATTATGCCTAAGCAATTTATGAGCAGTCCTACTACTTGAGACTATGACTGTGTCAACTGACTTGCTAAATTCTGAGTGGTTGATATTGCTGCTGATCGTTACTTATTCTTCTGCTATTTTAGCCCTCACTTTTTTAGAAGGGAGTATGTGTTGTGTGTCTGTCTCTATTAGGGTTGCATTGTAAATCAAGTCACTTTCAGGGTGTTTCTTGACATTTGAAAATAGGTCCTTAGAATACTGACCACAGAAAAACATGGTGTGTGTGTATAGATATATATGTATATGACTTTTTTTAAAATTTGCAGGTTTCTTATGTGGTTGAACACTTAATGAGTGCAGAAGAAAATACCATTTTATAGCTCTTAACTGTGAAAATGTTTTTGTCCTCTGATTCTGCTCCTGTGTTTTAGATGCAGGATTATGTATGTTATGTGACTCATTGCTGTTTTCCTATTCTGTGTCAGCAGCTTGCTCCTGTTAGATGCATAATGCTGTCTTTGTTCTGTTTTATAATAAAGTGTTTTTTACAAAATATCTTTGTTAGTGTGTACGTAGGAAAAATGTATTTGTTGCACCTGAATCCACCCTGCTGAACCCAGCCTTGTAAGGTCTCTGAGTTCATTCTGAGTAGCTCCTTATGCTCAATGCCAGGAAGGCATTGGGCACAGAACATTTAGTAAACAGATGAGGAAAAAGTATGACCGTTAAACAACCCTCACAAATTATTTACATTGAATGTTTTAGGAGTATACCCCAGGATAATTGTTTAAAAATGTAACTTTATAGCCAGCCTACTTTTGGATTTAAAAAAGAAACAAATATTTTTAAGGTAGTGGAAGCAGTGCTTAGTTTTAGCAGGTGAGGTACATCTTGGAGTACAACCTCACAGACCTGAAGCGTGAGGCAGAGGAAGCATGCAGATCTTTGAGCAATATCTGTTGGGTTAGGTTTTAAGGTACTGCTACTAGATTTTCATGCTCAAAACCATTGCATTTTTAAGTATTGAAATTTATGCAAATGAAATCTTTAGAGAGATTAATATAAATGGCAGTTTGTTAGTAAGTGGAATTTAAAGGACATAAGCCCTTCTGGTCAGGACCTTTCTTTTCTCTTGAAGTGGTAGTAGTCTTACACAGCAATGGGAAAGCCCTTTGCACCTAAACATCCACTTTCTTTATGAACCAAGGACAGCCCTACTATAAATGATACTGCTTTGAAATTTTTTGGAGTCTTGCCCATATACGTGAGATCTGATTTTTGTGATCCAAAAGATCTGTGTAATATGTTCAGAAGTGTAGCTTTGCAACCTCACTTACAGATAGAGAAGTACTGTGAAGGAAAGAACCCCACACAGGCCTTTGCAGTTTAAAAATATCTGAAGTACATGTTTGGTTTTAAATCTGAGAAATTGCTAACTTAAAATTACCATTCCGTGTAATTTAAAACAGATGTTGATATTACAAAAAGCTGTTTCTGCTAAAGCAGAATTTAGTGTTCGAAAAGGCAATTAAAATAACACTGACAATGATTCAGTGGGAAAGATCAAATCAGAACCAAGGGAGCCACAACAGTTTGACTGCCTGAGCAGGGAAATTGTCACACTCCTGATTCTTCCATCCCGCCTTTTCATGGATTAGCTCTGAGCTCCATGAAGTAAGTTTCTCTGCCTTTGCCACACTTCTCCCCAGTTGAGGTAAGTATCCTCATTTTTCAGTTAAAAACCAAAACAAAACCACCGCCACATGCAGGGAAAAGCAAGTCTTTTCTTTTTCACGTCAGTGCAAAACACCAGATGTGTGTACATAAGAGGAAAGGTATGTGGGTGGGATCATGGGCTTGAATTTGTAACTTGCAGACAAAATCACAAAACTGTAGGCCCAAGTGACTGTCTCAGAGTCCTATCCACAGTCGGTTTCTGGAGCAAGGTTAAGTCTATTTGACTCTTTTTTTGCCTCAGCTCAATTTTGATTTGCGTGTCACTTTTACACTGGCCTCACTTTTTTCTTATCCATCAAACTGACAAAATTGTCATTGTGGATGCAGTTAAAAATACCTTAGACCATGCTTGCACTTAGGCACGCCTGAACCTCAGTGTGTAACCTCTTACTCCTGTCAGTAAAGTTTTCTTGGTATAAGCTTGCCTCTGACAGTCAATTTCCCCAAGTCTAATGTTGAATGATTTTTGTGGTATAACCAGCTGTGGTCTATGTGATGGGTTGAACTGGGGCAGCTGTGTTGATCTGGTGCTTGAAAAGGTCATGTATCTTGACATGGCAGCAGCCTGAGTTGCATATCTTTTTCCTGCTTCCCATGTTCTTCACAACTGGGACCTGTGCTCCCAGTTGTGTCAATTTAACAGTTACAGGGCAGTTAGGAAAAAGAGATTTCATACTTAAAGGTCAATTTTCACAGAAATAGGAAACTTTTTACCCTCGAACTTCTGAGAGTGAGATATACTTCATGGTGTCATCAGGTAGGGGTATCTGCCCAGACAAAGGAGAACTCAGCACACAAGAATGTTTAAGTCAGAAAAGAGCTTTCAACAGGAACTTTTGATTTTAATCATTACCTTTGCATATCCTTTGTGCTGTCGTGTCCAGTGTAGTTACTACAGGTTGAGTAACATAAGTCTTTCCTTCACAGTCATTCTCACTCCCAGTTTTAGAGCCTTTAAGTTCTTTTCAAGGCAGAGCATGAAAAGGAGTAAAAGAGTCCTGAGATATTTTGGGTTTGCTTCTGCTCTAATTTGCTGGGTACCTCTGTTTGTAACTTGTGTTGGACAAACCTGTTTACTGAGTAGAAGTTTCTGCATGTTGCCTGCTGCCAAATCTGGCTTGCAGGCGTGCCTAAATAGTAGGATGAGTAGAATTCTGTTTTAGTGCTCTTTTTACGTTCTGAGGGCTGTAACAGTAAAAAAGGACTGACCCAATCAGTAGACTGCATAAATAACTGCTCTGAATGGTCCCTGGATAACCTGTCAGACAGAGATACCAGTATTTATTTTGCAAGAGGCAGTGTGAAAGCTTTAAACCTGAAGGTTATAAACCAAGGACTGGGATTTTGGAAGATTTAAAAAAAAAAAGAAAAAGAGTAGTTTTGTAGTTTTAAACACCATGCATATTTTACATCAATATAGTCCCATCTTCCCTCTTCCCCAGCCAAAGAATGTGCATTTCTATATGAACAAGACCTTGAATTGGTCAAAGAACAAAGTAAGATTATCCTGGTTCAAGTACAGTTTGACTGGGGATAACATCAGTAGAGCTTAGCAAAACTGATTTTTCTCCATAGCTGCCAAACTTTTTTCCTAGTACAATTGTTCGTTATTTCACCAAACTAAATAAAACATCGACCCTAGGTAATCCTAGTGAACAAAATTCCCCTGTGGTGTAAGTGGCACTGGCTCCTCCTGACAGACAAGGAGACAAGTGAGCTGCACTGGTGCAGCTTGGGGCTCAGTGCCTGCGGAGAGTGTCAGTTCAACAACAGTGTTTTCTGAAACTCCTGGTAGCCTGATGTTCAACACAAAAGCCCTTGGGAGTCATCTCAAGGACACAGAGGCAAAATGTGTTTGCTGTATGTGAGATGTTAGAGAGAAAGATAAAAGTTTGTGGTCAGTTACAGAAAGTAGAAAAATACATCATGTAATGAATCTTAGCAAAGGTGAAATCACTTTCCCTAGTTTTCCCTATTTTTATCTCAGTTTTGCCAGCTAGAGGAGGTGAAGTCCTGCATCTTGTACACATGTGTGCGTTTTTTACCGTTTTGTATTTATAAGCTCTTGGTTGGCTTCTGGGTCTGTTCTGTATTGTCAGCTTGCTCTACAGGTCTTTTTACTTTTTTTAACTGAGAGCCAGCAGTGTGCCCAGGTGCCCAGGAAAACTAATGGCATCTTGGCTTTGTATCAGACAGAGTGTGGCCAGCAGTGATGATCTGTCTGTACTGGGTTCAGTCTTGAGCCCTTCACTGGGCTCAAAACTGCTACTGGAGCATGTCTAGAGAAGGCACTGAAACTGATGAAAGGTCTGGAGCACAAGTGTGATGAGGAGTGGCTGAGGCAGCTGGGGGTGTTTAGCCTGCAGAAGAGGAGGCTCAGGGGGGACCTTATTGCTCTCTACAAGTACCTGAAAGGAAGTTGTAGTGAGGCGGGGGGGATGGGCTTTTCTTGCAGGTAACAGGTAATAAGAGAAAATGGTCTCAAGTTGCATCAGAGGAGGTTTAGATTGAATAATAGGAACAATTTCTTCACTGAAGGGGTTGTCAAGCATTGGAAAAGGCTCCTCAGGGAAGTGGTTAAGTCACCATCCCTGGGAGTATTTAAAAGACATGTAGATGTGGCGCTGAGGGACACAGTTTGATTGTGACTTGACAGTGCTGGATTAATGATGAACTCGGTGATCTTAAAGGTCTCTTCCAACCTAAGCAATCCTGTGTTTCTGTGAAATTGGTAACAGAGTCATCTAGGTGATACGGTAGTATCTTCATTCTGCAATTAAAGATTTTCTCCCTGCACCATCTTTTTGTTCTGCAGCCTTCTAGTAAATACTACAAACTCTCTTATCTCTCCTGTGTGTTTCATCTGCTATGCTGTTTTCCATTGAGTAACTCCTTGGTCCTGTCCCAGAGGCTGCTGCATTTACAACTCTCTCCTCTCTTTCCAGGAGCACAACTTAACCCAATGTAACTTTGAATGTTAAGGACTTCTTGGGTAACGATCCCACAAAAGTGTGTCTTTGCTTAGTTTTGTTTGATTAATTGCAGACTTTTGGCCTCTCTACTGGAGGGAGAGTGTTTTCTTGCCAATTTCAGCTCTAACAAGACATAGATGCTGCAATTGGGCATTATATTCTTGAAAATGAGTGTGTTACAGTAAATAACATGTCCCTTGTAAATGTGTGGATCTTAATAACTTTAGTTATATTCTTTTCTTTCTCTTTGTTTGTCAGCATGATATTTGGGGGTTTTCCTCCTCTAGGATTAAAATAAACAATTGTTTGTTGCATTGACTTGTTTTCAGTGAAAAACATCCAAGCCCCCAAACTCCAGTATCTGTCATGAGTTCCATTATGTACATATGGTTTTGCAGAGAGATTAACCTCTTGAAAAGGATTTAGTGTTAACTGACTCATTGCCTCCTTATTTTCATTCCGTCTGAGAGTTGCCAACACATTCCGCACCTTGCAAATTCTAATCTTGCTTCTAGATCTTGATTATTTGTCAAATTAGAATCTTCTTAAAGAAGAAAGAACTTGTATTATTAATAGGCAAAATATGTCAGAATCTGCAAGTGCAATGTTTACTTTGTTGTTGGTTTTTTTTAATTAATTTGACCCCGTTGTGCTTATTGTTTTAAAGCACAAATATATGGTTAGTTTTGTGTTGTTTCTTATTGAGATTTCAGCAAGGCTTTCATTGCTACTTATGTTAGGAACAGACTTTTCCTGAAAACACTGTTTTCATCTGGATTCATCTCAAATTTAGATGTGCCTGATGGTTGAGCTTGGAGAGGGGAAAGTATCCTGCCACTAGTAGTTACTGAGTTTCCAAGGAGGTTACTTTCCTCAGTTCCCACACTTCCCTGTGCTCCTCCAAACTGTGTTGACTTTGATCCTTTCATGTTTGTGCCAGGTAATAGCCTGAAGAAGGGCGCTGGCAGCTATATAGTGTCACAATTTGCCATTAGTATGTCACAATGCCTGATCATGCTGATGCCAGAGCATAAAACAAATTAGACAGCACTTGCAGGAAGATTTTCGTCAATGCTCTCAGTTCCCCGCTTCCTTCCTTTCTTCTGCCTTTTCTTCACAGTCAAAACTGCTGTTAGATTTTTCATGTTAAAGTGCTGGATTTTCCGTATTTAACTTATTTTAAATTTAGGCTCAGTGGTACTGATTTTTCTCACTGCACATTCTCTGAATCTCTGGCAGAAGTCCTGGAGGGGATTTGGGAGCGAAGAAGAAGAAAAAGAAGCAGAAGAGAAAAAAGGAGAAACCGAATTCTGGAGGCACCAAATCAGATTCTGCATCTGACTCCCAGGAGATTAAAATTCAACAGCCTTCAAAAGTGAGAGCCTGGTTCTGTTTTAATTTGTGCTTGCTTTCTAATTTAATTTTAATTTGCGTGTTGTAAGAGTGAGTTGGTGGTTCTGCCTTAACGTGTCAGAGTTAAGCACATGGTTCCTGTCCTGAACAGAGCCAGAAGCAAGGCAAGACCTGGTGTTTGCACACTGTATGAAGTTAGCTGCAGAGCCATCATCAGCATCACGGTGGTGTACTGTGAGAAAAGCAGAGGAGGAGATGTTTTGTCTTTCTTTTCCAGCAGTTAGTCTAGTGACAGCCTTGTTGCACAGAATTTTAATCTGCAGTGATAGTGCTTTTAAATTTTGTGTTTGATGAATTGCCTTATTTTACTTTACCCACCATCAAACTTGGCTTAATGCAGTTTGGTAACTTGTACAGCTTAATGTTGTCTCAGCAGCGGTAGCAGGGAAGGTGGACCAGGTGTGCCAGCCAGAGTCTCATTTGGGCAAGTAAGCAGCATGTCATCCTACATAAAATGTGGTGATGTCAAACATGGAGGTACAGGCTGAAGAAATGTTTTGCCATCTGAAAGGCCTCTGCTATAAATAAGAATGCAAAATTACTTGAGAGGATGTACGGACCTCGTGGACTGTGTGATAAAATGGCATTGTCTGTGTGCTTTTGTCTACCGTGATCTGAATGGGCAGTGAATGACATGATGCGGTGGCTTTTTAACACACAACTTTTACGTCAAGAGAAATCTGAGTCTGAGAACTGAAGTTTGTAAGACAAAGAAAGTTTATGGACCATTGAGCCTATTGAAGTAGTTATATTGGCTTTATCACATTAATGTGGAGAATGTTACACCATTGTACCAGTAGTAATCTTCATCCTCTTAAGATTTGTCAAGCATTGGGGTTACCAGCTAATTTTAGGGGAAAAAAGTTGTGTTCTGACTTATTAATGTACTGAAATATTTTTGTGTTGTCATTTTAGATCTTCTCTCTGTTACCCTGATTGCTTTGAATGGGCATATTTGGCACAGGGAACACTTTAAAATATGTAGAGATATTTTCTGGTACTTTCTGATCTCACCACAGGTTTTGATACTGCATTTCTATAAAGTACATGTCATGAATTGCTATTACAGGAAGATAGTTTGCTTGCAAATGATAAACAAGTAACCTCACACTCTTTTACAATAGCAGTGAGGTAAATTTTCATCTTAACATAAAGATATAGTTCATTGCTGTGGTATCTTGGGACTTCCTTGATTTTCTGCTGACCAAACTTATTATTCCATATATTGCCTCTAATTGCATTAAAAGGAAGCTGCTTTGTGGGTTTTTTTGTTTTCACTTGTAAGATTTTAGTCCTCTGCCTTGCAGTCTTGCACACCATTTCTCTGATGTGTTTTGCAGATGTGGAAGTCTATCCTTGTTCTGTGTTATATACGTAGAGTGGCATTATTCATTATTATTTTACTGTCACAAGAAGTTTAGCCAATTTGCTAGCAATGCTATAAAATTTTCTGTTTCATTGGCATAAAAAGTTTTTAAAGTCTTTCTCTCAAGCTCTAGGCAGTTAAGCCACTTCACTATTCTTATATGGCTTCCACTTTTCTCTAGTCACAAATGTATCAGCATTGGCTGGGGTTTTTTTTCCATGCTCTCTTCCGGACCTGTCTTGGACAACTATTCTGTTTTAGATTTTTGAAAGCATTTTAGACTACTGATCTGGGTCAGTGTGGCAAAATATATTTGTTTTCTCTGCTACTCAAGTAATATTTAGATTTTGTATTCCTTCTGCTATATGAAATATAGGGGGGAAAAGGCCTTTGTTTGCTCTTGGTTGAAAAGAGATTTACAAAATATTTCAGAGGAAAGTGATATTGTACACATACCTCTAAGAAAATATATGCAGGGTCATCATGTAATACTCAGTGGGGCTCCCCAACTCATTTAAAATGGTTTTGCAAAAAGATTTTGAGGTCATATGAGTTTGTAAATGGGTGTATCAGTCTGGAGATGAGAAAAACAGAACAGTGAGTCTCCTTGACTTCTCCCTTTCTTATGTTTGGTACTTTGAACACTGGTGTGAGTGTAACCACAAGAATGCTTGTTAGCATTGTCTGCGTACAGTGACCTTGAGGACACTTCACTGCCCATCTCATAAGACTTTGATCTCTTCCTATTACAAGTGCAAATGATGTGGACTGTCCACAATGACACAAAGGAAACTTGCCATATCTGCACTATTATCAGTTGTTATTGTAGTCACCAGTGGCCTACACAACAGTCACAGAATAACAGATTGGAAGGGACATCTTTCAACCAACCTCCTGCTTAGAACAGATCCAACTAGAGGAGGTAGCTCAGGCCTAGATCAGGCTGTTTGGACTCCAAAGAGACTCCACAACCTTTGTGGGCAACCTATTCCAGTGTTTGACTACACTTTTAATTTAAAAAAATAGTAATTCCTTATATCTAAGTGGATTTTGCTGGTTTGCAACTTGTCTCCATGATTTCTTGTCCTGTGTGTTCCTCTGAAAAGATTTGGCTTAGCTTTCTTTACATCCTCCCATTAGGCATTAATAAGATTTCTCCTACTTCCTCAACCTTCTCTTCTTAAGGCTGAACAAACCAAGGTCTCTCATCTTCTCCCTGTGTGCCATGTGCTTCAGCCCCCCATTTATCTTGGTGGCCCTCCAGTGAACTTGCTACACTCAGTTGGTGTTTTCCTTATAATGGAGAACCAAACTGTAAGATGTGACCTCAGGGGTGCCAGTAAAGGGGAGGACTTGCTGGCCAAGGTACAGCCCCATACACAGCTGTCCTTTGCTGGCCAGCAGACTGCTGGCTCATGTTCAGCCCTCTGCCCACCAGGACCTCCAAGCTCATCTCTCCAAAGCTGCTTCCTAGCCACCCGGTGCTGGCCTCTGCCATTGCATGAGCTTTTTCTATCCCCGATGGAGGACTTTGCATTTGCCTTTGTCAACCTTAATTAAGTTTCTGTTTCCAGCCTGTCAGAGTAACTTTGAATAGCAGCTCTGTGGTCAAGCGTATCAACCATTCTTGCCAACTAGGTATCATCTATGTACTTGCAAAGAAAGCACTCTGTCATGTCAAGATCATTAAATAGTATTGACCTGCGTCCTCAAAATCCTCCCCCTTGCCTTCTTGAAAATGGGTGTAACATTTCCCTTTTTCTATTTATAGGAAACTTGCACTAATTGCTATAACCTTTTGAACTTAATAGATGTGAGTTGCACTAACATCTGCCAGCTCCCTCAGTACCCTCATCTGCATCTGGTCTGTTTTTAGGGACCTGTGTATGATTAGTTTGCTAAACTGTCCCTAACTTTCTCTTCTGCTGGGGTTAGTGGGAGTCTCATAGACTGCCACAGGGCTTACGGACATCAAAGGCCTGGGGTCAGATCTTGTCACCAAAACTGAGGGAAAAATAGGATTGTGTACCTCAGTCCTGTTGCATTGCAGTGCTGTCTTGTGCTGTGAGGAGATATTTGCCCTAAACTGAAATTACACAAGACAGCTCTTTTTTTTTCCTAATTCACGTCAAGTTCTGTGTAGTTTTTCTTGCTTTTCATTAAAGGAAAACAAAAAGGGTTGAAAGGAAACTTCTTAGCCAAGCTGATCCCTGAACATTTTGAAAGAAAGGGGATTTCTCCTGATGTCCCCTAGCCGTGGTGTATTTAGTATCAGAACATGAACTTCTTACTTTACTGTTACACTAGTAAGCTATTTTTAGAACCTTTTTTTAAGTTTTTCTGTTTTCTTAATGTAGAAAAAACATTAGAGACTTGAACAAATAAATTACAGTGTGTCAACATTTATGAATGATTTCGTAGGAAGATTTCAGACTTTATCTAGTAACATTAGAAGTATTTGTGTCAGGCCAGTGTATAACAGACAAATTGATTTTTAATTGGGAAAAGTAACATGTCTCTGTAATATGGATCTAGAAATATGGTAGGCTTTTTATACTGCAGCAGTGTTGCTCTAAAGTGTTTAAATATGTTAATTCACAACTACTCAGGTGACAGATGTTTAAAGCATGCTTACAGGTAACATTTTGCAATATTTAAACATTATACATTTGCTTTCATTAATTTAAGTAAGATTTTATTATAAATAGTAAATGATGGGCTGCTTGAACTCCAAGCACAGAATTTTACTGCTTTAATAACAAAGGATACTAGAGGCAGATGTCCACCCAAACGAAGATTTACTATCATTATTACATTTAATTTGTGATGGTTTTCCAACACATGGATAATTGAAAGTGAAATATGGAAATAGTGATCCATTGCTACTTAGTTAAAAAAAATACAGCTTGAAATCTCTATACAGAATTGCTTCAAATTTTCCAATGCATTTGAGATTATTCCTTCAAATATATTATTGCACTGCAGTGTCGGGAAACCCGAGCACAAGCAGTCTATTAGTATGCCTCAGAATAGGACTTACCACTTGGGAGACAACAAAACAAATAAATAGATTTTAAAAGAGGGAGGAGAAAATCCCTTTAGATTTAAATGTCTGTTACCATTATTCTTCTCTACTTTTCTATGCAGGTAAACTTCTCATTCCAGTTACACTTTGTCAGAGTCATCAAAAGCAAGGGTTTAACAGCTCAGTTTACAAACAGTCTCAGGTTTATGCTTTTCAAATAACTTATTTTTCAGTTTCTAAGTAGAAAGTTGGTTTATTTTACATTTGTCTGCTTCTGTCAGTCCAAATGCGAGTGATTGGGAGTGTTGTCACAATTGACATTAGAAACGACATGATTAACTCCTAAAAATACGATGCAGAAAGGTATCTAATAATTGCAAGGTAGTAGAAGGCAGATGCAATATAACTAAGGTTAAAAAGGGGTTATTTGTAGTAATCCAGTGTACCTTCAGGTACTACTGAACCATAGTGAATTTAAGTGTTATTTTCTATTGTATGTGTAACTACAATTTAAGACAGCTCTGTGTGTTCCAATGGTATCTTTAAAATGTTATATATCTAAGCTGACTTACTTTTTTCTGGTTTATTCTATTTTACCAGAGGGAACAGGGAATATAAGGAGCTCTTAGTATTGTGATACCGTATCCTGCCTTGATGCTGCAGTATTTGTGTTAAAAATGCTGAAGTTTTGTGGTTTAATGCAAGTGCTACTCAAAACTATTAACCGTTTTGTGAAGTTGCTTACCTCTTGCCCATCTGACTTTTTTCCACCCTTCTGTCTCCAAAGGTTATACCTAAACTAACCATGATGAGAAGAGTACATGAAAGAATACAGAACAGTAAAAAAAATGGATGTTTGTACAACTGTTCAAAGAAAACATACCCAAAATGCATCCTCTTCTGTTTTTGTGTGCAGAATCCAGCCATTCCAATGCAGAAACTTCAAGACATCCAAAGAGCAATGGAGCTGCTCTCTGCATGCCAGGGCCCAGCAAAGAATATTGATGAGGCTACCAAACGTAAATACCAGTTTTGGGATACGCAACCTGTTCCTAAACTTAGTAAGTTTAACTGGATCTGGGTGAAAGATCTGTCTTATGACCACTAAGGGAATGTGTGCCATGTTCTCTAAAATGGGTATAAAGTTGGACTGTGTGGTAGAGATCCTTAATCTTTTGTGTAGTTTATGTGGAATTCTTGATGTTTTCTTGGGAAGTGCTTGCTTCCCCTCCCAGATAATATACAACAAGGTACAGTGTTATTAAATCTCATTCTGATGTTCTCTATAAAAATGGGAAATGCTATTGAAACAGCATTTCTTTGTGTATTTTAGATCTGTTCTCTTGAATAATAGAACATAGAACTCTTTTCTGCTTCAGGGGAAATAAGAACTCTTAAGTGGTGACAAAACTTAAACTTGGATTTTTTTGTTTGTATTCCCTTAAATTTTTTTCAATAGATATATTTGCTATCACTGAAATAATGACTCTCCTGCTGTAGGCCACACTGGTTTTGTACAGTTTGAAGTGGATAATGGCACTTTTCTCATGTGCAAACTCTTTCACTGCTGTGTGTTCATGTTCTCCTCCACTATGTACACTACCTTAAAAACATTCTTTCTCAGAGTCCTTTCTCTGTTCTTGATACCAAGTGAGATGGTGAGGCGACCTCTCCTTGCCTTTAGATTTCTAATGAATTTGGCAAGTTGCTTTTTATACCAATCTGATCCCTGATAACACAGTTGGTAGATCCTAGTCTTTCTTGAAGAACATAGTTGCTGACTGTCTTGGTTTTTTCTGAATTGCTTTCTGGCCCTTCTTTTTCTGCTTTCGTTATCTTTAAGTTAAGCAGTTGTAGTTTTTCAGTGCCAGCAAAACTCGGGGGTCCCTGAAGTAAAACATTCTCAGCACAGTAGCTGTCATTGTTCTGTCCTGCAGATTTCTCTCCATTGCATTGGAGACTGGTATAGAATACACAGAAATAAAGTAGAATCTAAAGTATGGGAACATGCTACTCTCTCTCTCCACAGGGCAGCATTTCACATTAATCCATGTCTGTAGCTTAATCCGCAGTGATCTCATTTCTTCCTGACTTTGTTGCACAGAGAAGTCCAGAGCAGAGTCCCTGGATATAGTATTTTCCCCTGGATTGAATTGTCTTGCCACAGCTTTTCTCCATACAAACTATCCAGATATCTTCATAAACTAATGGTGTTAATTGTCACCAGCAATCCTGCCTAACTGGAGGAAGACCTTAGCTGAAATAAGTTGATGTGTTAGTCAAAAAATCCTCTGGCTATAATGAAGCTTTTTCAGAGCTAGTTCAGGTGTCTGCACAGTAGTTCCAGAAGTTCAGTTATGATTAATCAATATATTTTACAGCACTTACATAGAGATGAGAGTCTGCCACTTGCCAGCCTAAAAAGGCCATTACATTGCCTCAGAAAATGATTTGTTACTGTTGTGCAGTAGAAATATTCTTTGTCAAATTTCGTCAGTGAGGTTTTGTCCAACAGTGTCTGTGAATTTCTTCTTAATCCTGTAGGGTTTTTTTAAGCTTTTCCTTTATCTGCTGAATGAACAGATGGGGAAGTCATCACTATTTGATATGCTGTATGTTTTTAGG
Source organism: Dendrocincla tyrannina (assembly GCA_035047865.1). Classification (NCBI taxonomy): domain Eukaryota; kingdom Metazoa; phylum Chordata; class Aves; order Passeriformes; family Dendrocolaptidae; genus Dendrocincla; species Dendrocincla tyrannina. Next base: position 4,116,136 of record JAWWMP010000002.1, read on the forward strand.
TGGAAAAAATAATCTGTCAATTCAAGAAATATTTGTAGGGATCTTTGCAGTAAATTAACTTCAGAATCCTTCTGTGTTCAAGCTAAGGTTGTTACCAATGGGTCCTTTATTTAAGTCAAGCCTGCTATGTAGTGGCAGTAACATTTGGGCTGTTGCAACTTTTCAGAGTTTAAAGATGCTAATAATGATGACCTTCCAAACTGGATGTCAGGCTGTAACTATTTGTCAGGATTGCATGTCATTTGGGAGAAATTCGTACTACAAAGGAACATTTGACTGTCTAGAGCTTGATGATGGTTATGATAGGGCTGAATGTTTATGGGTAAGAATCAGGGGAAAGGCCAACAGGGCAGATACCATGGTGGGAATCTGTTATAGACCACCCAACCAGGATGAAGAGGCAGATGAAATATTCTATAAGCATCTGGGAGAAGGCTCACAATTGCTAGCCCTTGTTTTCATGGAGGACTTCAACTTACCAGTTTTCTGCTGGAAATACAATGCAGCTGAGAGGAGACAGTCTAGGAGGTATCTGCAGTGTGTGGAACACTACGTCCTGACAGAGTTGGTGAGTGAGCCGACTGCTGGACCTGTTTGTAAAAAGAGAAAGGAAGTCTCGGGGAGACCTTGTCGGTCTCTACAACTACTGAAAGGAGGTTGTAGCGAGGTGAAGGTCAGTCTCTTTTCCCGGGCAACAAGCGGTAGAACGAAAGGAAAGGGCCTCAGGTTGCGCCAAGGGAGATTTAGATTGGATGTGAGAAAAAATGTCTTCACTGAAAGGGTTGTCGAGCACTGGAAAAGGCTCCCCAGGGAAGTGGTGGAGTCACCATCCTGGAAGTTTTGGAAAGATATGTAGGTATGGTGCTTAGGGACATGGCTTAGTGGTGGGCTTGGCAGCGTAAGGTTAGTGGTTAGTCTGAATGATTCTATGATTTAGCAGGTGCTGCTCCACAGAAGAGGAATAGCTGCTGTTTATATCTGTGCACTGAGGGACCGGAGTTGTAAAGTAAGGAAGGAGAAGAAAGCATGCCTTCATGTAGGATTTTAGAAACACGTTTCACGTATCCCAAGCATCTCTTAAATGCCCTGGCTTTGCCATGCCACTGCTCCTGAGTAATCCTGTTGAGATCAGGTCTGTTCAAGTCAATGGTAAACGAGATCTGAGCCATAGCTTGTTGGATCTGAGTACAGCGTGTTTCTCATGATGAGACTGTGGATCTCATGGCTGGCTAAATGCTTTGCATGTGCTGATAAGCTGTTGTCCCGTGTTACGAAATAGTGGGTATCAATTGAAATAAAGTGGTTGTGCGCATATCTATAAATACTCTGATGAAACAATCAGTCTGAATGTGATCTGTGCGAATGAGTAGTATAAACTAATCCTATTAATTTTTTCAGCATTTTTAAAAGCTTTATGTTCCTATCACGTAATGATGAGAAAATACATGATGTTAATTAAATGCATTTTAGAGAACTATCAGGAAAACTAGCAATATAACAGTTTTTTTGTTTGTTTTTTTCCTCCTCTTCCATCAAAAGATGAAGTTATAACTTCACATGGTGCAATTGAACCAGATAAGGACAATGTCCGCCTAGAGCCATATTCTTTGCCACAAGGTTTTATGTGGGACACATTGGATCTTAGCAATGCTGAAGTTGTAAGTAAAACAATTTTTATATGTACCTAAAATTATTCAAGTTTATTCTGATTGATGCGTGGATAAATCTTTCAAATTTTTTGTGTGTGTTTTCAGCTGAAGGAGTTATACACGCTGTTAAATGAAAATTATGTAGAAGATGATGACAATATGTTTAGGTTTGATTATTCACCTGAATTTCTTCTGTGGTGAGTAGCAAGTTCCACATTCTGTTCTGCCTGAAGGGCAAAGAAAGGTGGTTTTATTACATTTTCTTAGGCAGTAATTTGTAATTATTTCTGTCATCAATTCTAGGGCGTTACGTCCTCCGGGCTGGTTACCCCAATGGCACTGTGGGGTTAGAGTGTCTTCAAACAAAAAACTGGTAGGATTCATAAGTGCCATCCCTGCAAGTATTCGTATATATGACAGGTAAAATACACCATCAGTTTTGTGTTTGTAACAAAATAACACCACAAAACAAATCTTAAAGTGGTACCCATTACTGTAGAGTACTTAAAAAGAGAGAAGGAGGCTCACTGATCATGAAGAGTCAGAAGAATCCTGTGTATGTAGCAGAGACTTGTTTTACTCTTCTCACATACCATTCTCCCCAGCTCCCCCTGAAAAAAACAGCTAGTAAACTCATTGCATGAAGTCTACTAATAAATATTTAAGGAATTTTCTTACTAATGAATGATACAGATAATGACATACTTTCCAGTAGGGTCAGAAAATTGCATTTAAGGGATGGTTGGTCATCTGGTGTTCTTGGCCAGGTCTTCATACACTGACAAACATAGAGCATAATGTACCACATGGCATGTGCTTGGATGCCATGCTGTGTTAAGGTAAGGCAACTGGTTGAGTCTCAATAGAGCTTTGAAAAAGGGCTGTAGGAAACACCTTAGACATAGCTTGCCTATTGCACCATTTGCCATTGCAGTCACAGTTTCATAGAGTAGTATTTGTTGCAGATGTACTTTGTCACAGGAAAAATTTATTCTTACTTCAAATTCTTCTGTCAAAACGTGGAAAACTATGCAAATGAAAACATGCAATGTGTAACTCTCTTTAATTTTTCCACTATTTATTGTCCTTTTAGTGTGAAGAAAATGGTAGAAATCAATTTTCTTTGTGTCCATAAGAAACTGAGATCTAAACGGGTAGCACCTGTACTGATTCGGGAAATAACCAGAAGAGTAAACCTGGAAGGAATTTTTCAGGCTGTTTACACTGCTGGAGTGGTACTTCCCAAACCTGTGGCCACTTGCAGGTAACCTAGGTGATGTTCATTATAACATTGGTTCCTACAGCAGTCATTTTAAAGAAAATTTAATGTAATTGCCTAGAAACAATAAAAGCATAAAATTCCAAGATGTTAAATGTTGTGGCCTTGACTAACTTGAAAGCCTGAATGTTTGTCAGGGTTGGGTTTTTTTTTTGTTTGGTTGGTTTTTTACCCCCTTCCTTCCCAGTGCGTTGGATAAAACAACTTCTCAGACTAAGATTTAATTTTGGGGTTGTTTTGTATACCTTCAATAGAGTAATCAATGTTTCTGTTTCCTTGCTGGTGGAAGCCATGCTCGTATTGACAACATTGTATACCTGTGTTTTTTCAAGTGGCCTGTTTCCCTGCTGGGACCCTTCCCTGCTGACCTGGTTGCTTGCTAGAGATGGCAGAGCATTTCTGGGAATTGTATGATTTGCTTTTTTGAAATACTCCCCTATTTCCATGAGAAAGGAGGACTTGATCAGCATTTGATAAAGATGGGACAACTACGATGTGAGAAAAGTTATAATCAAGAACAATTTCATCTGCTTGGAATGGATTTTATTTCTGCTAGGAAGAGTCCAGTTCACACAGTTCTAGTCCAGCTGTCTAGCCTTTTGGAGGACAGAGTACTTTTGATTTGAAATTATTTTGTGCCTATCAACACCAAAGATCCTGAGAGTTTCAGTAAGGAAGGATGGGGGGAAAAAAGCCATGCTTTGTTAGAGTAACAGTAATCTGTTGCACAATGATCTTCGAGGAAGGGGAGATCTTCCACAAAATGCTTAGCCATGAGCAGAGGATCCTGTCTGCATAAGAAAATAAATGTTACCCATGTAAGTATGGTGAGTTTTTCAGGGCTATGGTGAGTAGTAAAATGTTTAGCCCTGTGCTCACTCATTCTGTATCAAAAAGCGTTTGCTTAAATTCAAAATGCTGTGATCGCAGGCCTGTTTGAAAGCTATTGCTAGGAAATAGCTTTTCTTTCATTTTTTTGTTGCTTAAGCTTCGTACAGACATAGTACAGGCTTTCCTAGAAACAAATTTGGAGAGGAGAAGGAGTGATGCAATAAAACAGGGAGATGGATGCAAGTAAAACTGAGACTTAAAATAGTATTTAAACTCATTATTAATTTTATTTCCAGATATTGGCATCGATCACTAAATCCCAGAAAATTGGTGGAGGTAAAATTTTCACATTTGAGTAGAAACATGACTCTACAAAGAACAATGAAGCTCTACAGACTTCCTGATGTAAGCAGTATGACTTCTAGAGAATCCCCACAGTTATTGTGAAGCCTAAAATAACCTTCCATCTGTCTCTGACAGCACAGGCTTTTCTGTGTAAAGTCAGTGTGTGCAGGACATTAAAAAAATAATCTCTGGTTGATGAAAAAGACATTAAGGGCTATACTAAACAGAAGAGGCTATTGCTGGAAATCTGGATCTTTCTATGGAGAAAATATAAATTTTGACCTAAAATCCTTAAACAGAGGAAAATAACCCAGAAACCTTGACTTCATAAACATGTGGGATTGAGTTGAAGATGCATAAGACTATTCTCGGTATGTTTAATCTGATAAGAGATTACTGGTACAGAAAATCAACAGTTCATGTCTTAACATTCTCAGAGAAGTCCATCAGCAACTTGGCTGAGTACAGTCATATTCTTGATTCCACTCTAATTCACATCTTTTTCTGTTCAGTCAGAGAATGTTCTTTGCAATGAGCAGGCTCAGCAAAAGCCACCTCAGTAGGTTGTGTGCTGTTTGTTTGCACTATCTAGTAAAAAGAAAGTGCTCTGGCATAGCTAGGTTAGTTTAAAATATTTTTTCTCATATTTGCTGCTAATAATTAAGGTTGCAAAAAGCCATAGGGTGCATTTCCATAACAGGGTGAGTCACTGTAAGTACTATTTACTATTAAAAAATCTCATTGCTGTAATTAGTAGCCTGTAGAAATTAGTCTGAGATTTATGATGAGAACAATTCTTTGCTTGTAAAAGATACCTTTCAATTTGAAGGGCTTGCAGTATACCTTACCTGTACCTTTTCAGGAGTCCTTTTTTATTTAAACAAACCTATCCTTTGGTTAAAATTTTGCTTTTCTCCTCACTCATAGCACTTTGTAATGATTTATCTGATTTTGGAGAACTGTGTCTGTTGCTATATTTAGCTTGATGCTGCAGGTTCTCTTACTGCTCGGATATTTGAGTAGTACAGCAGGCACTCCTCAGAATAAGGCAGGTGCCGTGGCTTGGGCTGCACTCCTGCTGCTGTCGGAGAGACTCGTCTCCTGCGCTGCCTGCGTGCCAACTGTGCTGCACATGCAGCTTCTCCCTTGCGTGCAGGGCAGCAGTTTTCAGAGCTTAAGAATTAATAACCAAACTAATTAGGTTTTAATCTTGGAGAGCTAAATATAGCTTCCATCAAATCTTGGAGACATTTTTAACAATCTGAAAAAGTGCAGCATGCAATTTCAAATACAAGTTTTGGAGGCAACTCTGGGAACATTTCTCATGGAAACAATTCAGGAAGTGAATAGTTTAAAGAATAAGGATCTTACGCTACCAAAAGTGTATCTACAGAGAATCATTAGAAACAGCATTTGTACCCTGATCATCTTCCTTTATCGTAAAATCCAGTTTCAACAGAAAACTGAAATATGAAAAACTAATAATGCATCATATTCATGAAATATAGCGAAGGCAAACATATACAGTACATGGAAAGACAAAGAGAAAATAGGTACTTTCCAAATCAGCTTTTAAAACTAAATGATGTAGGAATCCATATACCTCAGTTGTTTATTTTTAGATTGGATTTGGGAACTTCTCCCAATGTAAATAAAGATTTAATCTTTGTGCTAATATTTACTCTTTAGGTCTTGTGCTTTGGTTTTATTTGGAGGTGGGTTTTTTTCCTGAGAAAGAGTTTAAGTGCTGTTGAGGATGTTCTTCCTCAGTTTCAGGCTGTTATCATAAACAGTACTGTCACACAAATTTGTTAATTCAGGCCGTGCTATCCTGTCCCTCAGCACCAAACTGTTTCTTGCATTTTTACCTCTTTTCTTAGTGTCCTTGGAATATCATTGCCACTGGGAGCTCATCTCCCTTTAAGGGATTTAATCATTCCTGGTTACTTGAACAACCGGAATTAAAAAGATTTTCACATATAATAAGTACTGTAATTAATAAATACCACACTCACTAAAGGATGTGCATGTACCTATAGATACAAAAAGCGAAAGTCTTTTTTTTTCTTAAGTGTTTAATCTCTTGAGCAAGGAGTTTTCTGAAAGAGGTAAATTTTGTCTGTGTTTAGAGTTAGGACAGCAGCATGTTTGTATGTCTTTCCTGACTGATTGAGATCCTGACACTGAATAGTTGCATGAATATGTGCCCAGTCCAGCTTGATGTGTAAAGCAGAGAAACACATTTTAGCCCAGTTCTATACACTTCCCCTCACTTCTGGGGTTGCAAATAATCATTTACTGCTACTCATTCTAAGCATTACTTGAGAAAAAGGATATTCCAGCCCAGCTGCTTTTCCTCCTGTCAGTCAGGTGTACACTCTTATGGAATAAGTGCATTTTAAAATATAGGTGCTGTGCCTGCTGTTGTGGAGTCAAACCATAGTCCCAGGCTGCTCAGAAAAGCAGGAAGACTAAAATGTAATATAGAGGCCAGAGCTGTGGCAAAACATGCCTTGATTTCTCATCTGGTGGCTGACTCCCAGAGTGCATGAATAATACCTCCCCCAGAATAATGCCTTTTGGCCAAAGCGTAATCAGCTACGCTAATTTCAGGCTTCCACTAATCAAGTCTCTACCTGGCTGCTCTTGCAATTGACTTTGCTATGATTAATGTGATATGTGCCCAAGTATGTAGCTCAGACAAATGAAGTAGGATAAATGAGCTCTGAAGAGAAGCAGCATTATCCTCCCTAAAAAGAAATAGGAAAGCTAACAAAAGCTCAGATGAAATCGCCTTTAATCGCCTTTGCTTGTTTAAACATTACTTGCGTATTACTAGAAAGCAATTTCTTTCTCTTCTGGTGTTTAAAGTAAAAATAACCGCTTTTAAAGTACTGTAGATTTTTAATTTCAGGCAGCTCTAAGTTATGAGAAGCTTTCTTGTTAACTAGCAGTTGTATAGATCTATAGTTGTATAGCCTGTGTAGAAACTTGGGTTAGCAAGGGAGTTTGCAAGTGCTGAGAATAGGTGGATTCTTTTTTGTTAAATAGTTTCTAATTAAACTTCATCAGCTGATTTTGATGTATAACTTGACTAATTTCTGTAAGTTTGAATTGCTTGTGTTCTTCAGATTAACCTCTGATATGCAAGTTGCATTGTTTCTTTGTTTGGGCCCTAGGTAGTTTAGAAGAAGATAAGAAATAGACTGACCATAAAAACTCCCCAAAAAAAACGTATAAAGTCTAGGCTGTTGGCAATGGTATGTCTTTCTCTGGAGAAATGGAGCTCTCTCAATAATGAAATATAATGAAATATAAAGATTGAAGTGCCCCAGACTGTCTCAATAATTAGAAGAGAGGAAATTCTGATTGAAAGCTGTTTGTAAAATAGCATAATGAATTAAGTGGTTGGGATAAAGTAGACTAATAATGGATGCATTATAGCAAGTGTAGTGACTCTGCAACCTACTTTTAGCCCTTGCTGTGTTTGCAGTTTTCCTTTCAACATCTTAACATGTATTTTTCTTTTGTTACAATAAGGCCACAAAGACTTCAGGTTTGAGACCAATGGAACAAAAAGATATTAAAGCAGTACAAGAATTAATCAACACTTACTTGAAACAGTTTAATCTTGCTCCTGTGATGGATGAAGAAGAGGTAGCCCACTGGTTCCTGCCTCAGGATCATATTATTGACACTTACGTGGTAGAGGTAAACTATGCTCTAACGTATATGAATGTATATGTGAATGCCACTTAGAATAGTTCATATTAGCATCAAGTTTTTGAAATGTGGGCAGTATGAAAAATGTGTGTTATAGGTAGAATTTGATATCATGATTACAAGTTACGTTCTTTGTATTGCATTCTGTTAACAAAAAAAAAAAAAAACAAAAAACGTTTGGTTGTGATAAACTGCAGTGGTCTTACAATAGGATATTTTAAAGCATTCTGAAATATCAAAATATCACTATCTTGGTAAGATTACAGCAAAGAACCTTATGTATTTTAAGGCCAGCACTTCCACCTGCATTTCTTGATTCTTTTTTCACAGAGATATGACATGATAATAAGCAGTAGTCTTCAAACCTCCTTTTCTAGAAAAAAAGCAAAAATGATGCAGTGACTGAGATAAGGATTTGGTTTGAAAGACTGTCATTTTCTCAGGTGTACACATTTCTGCCATAGACCAGTACAAAATTGTTTATTCTTAAAGCCAATTTTAGATGCACCTCTTGGGGAAATTATGTTTTTTGATGATCTGGTTCAGTAAAAAGTGTTTTCAGTAGAAGTATGTGTGTATATATATGTATGAATTTGCATATATATATAGATACATGTATACACACCTACCACCTCCACCCTCCAAGCAGTTAGTCATAATGCTTCTCTCAAAATAAATAGATGCAGGAAAAGATTAGCATTTGGATTTGAAACCTCCCAGACGTGTTTGGAATAGGTGCAATAGAGCTAGTGGAGAAAGATACACTCTTCCCTTGGAGTCCATGCGAAATCAGTTATAGACATCATATTTAGATAGTGTATTACTTTGTTTAAAGTGATAAGGCTATTTAAAAATTATCAGCATTAACATCCTTAAACCTACCAGCTCCTCACAGAAGCTGCAGATTGTGAAGCTCAGTGTTCCCACATTGCAGCCTGAATTTGTGCAGGAGCCTCAGCTGAATTAGGAAACCTAGTGCTGCTGGAGATGAGTGGGCCTGCTCATCAGTTGTCATTGTCCAAGTTTAGCTTTCTACTTACTTCGTAGTGAGTCTAATGCTCATTGGACTTTTCCATGTTCTGATTTATAGTTCCTTCTTATTTCTCCACACGCTCTTCTACCCAGCCCTCCATCCTGCACCCCAGGTTGGTTTTTGGCTTTGTGAGCTGGACCCTACAGGAGAGTCCACAAGCACCAGGATCAGCATGAGTGTGACATTGAAGTGCCATTCTAACTTAAGAGCAGAGTCTTCACTTGATTGTTTTACACTCTCTTGAACTAATTTTTCACTGTAGAAAATGTAGATTTGTTAGTGCTCAAAATGTTTTTAAGAGCTGTGTGACCTGAATATGCTAGTGTCAAGCTTTTAAGTCATCTTTGTAATGTGCAGAGCTACTACCTTAACTACTCAGTAGAATTTCTGAGTTAATATTTTTGTCATCCTTACTGAATTTAGTGAATTACTTAATAACTTTTCTGTTACTTGTTAGTTTACTACAGAATTGGTACCTGCTCTAAGACAATGGCTTTTCTGCATGTGATAGGTTCAGCTGTTTTCCTTTCTGCTGAAGCAGTACTGTAATTTAAGGATCCATGTGAGGTCCTTCATTGAGGTCTAAATAGGGGGTACTGGTCATTCAAAAATAACACAAACAAGCAAGAACAAGCATTTGTGTGTCTACTTTGCCTTATCTTCTTGAGGATACCAGGAGAGAAAATCTGGGTAGTTTTTTGTGCTCAGCATATTTATATGTAATAATTATTTCCCATTTCCTTCTAATCTACATGCTTGGAGATGGTTAAGCTTCTTTAGGTGTGTGGAATAATAAGAAATTTTATATAGTGTAGATTTCTGTATAAGCACCTTTTTCAATGACTACTGGTTTTACTAGAATTTCAATGTGATTTAGCACTGTTGTTCAGCACATTGGTTGTGCTTGTTGGTTAATAATCATGAGTTGATTTAAATAGGCTTTGTACACCAACACAGTATTTTTTTTCTACTTTTAGAAACATGAGAAAGTTATTCTTAATATGAACATCATCAAATTTTTAAAAAACCCTTAATATTTTAAGAATATTTTATTAAAAATTAGTTTGGTTGGGAAAAAACTTCTACCCTTTTTTTTGGAAGTGTGCTTTGTTAGCTTTGTCTGTAGCAGACTAAGCTTGGGAAACGAACTGAACTGCTTTGACAATTGCTTGTCAAAATGTTAGTGGTGTAGTAGACTAGAAAAATCTAAATGTTTGTTTCCTCAAATCTTAGCCAAGATCAGCTGTTATACCATAATACTTACAGTGCACAAACCTTGCTGGATTTATTACCTACCTTGTGTAGAACTACCATGTTAACCTAACCAATAACTGAGCGGTTACTTCTTAATAACTTTTTTTGTTTGTGTTTTTTTTTTTTTTTGTAGGGCTCAAATGGTATTTTAACAGACTTCCTGAGTTTCTACACATTACCTTCAACAGTGATGCATCATCCTGTTCATAAAAGCCTCAAAGCTGCCTATTCCTTTTACAATATTCATACAGAGACTCCTCTCTTGGACTTAATGAATGATGCACTCATTATAGCCAAATTGGTAAGTTGTAGGTTAGTTTTTTTTCTGTTTCATTCACAGAAGTGTTCTTAGGAGTGGTGGCAAGGTAAGAACTGGAGCAATTTATCGATGCCATTGCATTCAGTTTTACTGTCTACAGCACAGAGTGCAGTTGATGAGACATATACAGTATGTATATCAAAATATAAAGCCCTGTACTTGTTCTTTCTTTTTATTTTGAGGGATGCTGGGGAATGACAAGCGCATAAAGGTCAAGCATTTGCAATAGCTTGAACTGTGTAAACACCCAAGAGTACATTGATGACTGTAGTCACCAAGTATCAGAAGAACGAAAAGAATCACTAAAATAATTTCCCTTGGAGATGAGTTAATAACTTCTATCAAATACATTCTGGATTTTTAAATTATTTTTTATTTCTAAAAAGTGTAAAAGTTTATTTATGTGAGCTTTATCATTTTATTGTGCTACTAATTGCTACCTCTACAGCTTCGTAGATGATGTTATATTGCCCTTTTTAAGCATACCTTCATGCATGGAATTACACTGGCAGATGGTTTGGTTGACTGGATGGGAAAAGACTATAAATGAAGTTCTTAAGCAGAAGAATTTTAAGAGTTTAGTACTGTCTGATGAAAAACTAATGCTTGGCTCTTAGTCATCAGGGTTTCACAGGAGTGCAGTGCTAACACCAGTGGCCACATGATCTGTGGTACAGAGCTGTGCAGGTGTTGATGCACATCCCAGCATGCTGAATGAATGCTCAGAGATCTATTTAACCTGGGCAGTTCACAGCACTGCACAGCCTCCATCCAGTCCATGGCATCCATTCTAGCAATCATTCCCAACATGCTGCAGAGCACAGGCATGTTTTCTCCTTCTCCTCCTTGACGCTTGCCCCTCCAGTTGAAGTGTTGCTGCCGCACTGTTTGTGGTGTTACACCTGGCAGGGGAGTGCCAAACACAAGCCATGCTGTCTCTGCTCAGAACAGCCATGCTCAGAGCTGTCAGCACAGCATATGTCACAGGGATTTCTTTGTTGGCCCTGTATGAAGCCAGTGATGGTCTGCAAAGGCTATATATCTTCAGGCTCCAGGCAGGATAAAAGCAGCCGCTGTCTTCAATTTGTCTGTTCCAGCCACGTTCCTGCAGCACTGCAGCTGAGCTGCCATCTATGATAGGAGCTGCCTGCTGAGGCTTGTTGACCTATAAGTAGCTCAGCAATTATTTGTCAGGGAAAACTCCTGGCTAGTCATGGGGAATACAGAACCCTGTTATTCAGGCTCCAGAATGATACAAAAGGAAGTTCAGAGACAGGCTTTGAGAGGCTAGTATAATTTTCAGAAGTGGCTAAAAGTACTGGTACTTACTCTTGAAAGTTACTGTGGAAAAAGGAGTAACAGTTGGTCTCCATTTGAAGTGCCGCATAGGGATCTGAGTGTCTGGCCATTCACTAGGCCACAGGTGGATCAGATTTGGAGGCAGTTACGTGGTTCAACTGCAAGGATTTACACCTTCCCCTGTGTACATTTTTCTCTGAATGTGACATGAGAGTATTTTCTTTTGAGTGGATTATAATATAGCTACAATATATAAATCCCGTTAAATAATGGAATTTAGACACCTGGATTTTTAAAGTACCTGCTGGGCCTGTCTGCATCATTAGATGCCTAATTACATTTGTAGATCTGGCACTTGAGTTTTACATGAGGAAAGGTGAGGCAAGGGAAGAGAAATGATAAATGCAGTGGTATTCACAGCTTGTTGTTTACAAACATACTGAGTCTAGCTGGGATGGAGTTAACTTTCTTCCTAGCAGCCCATATGGTGCTGCACCCTGTGACTAAAGCAGGGCTGATAACACACCAATGTTTTGGCTGTTACTGAACAGTGATTGCACAGCCTCAAGGCTTTCTCTCTTTCCCCCACCACGAATGGGCTGAGGGTGGGCAAGAAGCTGGGACACAGCCAGGACAGCTGACCCCAACTGACCAAAGGGGTATTCCACACCATATGATTTTGTGCTCCACAATGAAATCCAAAGGAAGGGAAGGGGAAGGGGGGATACTCCTGGTGATAGCATTTATCGTCCCTAACAATCATTATGTGTGCTGAGATCTTGCGTTCCATGAAGTGGCCTGACATCTGCCTGCTGATGGGAAGTAGGGAATGAATTCTTTTTGCTTTGCTTGTGCCTGCACTTTTGCTTTCTCTGTTTAACTGTCATTTTTATTCAGAAGACATCTTGCCTTCCTTCTATCTTCTCCCCATCCTGTGGGAGAGGAACAAGCCAAAGGCTGTGAGGGTGTTTGGCTTTTGGCTGGGGGCAATGTACCACAGTCCTTTCTGCACTTTTACTCCAAATAATGGGTTTTGGAGGTATGAATTTAACTCAGCAAATTACTTTCAAGGTTTGCATGCCAGTTTAATGCTGATTTTTATCTTCATAGCACACTATATAAAATTAACTTAGAACTAATTCTAGTAAAATCTTTGCAGTTACAGGACAAAACACTTGACTTTCAAATTAAAACCCAGAATTTGGAGTTATTAACTTAAATTTTATGCATTCTGCATGGAGAAAGTGTGATTTTGCATCAGGATAATTCCCCCAACACCCTATGTGTTTTCTTTTTGAAGATGATACTAAGTTTCTAGATCTAGAACAGGAGAAATCTTAGAAACGGGGAAGATTTTCACTTCTCAGTCTGCTTCAATGGTTTGTCAGAGCCCTTGGAGAAAGTACCTTTGAATAGGAACCTTTTCATACTTCTTATAAGATATTAACCTCAACCTAATCTGCTAATGTTTAGATACTGAATTAAAACTACATCTGTAGAATTCATAATTTATTTGAATTTTGAGTGCTTAATTGCAGAGCTCAGTGTGTCTGTACCTAGAGTGTGTCCCTATTCTCCCCCACTTCCCTTCCTGCCTTCTGAGATTTCTGTTACTGTCTGTTATTAACTTGGAATATTTCAAAATTTACTTGCAATGCCAAGTGTCAAATTGTCACCACCATATTTGTCTTGTTTCTATGTGGTTTTTACAGCACATTTAACTTACCATAGATTCATCTGCACACAGAATGAACTTTGTGCAAGGTTCTGGGAAACCTTACCGAACTTGGGCTCTGTGCTTTGACTTTCTTTTGAGTAGTCCTGATGTAGAGTTTAAAATGCTCTTTTTCTTCAACCCTCTTTTCTTAAGAGATACTCATTTAAAAGAAAAAAAATTGGATTTTTATCCTGAGTAAAGAATGTTCCTTATCCCACCTTGTTGTGCTTAAGTATGTGCATTATTGTTTTGTAACTTACTTTTGAGAGTATATCATGTCCTGATGGTGTGCTGCCTTTGGGCTGTTAAGACTCCCAAGATTTTAGGCCAGACTCTCTTGCATATAAATGGACTTATAATTGCATATAAATGGACTTTTATATCCACACCCCCAAGCAAATTCAGCTATCCATACATCGTGATTGTCACTGTGATGGCTTAACTGACTTCAGGTTTATGTTGCTTGTCAAGAGTTCACAGTGAGCTAGAATTTGTGTATGTTTGTGTTGCTGCACAAAACTCTGAGTCTGAATTTGCCATGTGGCTCTTCTGAGAGAAGAAATGGCTCTCTGGTGAATTTGGGAGGTTTATGAAAAGAGGAGTTGGTAGAGGGTGCTTGAGTAGGGGAGGGAGAATCACATGAAAGATTTGAGTTCTAAAGACAATGGCATTTCAGAAAAGGACTAAATCACAAAACTATGAGGACTTTTCACACCTTAGCCCCTGAAAGTAGCTTTAAAATTTGTACCATTTTGGAGATAATCTTCAAGCAAAGCTGTGCATTATACTTCACTTTTTATTGGGAATATGTCTTTGTGTGTGTACCTAATTAAAAGGCAAGATTTATTTAATTGTCTTTTTTTCCTTTTAATTAGCCTAGTCTCTTGGATATTATATGCCACTGTATAAAGTGTTACTTGAAACTTTAAAAAGTAAAATTTAAAAATTGTTTTGCTCTTGCCAGAAAGGATTTGATGTGTTCAATGCACTAGACTTAATGGAAAACAAAACATTCCTGGAAAAACTCAAGTTTGGGATTGGAGATGGAAATTTGCAGTATTATTTGTACAACTGGAGGTGTCCAGGCATGGAATCTGAAAAGGTAAGGGACAAAAAAGAGCTTCTGAATTCTGGTAGGTGTAATTGTACATTAATCTGCACTGGCCAAAAATGGGCAGAAGTTTTAAAAGAACTTTTTCCATTGGCCCTATTTATGATCCATAGTTGAAATGCAGGAAACTATTGATGTTTGGATTCATTGTCGTACGTGAACTAAACCACTATATTTTTCTTCTTCCTATTTAGGTTGGTCTTGTATTACAATGAGGACATATTTTGAGAACTTTGAGGTCATCATTTTGAGTTAATTTGATCTCCATAGCTCTTGGAACGGTCTTGTTCAAGAGGAGTAAAAGCACAACGTCAGTGATACTGAAGTAGTCCATTAAATCTGAACAATGAAAACATCCACGTGACCAAATTTATGCATTTTCAGATAGATCAGAAGGCCCATGAAATTCTTCTATTGTCCATGGAAAGAATAAAAAAGCACATTCATTTAAGTTTCAAAGCTTAGCTTGCACCTTGATGAGAAGAAGGTATTTTTTTCCACTCTGTAGAAAAGACTGTTTTGTACAAACTGAACTTCAGTGGTGGATTAGGGTACAAAAATATTTGCTATTATGTGGATGAACTGCTGCATTTCTATTTATTAAGTGGTGGTGTATGTTTGTCAGTGTAACAGAATGAAGGATACAAAATGGAGTATCTTTGCTTATTTACTTCACACGGATATCATCATTTGGGGAAAAATCAAGAAGTCTGATATGTTTGTAGCTCTATGAAAGTCCTGGATGTTTTTGTAACTGGAGCAGTATGACAATGTACTGGTTTAACTAGTGCATTTGTTTCTCCATAAGCAATGCTGCCAAATCAATAAAAAATACAGATTTGTACTTTGATCTTCAATAGATCAGTGGATTGATTTAACAGTATCGCACTGTTCAGTGCAGGTGTTATCTATGTTGCTGGAATGATAATACATTACTGTACTTAATTTACAGTTGTGGCACAAAACCTTAGTTTTTCCTCAGTAGAATAACATCAGCCTGTGTGTAAAACTAAGAATTTTAGTAGTGCTATCAGGATGTTTATAGTTTGAATGTTTTCAACGCTTCTGCGAAATTGCACATATTCCTTTGTCTACTTTGATTTCCTATGAAGTCTGTAATTCTAATGAAAAGTATTTTGTGTAAATATGTATTCATAAATTGTTCCTGGTAGTGTTTTTATCCGGAATTTGGAACAAGAAGTTTTGCTATATATGTGGCTGGTAAGCAGAAGAGAAATGCTCTGCCCTCAGTCCTTGGAAGTCACTGTATTGCACTTCCTGAAATGTAGGAGGGCTGATCTTTGTTGTTAGGTGGAGCTGTTTTTATTCCCTCATGAATGCTCAGCAACGGGAGTGGCTTCTGAAGCACTTTATATTCATTCCAGCATAGTGTCATAGCTAGATATGATAGCAGTTCTTTCAGCTCATGGATGCTGCAGTAACGGGAGCACTGAAAAAATCTGCATTAAGAAACTGTTCTAGCTGAAAGTGCCAAATTGTGGTAGTGAAGCCTCTGTGCTGTGAGCATCTTTTGAATGTGACTTGAATATCTCATGAAATGCAAATGTCTTTCCTTTTAAACATGCCTGTAATTCTGACAGCGGATTATGCTGAAAGTTTAATCTGTAAATGAAGATAAATTTGTCTGTTCTTCATAACTGCTAGCCCTACCCACCTCCTTGTAGCAGTGGGGTTTTATTTTCTTCCTGCTCCTTTTCCAGTGTGTGAATGGTTTGTGTTTTGGTTTCTTGTTGAATTGTGGTGAGAGGATTCTGCCCTAGAAACAGTGATAAATACTTTCCCTTGTTGCATTATAGCTTTGTAATTAAAGCATTCAACCTCCTTCAACCAAAGGAAGGGACTGAATGTGGTTTGTCTGACCCCTGGGTGTGCACCAGCTTGGGACTTCATGAAGTTAAAAGTATTTCAGTTAAAGGAGATCTAATGGTGCAACCGGGCTTTACATCTCTGGCCACTACTACCTGTCTGCTGGTAGAAGTCACAACAGATGGTGCAGAGGGAGCCTGGACTCCCTCTGTGAGGCCTGAGCAGAATTAAGTGCCTGAAAATGTAACTGATGGTAGCGACTTCTGAGTTAACAAGAAGAAGTTAATCTCAACTCCATTGAAGACTTAAGTTTTTAACTCCCAGAAGGCATGAAGGTGCCCCCCTGGCAAGGCATTCTCACTGGAGCCCCCTGGGATGAGGAGGAAGTTCATCAAGGGGTACAGAGTGTTCTGCTTTTGTTCTAAGGGCAGAGCCTTGGCAATCCTTGAGCAGGGCTGCCTAACAGGTGGGACAGCAGGGCACAGTTCTCTCCTCATGACCAAGGGACTTTTTGCTAAGAAACAATCATGGCCTGGCTGTCCCTAATCCGTATGCCAGGTGGAAGATACGCTCATGTTCTCTGCCTGCCTTCCCCTCAAAAAAATGCATTTGGAAGAAATGTTAAGCAGATGTTTTCTCCTCTCTGCTCTGAAATTGGAAGACAAATCTTCCAGGGTGTTGGTTGTAAAATTTAGGCCATGATGGTACCAGCTATGTCCAGGTAGAAGACAGACCTGAACCTGGGTTTCCTGCAGCCTAGCTTTCCACCCAAATCTTCAGGTTAGGATTGGTGAAGAAAGGAGCATGGCTGTTCTTGTGCTCTGTTCTGGTAAAATAGTGCCATTTGCTTCTGAATCAAAGGAATAAAACCTCTGTCTTGTTTTCTGGCTCACTTTCCATGTTAACTGAGGAGGAGGGCAGAGTCATGCTCCTGCAGAAGCTGTGCAGCACTGTAGCTACAACAGAAAATTTACTGGCCAGAGAGCATGAGGAAAGCAGGCATCTGAGTCTGAGTGCTGGGGCAGTTCCTGGAGAGTTCTGTTCATGAATCTGTGTGTGTTACCCAATAGCTGTGTAATCCAGCATGGTCTCTTCTGTCCCTGTTGAGTGCTCTTCACCCCCAATGCTTTGCTGAAGTATCACAGCATCAAGAAGATGTGAATCTTGAAAAGTGCCCCAGCCTACACCCACACAGTAAGACAGTTACTTGGGCGGTGAAAATTGTGGCAGCTCACTTCCACTTCCCAGGCAGGTACTTAACAAAAGGTGAATATTCTTGGGGGGGCCAGCGTTGGCAGCTCAATAGAAGAGGCTCTTCTGTTATTTCCAAAGTTGAAGCTGTGTGCATTCAGCTTGCTATGAAGATTAGACTCCTCAAAACCTTAGAGGTATTTGCACAGAAATTGGCAAATGTAAGGCTTGCTTTACCATCTTTCCCACCTGGCTTTTTAAACATCTGTAATTTCCTTCCCAAAGTAACTTCCTATCTGCAGAGGGACACAAATGCCTGAAGACAAAGGTATCTAGGCAGGCAGCAAAGTGCTTGAAAGATGATTGCTGTGCTTATGTTCTTTACCAAAGCTAATCCTTATGCTCTGTGTAAATGTTAAGACTTTTTTGTGTTATGATTAGCCAGCCTGGGAATGAAATACACTAATGCTAGCATGCCTTCAAAGTTTTATGCATCCAAAAAGCCAGAAAAAAGGACATGTATGAAGGACTATGAAGCAAGGCAAAAAAAACTTGCCTCTTCTTGCCACTGTCAGACAAGGACAAAAAATTTAACATTAAATGTTTTGTTTAAACTTTATGGAGCATCATGACTACATAATCATTGCCATTGTCTACCTTCACAGTTGGTATCATGAACTTAAGTAATTTCTAAATAAATCCAAAGTGCAGATATTGGATGGCACTGGAAGTTTGGAACAGCAAATCTCTGAAAACTACGTGTAAATTCCTCATTTAAGGAAATACAAAGTAATTCAGTTAAGGTTTATTTTATGCTTTCTTCTACAAGTAAATTCCTAGGCTGATGATCTTCTCAACTGCAGCAATATTCCCCCTGCTTTCTACAACACAAGTGTCTCATTAGGAAACCTCATAGTCCCTGGTGAAACTAAAGGAAACTCAAGTTACATGGTGTGTTTTCAGTCTTGTAGCGGTTATAGCTCACATCTATTTTATACACATCAATATGTGGCTTATCTCAATCTCCTGGGAAATAGTTTTAGACTTCATTTAGACATCTAATTGAGTTTAGGTTTGCATTTTCTCACAGGATGTGTGTTAATAATGAAAGTGGTTTTTTCCATACTGCAGCAGTAGTCATTTGGTTTTGTATTTGAAAATAAAGCTTATCCTCCAGCATACCATACAGCAGGTATCAGGTGGAACCCAAGTGTACACACATTCGTGACCAAAACAAGTTTATTGTTCAGCAGAACAAGTATTATAGAGTTCAAAAGGGAAGTCTGCCTGTGCTGTTACAGCTGTTTACTTGAAACCAGCTTTAAAAGACTTATACTGGCATGGACCTTTGTTTAAATAAACTTTCACTTTTGGTATTGTTTGAGTAATTATACTTAAATCTGTTTTGCTTAAAGCATGTTAATCTGTGTAAAGTTACAAAGTTCAATTAATGCTTTACAGTAATTCCAAAGATGTATCAATTATCTCTTAAAATTACTTTAGCATGTTCATTACTGACTTTAACTCTGTGATCTCCAACTGCAAATGAAATCCTTACCCACAGGTAAAGAGTAACACTCAAGTTTGAGCAATATTCTTTATTTAAGCAAAAAGTACCTCAACCGAATGCAACATAAAGTTCACCTTGTATTCAAAGGCTTTACACTTTAAAGCCTAAAAAAATTGTTCAGTTACCACTGTACTCCATTATGCATTTAAAAAATCAGTTTAATAGAACCAAACTAAAATGAGTTATGCTGAAAAAGCCTTTTTCTTTTTGCGAGGTGGTTTCTTTATCTTATTGGGATTTGGGACAAGTTTCTTGATTTTCAAAGGCTGCAAAATTACATTTGAAAGATCAGGCTGATTGCTTTCTTTCCGCTTGCGTTTCTGGCTTGCGAGCTCATCCCCCAGGGCCCCTGCAAGCTCACTGGGTTCCTCGTTTTCTGAAGAATCTGTATCTGCACAAGCCATGGACTCTTCAATTCTGTACTGAAACCACGGCACTTCCAATGCTGGTATCTTTGGAATTATTGATTCTATTGTTTCAGTAAATTTATCAGACTGCTTTTTGAAGCCTAATGCTAAAATGGATGTTAAGCCAAGAAGTGGCGCGACTGTTTCACTGAGCCGGGGAACTTGGCCTGCTGGTGTGGCTCGACTTGCACTCAGCTCAATGAGATGCGATGTGATCATGGCAGGTTTTGCAGACTTGCACACCAGCAAGAGAAGAAGTTCATTTTTTTCCAATGCTTTTGTAACTTCATTAATTCCAATAGCAAGCTGTCTTCTGATACTTATGTCAGTCCATCCTGGTTTTTGTTGATGGCTTTCTGTTTCCTCTTCCTTAGGGAGTTCATTGGTGCTTGCATCACACTTTTTCTCCATTTGTAGAGGAACGTTTTTTGTAGAGGAACGTTTTTTCTTTCTTGGACTCTCAATCTTTTTAAGTCCAATATGTTTAATCCTTTCTTCTAAGGTCTGTAGTATAAAATGCATATCTTCTCCTTCTATCGTTTTCCACTGAAAAACAAAGGGGTTATCTAGACACGTTTTTACAGTGATTTTCTTTGCTTTACGAAGTGTTGCTGTGCCTTGCTGAATTACAGACATCCCGAGGTTCTGCGTTTTGTCACTCTAGGGAAGAAAGAGACAGACATTAGTTCAAATATTGTACTGTTTGCTGTGGACGTTGTTACCACAAGCTTCTTTTGGGAATGCAGAAAACAAACATCCTATGTCAAAGTGATACTGGCAACTATCACCCTCATCACAGTAGCTCAGTGCTAATCCTTCACACATCATACACAAGGCAGGTGCTGTGCTGTTTTTTAAAAAAATAATAGACTGGACAGCAAGGCAACAGCAGAGACCCTTCTGAAGCTGAACAAAATCAGCTGGAGGTATTACAGATGTAAAAAATGAAAAAACCCTAACTAAACAACCCCGCTCCCAGCATCACTGCTTGAAGGACGACTCCATTTTTGCTGTTGCACAGCTGCATTGCCCCCCCATGCCATGGGGAGAAAAACAGAAAGCTGAATCTCTTGAAACAAGCTCCAAGTTCCTAAATTTATTTAGAATTGGTTTAGAAATGTGTCTGTTCAGTCTTTATTCCATGCCTTTGTGTTTTTCTGCATTTGGAAGGCATGAGAGAAATCTGCAGGCTCTTACTGATTCATGGTGTGAACGCAGTGAAATGCCCTGGGCCACGCCAGTGATGGTCCATCCAGCCCTGCTGTCTGCTCCCAGCAGTGAGGGCTGGAGAAACCATGACGCTGCCATTCCCCTCAGATCCCAAACACACAAAGCTTGCACCTGGGATATAAGACAGAAGATCTGACGACTTACCCTATTAGTCCTTTATGGAGCTGCAATTCATGCCGTTACCTAATCCCTTTTGCTTATCACAACAGTGGCAACAACCAAAATGTGGAAATAACCGAGAAATGGAAATGACCAATAGAAATCTTAAATGTGACCACGTTAGAAATGGAAGCTTACGATAGCTTTAAAAAACTAGCTGTGGGTTCCTTCTTTCAAAAGCTTTCAATTAAGGATACCCTGATAACCTTTTACGGGGGGTATAAGGCAAAGTCAGCAACAGACTCGTGTAGGAGAAAGGAGCAAACCATGAAGGATTCCAGCTGAAGGATTACGTTTTTCGTTTCAAAATGGGCACTGCTGAGGAGACCGCGCGTGCAGGGATAAGGAAACAGGAAGGCTGAGCCACCCCAGCCCGCCCCGCCCCGCGGGGACCCTCTGCTGCCGCCGCGCCCCTGCCCCTGCCGAGGGGCCTGCTTCCCGGGGAGCTGGAGCGTTCCTGGGGCTGTCGCTCCCTTCCCTGTCAATAAGCACCGCTCCCCCCGGTGTTTGCGGCGCCGAAGCTTTGCCTGAACTCCTGGGTGTTCCTTGCTGTGCCCCATCGGAATGTGGGGTGTAGCTGAAGCGGGTAGTTTCTTCTCCACGGTGGTCGCGCTTCTCTTGGGGTTCCCGGTTTTCTAGGACAGGCTGTAAAGGTATTTAGGCATTTAATGCCCATCGAAGTTGATTTCGTTTGGAATTCAAACGAAACACACCTAACAGGTGTGGGGGGTTTGGAAGCGAGACCTTGCCTACAGTTGATAGATTTTTTTTTTAATTTTTTTTTAAATTTTCATTTAAAACGCTGTTCTCTACTTCCCAGATTCCTCTACTCCAGCCTTCCTTTCTGTTTTATTTTTTTTTTTTTTAGAGCACCTGTTTTTCCCTTCTCCAAGAGAAAAAAAAAGACTGTGTTGCCTGCTTATTTTTTTTCTTCTTTTGGGGCAGCAGGACGAAATAACCTACTGCATCTTTCTGTTGAGCCAGCTGGATTTTACATTTACCCCGAACTTTACTTTTGTTTTTAAATATATTTTGAAGCTCACACACACACTTGCCAGCTTCAGAACACTTGACCTTCTTGTAGATCTCACCAGAGTTTCATACTGTTAGGGACTGTTGTGAGATATGTTTTCCCTTTTTTTTTAAGCCTGGTTGTCTCTTATGCTCTTTTCAACCCCCAAGTAAATATTATATCCTGATATATATTATTTATATAATATTTATATATTATATAAACTTTTGGGAGTTTTTTCCCCTTTATTTGGTTGAATTAATATGACTTAAAGGATAAACGTTTTCCCCTCCCATTCTAGTGGTGGTGAGGCCTGAAGGGCTTGGGTCTTGTCAGCATTATGTTGGTTTTGCCAAACTTAGGAAGAACGAGTTGCCTTCAGCTAGGACTGGTGTCAGAATGTATTAAGTCATGACAGACTGGATGTTTTATTTTAATGACTTTGGCACTCTGGCCACCTTTTATTGTAATTAATTTATCAGTGCAGTTATCTTCTAGAGTAAATGGTTACCACAGCAAAAATATCTCTTCATTTCAGTTATTGAGTCTCTGGATGCAACTTCTTGCACAGTAGAGAGTTCCTGTTGTGCATCTGGGTAGATCATTGCACTATTTGCAGGTTACATCTCTTTCCTGTGTCCTGGGAGCTGTCTCAGAGCTCACTTCTGTTAAGAAATTGTTCCAGTGATCCCTCCCCTTTCTCTTTTTTATTTTTTAAATTTTGGCCAGCTGAAAAGCAGCTCAATATTGTCCCGTGGGGTGTGGATGAGGGTGGCTGTAGCAGACTGTCTGGCAGGGGTGTTGTCACCGCAGTTCTTCTGAAGGAGCAATGTCCAGCAGTGACACTGGATTGTAAACACTGATGTAAGCCTCACCTTTCTCCTGCAAAACTCAACTTCCCCTTGGTCTAACATGCTGTAGCTGTCTCAGTATTCACAACCCAAACAAAATCATTCTTTGAGTACTCTGGGCCATCCTCACCTCGAATCTCAGTCGTGTTTTCTGTGTGCAGCACCGTCTGTGTTTGACTGCTGAGAATGCCATGGTCGTTCATTCCTCATTCAAGGCCTGTGCGTTGTTTTCATCCTCCACCCACCGTGCTTGGTTTGGTGATGGCTTTGCTGTCCCCTCTGTGTTGCAGGGGGAGGCAGCAGTAATGCTAACGCTGGCAAGCAAGCTGAAGCGGGATGATGGAGTCAGAGGACCCCGTGCGCCCAACCCAGCGGCTGAGTCGACTCGGAGGGTGTCTGTTCGAGACAAGCTACTTGTTAAAGGTGAAAGGGACTTGTATTTAAATATTTGGGGGTTTATTTAAATATTTGAATTATTTAAATGTATTTAAATATTTTGGCTTGCGTGTGGGTTGTCAGTAAACACTACTGAATTGCATATGAATTTCCAGAGGTATTTTTAAAATGGCTTGTGATTTGCCTCAGGATTACTACTGGAGGGTAAATATTGACATGCATCTCATCCCCAGGAGCTCTTTGCCTGTAGGGCACTTACTTTATTTGAACTGTGAAAACCAAAACAAGTGTCCTCCTCACTCTGCTGAGAAATTAACTCATCATCAGAAACTGTGGGGCCATCAATTAAAACAGCATAAAAATTGCTATGTGAGTGTCACTAAATGTACAGGAGGAGATTATCAACAGTAGTATATTTGGGTTGATAGGAAGGTGTTTTTTGAGCAAAAACATAACTGCGTGTGACAGGAAAAAACATCCTAAGAGTAGCAGCAATGTTCCAGTAGTCTTTAATAGTGTAGGTCAGAGGCAGCAAAGTTTAAAAAGCTTAATAAAGCAATGCAGGGAGATACTTTTGTAGGCCTGGAGTCACTGGAAGTGGAGTATGAAGTTGTGAGTTAAAAACCAGTATCCACTTTTGTATTGCAGTATGGTGTTTTCTAGAAAGGCTGCTGTAGGTTGTTACTAGCTGTGGGGAAGAAAGCCCCAGACTTTTACTTTGTGGCGGTTCTGGGTAAATGGGGTAGTTTGTAAGACAATAATTAAACTATTTTATAGTAAAATTGGGGACAGCTTTGTTGTGCTTCTTTTACTTTTCCTGTAGCATAGATAATTTATTTAAAAATCCATAGGTTCTGAAAGTTTGCAGTTACTATGGACTTAGGTTTGCTCCCTCTGGTAGTAGTAGAGTGCTTTAATGCTTGAGCTGTGCAATGCTCTAGTGGCAAGGAATGTGTTGTTTAAGTGGGTGTTTCTGCTAAAAATGATCAATAGCAAATATACTGCTGTTGATGTGTAAACTGTCACTGTTTGGGTTCGTGCCAGTCAAAGGAAACTCACATTGCCTGGTGGTGTTTCAGTCTGATTCGAGACTGACGGGTGTGTTTGACTGATATTCCCTAACCAGGGTAAATTGTGTCAGATAACTGCACTGGAGCAAGGTGTCGCTGCAAATGCCTGCTGCCTCAGTGCTGTGCAAAGAGCATCAGCTAGACTGTAGGAATGTTGTATTCACAGTTTTCTCCCTGTATAGTTCTGAGGACAAGGAAGTTTATTAACCCTGATGTGATCATTCTTGAAGAGAACTTGCTTTAGACTTCCACTTTGGAAATCCTCAGTTAACTCCAGTTCTGAGGGAGGAAGATTCAGGCAAGAGGAATAAGCTCTTTAACGAGGCTGAGCTACAAAGCCAAATGACTAAATATATATAATCTGAGATTTTTACTAACCCACAGGTGTAGACTTGAGGGGAAGAGAGCAGTGTAATATAAATGCACTTCAGTTACAATGCTTGGTATAGTGTGAGGCGCCATAAGAAATTTTACTGTACCCTTAGAGCAGTCATGGTTTTAATTTTTAGGGCTTAAACCTTACCAAAGTCTCCAGGGAGGAAGAGAATGTGAGCTGTAGAAAATTAGTATTGATGCTGTAATTGCCATGACTGCATCAGCAAACCAGCACAGACTTAGATATTGAACGAGCTGAGTCCCAAGCTGACAAATGTTAAAAGCAGGTCACTGCTCATGTGCCTCTGACAAGCACTGGGTGCTGCATCCTGATCTGATTATGCATGGAAGTTGTGTCCCTGCTGTGGGATGGGTGGCTCTGGTCACTTAGAGGCACTGTCAAAGGTATAGTGAAAACGTGCTGTAATGTAAATTTGCAGAGGCACAAAGTTTGGTGGCAAGGTTTATGCTGCTTCTTACTGCATGGATAATGCATATAAAAGGAAATCAAGCTGGAATCAATTGAGAGTGATTTCTACATAGGCCTGAATGCAAAGAGTGAAGGGGGAAGGTAAGGAAGACCCTTAGCTGGGTCACCAGGTTCAGAGTGAACCCCCTTTCATTCTAAACTCCTTCTCAGGGAGGGGTCTGTGTGGCTGGGTCCAGTCTTAGGGCTTAGTTTATGATGAAAGGATTTAGCAGCACTTAATCATAAAAGAATTTAAATGTTAGATTAATTACTAACCAGATGGAAACATAACAATATTCTAGATTCAAGATAATAACATGTATACTATATTATAGTGTGTCAAGTCAATACACACATGTACATAAATATAAGTATAGACAGATGGATAAAGGTTACACACACACACATACAGATATGTATGCATACAAATGTATACCTATTAAAAAATTCCCCTCCAGAATCAGTGAAATACTCACATTTAATGCCTCTTTGGAAACTACTGGAATTGATGTGAGGATGGTACAGTTTCACTCAGACTAGAATTCAGATAAGGAATGTTCCAAAGCTCTCAGGGGGTGACTGATTATTCCCACTCTCATCTCCCACCTTGTCGAGGCAGCAGGAGTTCCTGGTGTGGTCAGTGGTGCTCCCACCTTAGCCTTGCAGGAGTTGCTGGATGAGTTAAGGAATGCTTCAGCACTGAGCTCCTGTGCAAAGGCCAAGGCTTGATAAGAGTTACTGCAGTTGTAGAGCAGGCCAGAGGCAGAGGGGGGAATGCAGCAATCCTGATGCTCTCCCAAAAGAGTTGTAGGGGCGGCTGTCAGTGTGGTTAGAATGGTTTCTGGTGGACTGAAATGGGAACTGACAGGAGAAGCAGACCATTTCAGTGCAACTCAGCTGATAATAAGGGGGAAATCCAGTAGCTAGTATGAAAGACAGGTTGGGGGGATATTTTCTTTTAAGCTGCTCTTTAAGCTAAATGTAGACCATTTGCCTACAAAAGTTTCTAGAATTTGCCCCTGCACTTTAAGATAGGTCAGATGCAGCAGCATTTATGATGTTGAAAGCCCGAGTGAAGGTGAATTTCTGATGTTGACTGTGTTTTTAGGTCACGTAAAGATCTGCAGGAGTGAGTTTGGTAGGGAATGCAGAGCTGCCTGCTAAAGGTGTGCATGCAGCAGTGATGCTGCTGCATCTGGACCAGTACCTTTTATGGCTTGACTGCATGGAACTGTAATAGCCCAGCTGAACTTCAGGCTGTTGTCTTGCATCACAAAGGTAGTAGGAGCCTGAAAGGGTGGTTTTAAGTACAAGTTGTTACTGGTGTGTGTTTAGGCTGGAGTTACCAAACAAACAGAGGACAGATGCAGAGTGGGTGAAATGCTCAATGAGGTCAGTCTCCTGACAATGGTGAATTAAAAAGTAATCTCTTTTATGTAAAAGAAGAGAAATCCTGGCCATCAGCAAGGGAGGAGGAGGAAATGAGAAAAGGCCCAGAGTGTTCTGTCAGTGGTGAAGCACCACCATCCTATTCCTGATCCACAGTAAATTGGTGATATTCTAATAAGTTCTGCAGACAGATGTCTGCTCTGGGTATTGTCCAGACACAGACAGTGTCTGGTTTTATTCTGGAGGTAAATTAAAGACAGCCTTCTTTGTGTTGATAAGAAATCCAGTCCAGGAAGGCAGCATAGGATCTCTTTGAAAGATGTGTTGTCACACTGATAACCTTGCAGCTCTGAAATGTATTGTGTACAGGGACTGGTAAATAGATCAATGCCACTTTGATTAAGGGTAGATGTCCATGACCCAACCACTGATGAGCGTAGATGATGCTTGCAAACTTTTAAAAATCTGGCACAGACCAACTCTGTTCTGCCTTAAGGAAGGAAGAATAAGTGATAATTTAGGTATGATGTCAGCTATTTGTACCATATGGATGTGAAGAAACATCTCAGTCAGTGTTGTCAGGTGCTGTTCTTGGTTTTAGCAATGGGCTCAGGTTAAGCAGACTTCTTCTATAGTTCTGTAAAAGCTACTCTTAAAATACTGGTGTCCTTTGTTAGTTTTTCTTAGCCATTCCTTTGTTTATATGTCCAGAATTGTGCTATATTCAGGTATCAATCATGGTGCTTGTTTTGTTGGGTTATTTCTTGGACATATGAATGGAAATATCTCTATCCATAAAGTTTTGGTTAGGAATGTAATTCTGAGCAAGCTGGATATTCTCTTCAGCAGTTTTTCCTCTGGAGTGTTAAAGTTGTGGCTCTTAAATAGGATTTGGCAGAAGTCAGTCCCCTGCTGATTATCTCAGCAACTGATGGAGCACGTTTGGGAGTGTAGCAGGGCACGTATGTCTGGGGTGAGCAGCATGCTGGTGGTTCTGATCTGAAACAGGAAGGCACAGGAAAACATCCATTGGCTGGGAGTCACTGAGGGCACATGTGTGAGGGTGTGGGAGGGCAAGGACTGGTAATTCAGGCTACCAGGTCATGCAGAGAGGCTTTGGGGCCCATGAGGGGTGGTCTGCAGGGAGACCAAGCAGTGACCAGCATGTTTCGAGATGAATGAGATGCAGGAAATGTGAACAACTGCAGAAGACAGAAAGCAAAGACCCATGAGAGGAAGAGGAGCAGACAGAAATGGTGCTTGAAGGGGCTCTGCTCCCTCTCACAGCTTTGTTAAAAGTTCAGTGTGACTTATTAGTGCATCTGTGTTTTCACTGGATTTTCCGTACAGGCTCAGGTGGAGACTAAGGCCTTAATTCTGCAGGCCTAGGGCCCAAGTTAAAATACAGCAAGCACTACACTTGCTTTAGCAGCTTTCATTTTGTTCAGTGTTGCAGAGGCAATTTTTGATGTTCTATTCATCTCTAAGGGGCACTTCATTAATTTGGAAACAGGGGCCATGTGACTGACTGCTCCTCCAGGATGCTGAGCATGCAGTGCTGAACTGGAAAGGCAGATCCTTTCTGAAAATTTGAAAGGGACTGAGGGCAAGGCAAAGTGGTATTTAAAATTAATATTGTGTAACAAAGGTGATTACTAAATCGAATTCAAGACAGAGAGCATGTCAGGAGGGCAGTAGCAGCAATGTTTGTGTGTTTATGGATCACAAAGGTTGTCCTTCAACTATGTTTTTTCTAATGCACCTAAACTTCCTCATTCAGTTTTATATTATCAGTACTGGTTTGATTGTGACAGCTGGAAATAACTTAATATATAAGAAAATGAGTTAACATGTTTTTTTTCTTCAGTTGTCTTCAACATTTGTGGCTTTCACAGCAGATTTATGTCATCAGAAAATGTTTCAAGTGTGCCTTTGTATAAGCCTGAGAGAATGGAAGGGGGAAGCTGATTATGAAAGTGAGTTTCATGTGTGTTAACACTAAAAATGAGGAGAATCCATGTAATTTGTGTTCTTCAAGCCTTCAAGAATAGTAATATTCCTTCTTACAATAGCAGGCGAGGAAAATCGAGAGGGGAGAAAATACTTTGAAGAATTAAAACTCCCTTCATTGGCACTCTGCTAAGATTGTGTGACACATTGCTTTAAAATGCTGCATTAACTTGTGCGTGTTACAGTTGAATGACAAAAGCATTTCCTTTTCAGTGATGCTTCTTAACCTTCCCCCCTCACAATGAACTCCTTTGTTTTGAAAGAAGACACTGAAAATTTGCTTGATAAAAGAGTGATTTATCTTTATTAAAGAGGAAACTAGTAGTTTTCACTTGCAGTGTACTTGTGGTAGGTGTTGTAAAGCTAAAAAGATACAATGAGAATTGAAGCTAATTTGAAAAGTTATCACTAAGACATTTTTCTAGGGCTTTGCTGGTGAAGGGAGATGGAATGCATTGCTTCACTTATTCCTCAGGTTTTCAGCACACCTGAAATACAGGATTATATACTGCAGAGGTAGAGATTGCCAACAACAGTGGCTCTTTCTAGTTTTTGATGTCAGAATAGTAAGCTTTGTAATAATATATAGAAGCTGAAGCTGTGATTTGATAGTGTCTTGTTCAAAATAAACATTTGGAAGCGAAAGGAGAATATACATCTCTTGCTCTACTGAGAAACTGGAAGTGTTAGTTGGCTCGTTTTACTTCCAGTTCTGGTCTGTACGTTGAGAAGAGCTAAGGAGAAAAACTGTGAAGATGGATAAGAATTAGGAGGCAAACAGCATCCTAGAACTAATAGCATACTAAAATTAAATACTTAGAAAATGGAGTTTTTACCAGGCTATCAAGGTGCTTGTCTTCACCTCTTAAAGCCTTAAAGTCTTACATTGAAGATGTACCTAAAGGAGGGGGGACTTTTCAAACAAAACCAGAGAGAAGTAATAATGCTGTGGATGAGAATGCTCAGTTGAGGAAATAATGCTTTTATTTGATGTACTTAAAACCAGACTCCAGTGGGAGGCTTTGGGCCTGACTCGGGAAGACTAGTAAACAAAGCACTGCATTATTCTGATGGGGAGCAGAGCAACAGGGTTATGGTCTGTGCATTAAACATTGACAGGGCTGTCTTGTGAGCCACAGGCCTGTACACAGGGCAGGAGTGTGCTCCTGTTTCTGTCTTGAGAACTGTCAGGGGGAGGCAGAGTTATTCTTTCTGAAATCATTTATAAATAGCCCTGGTTGCTTGGGTTAGGCTTAGCCTTTCTCTTGTCTATAAAGTTCCTAGGGTGCTTCTGAGACACAATCAGTTTGCATCCAGCTCTTCCAAAGTTTGTGGTAGGTTTATATTTAAGCCTTGCGCTCTTTTTATGGTTTAAAATAGCATTTGGAACTGTTCAAGCAAGTACATACTGGTACAAGACCAGGACTTTGCAAGTGCTCTTGAACCAGAGCATGGGTTTTGGGAGCAGCAGACTGGCTGGTTGGTAACTAATGTTATTTCCTGAGACTTGGATTTTCCAGGTGGTTGTCTCATCATCTTAATGGTGTGAATTGAGATACAGATACTGATTCTCCACAAAATGACTGTGAAAAGTAGTCAAGTCGAATTTTTGTTCATTTTTGAAAGAGGAGTTCAGAAAAGTTGTGAACTTAAGTTTATTCCTTCATTTAGTGAGGCTTTTGGAGCTCTAATTGTCACTTCCTGCTTTGCTTATTTACAAATCTGCTGAATAAGTTGGCAGCCTGCAGAAGGGGCACTTTATAACAGACAGTGCTCTTGCCAGGGGTAATGCATAACTTAAAACATCAGAGTCTTAATGGGGCCCAAATGATGTGGTCAGTGTTTGCCTTCTGAGCAGCAACATACAAAAATGGTTCCAGTGCCATTACTGTCACTGCTAAAGAGTCATGGAATTTGGAAAATGCACAAACACCGTAGCTTTGGCCCATTAAATGTGCTTCTTAATTGGTTAATCACCAATGTTTATGTATGTTTATATGGCACAGTTAATAGTAACATCTGTTGCCTTACTTGATACCACTTTGAACATTGAGGTTGTTGAAGCAGGTCTTTATCTGCTTTTCTGTCTTTCTAAAGTTTTTTTGTTCTTAGTTTGTGGTTTGTTGCAGAGTTCATTAGAAAGCTTGATTTTGGAGGACTTGCCTTTGTTTACAAGGCTTTTGTGTGGATTAATCAAAGAAAGGGGGAGCTATTCCCTTCTCCTGGGTGTATTTAGTTTTCATGCTTTCAGAATAAAACCCACTCAATTCTTGTACTAAGGCAGAGGGAAAGACAGAAGTGTGGACACATCCCAGAACATTTTCACACTTGTGGTGATGGTAAACTCTACTGAACCCTGCAGGAGGCAGAAGGGAGGCCCTGGCTTGGCAAAGCTGCTGCAGCTCAGCCATTGCTGGGACTGAATGTGCTCTGCCCTTGGGTGTCTCCCTTTTTTTGGGATGGAAGCAAAGGGCAGGCAGGATTCATTAGGCTGAACAGCACAGAAAGCAGTAAGGAAAGCAGTCAACACCTTCAAATAAGAGCCAGGTCCTAACCTTTACTCTGTAGTGAAGGTTGATAATGCCTCCCAGTATAAGAGGCTGGTGAATTTAAAGAGAAAGGAGAGAGGGAATAGTCTTAACAAAGGATTTGTATAGCTGCAGCCTTCAGTGGTTGGTTGTCATGTCTTTTTTTATTGACCAGGAGGGGGAGGTAAAAATAAAACTCCTTGATTACAGCTGAAATTATGTTTTTGTTTTGGTATATTACAAAGACAGTACTCATTCAAAACTTTTAGCAAAAGCATGGCCCCAGCTGTGTGTCTTTCCATGCACAGCTTTGGTTAAGTCAGCTCTGGCTGCACAAGTGTGGGATTTTAGAGTACAATTGTGGACTTTTTGGGTAAGTGTGAAACACGGGGCTTCTCCTTGGGTGGGTTTTGTCTGTTGGTGTCATAGGCTGAGGGTGCAGGAATGCCAGGGCTGTGCCAGGCTGAAGGGAGGTGGGAGTCACATAAGCACCTTGTCCACTGCAGAGACCAGCCAGGTCTGCTAAGCATCGATGCAGGAAAAGTTCTGGAGGGTTAGTGAGCTCTGAATTGTGATGAGACTGGTTTGGATTCAGTGCCAAGAAATCTGAATTACGGTTTTCTTTGGAAGTATGTTTGTGAGAGTTGGTATTGAAATCTCTTACACGTTGTTAACCCAAATAAATGGTCTGTCTCTGTGGGGGCCTGAAAGCAAAGGTAGAAGTGGAGGAAAAAAAGACTACAGGAAATGCAAAAAATATATTTTTTTAGATCTTCTAGAACTTTAGAAGTGAAGGGGGAAGGTAACTTCATGCATCTTATTCATCTGTGAAATACAGGTAGTGGAGAGTAAGACTGCAGTAAAATACACAGAAGAGAGAGAAAGCAAGGGCTCTTCCAGAGAAGGTAACTTGACAAGGAGAGGTCTTAGGAATACACATCCCTTCCCAGGGGTTATGCAACTGAATCAGGTTGCTTCCTTTCATGTAATAATGACTTTTTGAGCTTTATGCATGGGAAATAAGTAAGAAGACATTTTGATTGAGCAGGAGTGCATATGTATAGCAAACTGTGCTTTGGAAATGGCAGTGCTCTGTGTGTTAGCAGCCCTGGCAGACCTGGACTCGCATCACAATAGGGCATACCTTTGTGATGTCTGTAGGGCAGGTGAGTGTTTTTAGTCATGAATTGATTGGCTTAAAGAAAGACTTCAAGGTAAACTTCCACTGCAGCTTAATTATATTTTTGAGTAAAATCGAATTTACAAGAGGTGGTTTAAGTCAGATCTGCCAATTTAGACTTCAAGAATGACTTTCTGATTGCATAAATGTTTTGTTTTTTTCTTTCAACAGAGGTTGCCGAGCTTGAAGCTAATTTACCTTGTAAGTACAGCATTTAATACTATGCATTTTAAGGGGAAAAGGACCAGTGAACTGAATGTTTTTACTGAAATATGAATGCTTCTAATATTTATTAACTTCAGGGAAAGCTGTGCAAAACTCCACCCCTTGGGCTTGGACAGGTTTTCTTTGTTGCTCCCTCTTAAGAGGTTGTAGAGAGGTGGACCCTCAGTGGTGTCCCTTGGAAGGGGTATTGATATTTTGCCTCCAGAATTTGGTTGTTGGGCAATGGGAGCTTAACTTCCATAAAACACCCAAAAGGTTCATGGGACTGAAGGGTGCATTTATTGCTTCACACCTGGTTTTGATACATTCTCTTCTTTTCAAAACAGGAGATTCTGATTTAGGAGCAGATTAAATAGCTCAGTTCTCAGAAACATATTAAGTTACCCTGCTGTTTCTCTGCATCACATGCAAGATGTAACCTGATTTATTTGTTAGTAGTGAAAATACTCATGAAAATTAGTTTTTCAAAGGTGATCTACATTCCTTTAAAAAAGGGCAAGATAATGTGGTTTTAGCCCTGGAATCTTACTTGTGATATAAGCTATAAAGAGCCGAAAATGTTAATGGCTACTTTAAAATAGGCTTTTAATAACATGGGTAAGTGGCTTGTGGCTTCTAAAGCTTAGAATGCCAATGGACAGCGAAACACACAGCACTTTTACAAAGGGGAGTAAAGTTCCTACTGCTCTGTATTTGTTGCTCAGGGTGTTGACAGCAAAGCCAAGCTGTTGCTGAGCTCTTTCCTTCAAGCATTGGCCAGAACAGCTTCGTTCTGCCCTGAGCTCTTAGAACACAGGCAAGCACAGCAAGTTACTGCCCGGTGAGCTCCGAGATGCATTCAGAGCATCTCTGGCCCTGCATAACTTCCTGTGGTGCACCTTTCTCCCAGAGTCACCTCAGGTATTTTCCTGCAGGGAGAGAGGTGTGAGTTGTGTGCAGCAGGCTGAGAGTGACTGTGCAGGTGGTTACCATGCTGGGCATCCACACTGACTTGTCCATATGCTTATCTTGCAAAGAAAAGCAGTGAATATTCTCTAGGATTATGTTGGAAGCTGTGGCTGTATTTTTTTCTCTCCAGGTTAAACTTCTGCATGCTGTTTTTGATGAGCATCTTCTATCTACTGATGATTCTAAATCCAGATCAGTGCTCAGATCTAAAAAGTCAGGTTCTTCAGTGAGCAGGCTGCCTGATGGGAGGAAAGATACAGAACAGAAACAGGAAATAAGGAGGGCAGGAGGGGGCATTATCTAACTCAACCTTTCTCTATGCTCTTCTTTCTTAAAGGCAATTACACAGAATTTACAGAGAATAATTTTAATTTTGGGTAAGCTTTTTCTCTGTAGATTCTTCTATGGGATAACAAGCACCTGAGAAATGTGCATTTTTAGTTACTGTGATGTGAGTGTATTACTAGGGCTTGTGTACAGTTTTAGTTGTTTTTTTTCAGACAAATAGGGTTTATGTCTCTGACACTATTTAGCTTCTTGACTACAGAAAAAGAACAGCCAGCTTGATGGGTTGAGAAGCTAAGGACTACATGCACATCTTCTCATGCCAACTTGACAGCTTGTCTTTGCCACAGTCATGAAAGGCCAGTTTTGTGTGTGGGAAAGCAACTTGGTTTGTGTCATCAAATGCAAACAAAGGGCTGTTACGCTGTGAACTGAAACTTTGTTTTTCCCCACACTTGCTCTTCATTCTCACTCTTCTCATTGCAATCCTCTCCTCTGAGAATAAAACCATGGCATTTGGTTTGTGCTGCTTCATAGCCTTTGCTGCTAACGTGTGCCATTGGTTATGCAGCTGGAGCTTGTACAATATGGCAGCTGCACAGAGACTTGCTGGCTTTTGGGTGAGGCTTTCAGAGCAGCTTGTATCTCACTGTACCTAGAAGGTGATGATAATCCTCTGTCACCATGTCTCCTCGTGGTGACTTCTTGCAGGTGATCAAATGTTAATACACACACCTTGCTGTTAAAGACCTTGTCAGGCAGAGATGCTCATTCTGTGAATCACCTTAAGATGTAGCTGCTATCCATTCAGGAGACCAAATCCTTTGGGTTTTCAAGGCCTTTGAGGCAGCATGGTTTGCTGAAGGGGAATGACCTTCTTCCTCACAGCTGAAAGAAGTGGAAGTTCCAGGTGACCCATAACTGTGTAGGGAGGAGATGCTCAGAGACAAAGTGTAGGAGGAAATCACTCGACTGAAAGGTAGGGATTAATGAGGGAGTCAGTTTGAAGAGTGTAAAGGATGACATAGTTTCTTTTCCAACAGTGGAGAACTAATTGTCTGATGTCAATTATTCTTTTGCTTCACAGGTACATGTAAAGTGAATTTTCCTGATCCAAACAAGCTTCATTACTTTCAGCTAACTGTAACCCCAGGTAATTTTTTTAAGCACATTACTTTTGTTTCTGTGTGTGTTGGTGTCTAGGAAACGTAATTCCAAAGGTCTGCTTAGGACTCCAGTAAAGTTTCTGCTCAAAGAAGGATTGGCTGTAGTACAGGGATGATGTTGTTAATGGGATGAAGAAACTGGGCTGGATTTTGACAGCTAGACTCCAATGAAAAGGCCATTAAAATTGAGCATGTTTAGGAAGTAGTTAAATCTTGTTTGCTCCCTTTGATTGAAAGCTTTTTTTCCTCCCCCTTCTCAGCCAGTTTCAAACAATCTTGTTTTAATTGCTGAGAAGAATCTTGGACTGTGTATGGACAAATTATTGTTTTGCAGCTCTGTTATGTTGCATGTGTAGTCTGTTCTGCTGATTACTTGATTCTGCAGAGGTGAAGAGATAGGTGACACATCAGTGCTTGAAATCTTCAAATCTGTGCATGAGTGAAGATGTTTAACAAGTAGGAGTCTCTTAGTCTTTGAATATTCAAGTATGTGAAAGTTAAACTTTTATTATTAATACAACTTGAGTGTACTTTGAAGTTCTTGCTGGCCTGCTGGCCAATAAAAACATATTCAGAATTCATTTCCACCAGAGTTTCTTAATAGCCACATGAAATTACAGTTTGCTCACATAGCTGTCCATTTTAGGCTAAAAAGTTGTGGTTTATGGATGAGTATATGTGGAAGATTATTTAAATTTCACATGCATTTCTTGTTTTGAGACTGCCACGTGCAGTACACTGAACTGTTGGAGTTAGGTGTGCTGGGATCAGTGTTCCCCTGCCAGCTAATCCTTGTAGGTGTACATTTTCTGTAGATGCTTATTGACAACAGAATTTGGGTGAGCTGTCAGTCATCCACATGTATTACCTGGAGAAATCGTGGTTTGCACTTACCGGTGTGGTAGGAGTGATTCTGCTAATCCTGGATTTTGAAGTCAGACAGGCACTAGATGTCACTGTTGCTGCTTATTAGCCAAAATCAACTGGCCCTTCCTCATAGCAGAAATCTTGGGTGGTCTTTGTTAACGTGTCCATTCATGTGACTCCTTTTTGTGATGGAAAAGTGAATGCAGTCAAAAATAAATGCAAGTGCTATTCTAAAACTTTTAGCCTCTCATTCTGTGTGGATGTGCTCGTGTTTACTTGGTGGGTGTTAGTCTGCTTGCACCAAATGTCCCTCAGCTTATATTACGCTGCTTTATTGTATTTTGGAAACAAGTTGACTTTACAAGAGCATTGCTGGGTGAGTTAGGGGTGTCTCGAATGTGAAGCAGTGATAGTTTGTCCATACTAAGCCCAAGGTGTCTAAATCATGGTATTTTTCTAGTCTGCTCACTGCTGTGGAGCAAGATGCTGCAGTCAGAAGGAAGTTGCATGCAGAGCATGGGTTTTGTGCTGGCTTCGTTGCTGAAATGATCTTGGCAATGAGATGATCTTAATTAACATTTTGGTACTCTAAATATAGCTGCACAGCTGAGGTCTCTGCAGTTGCAGTCTGACCGGAGTAAACATCTATTTTCAGCTGTGCATAATTCAGGTACAGAATCTTGCCATCAGCACAGCTCTCTAAAGGCAGAGTGTAACACAGACAAAATATTTGTAGTTTTCTGATTCCCTTCAAGAATGAGGTTTTCTTTAGGGTATGCTAAATCTTAGTTTCCTCTGGGATAGCAAAGGGACAGCTGAGTGGTTGTCACAGAATTTTTACAACTTAAGTGGGCTTGAGCTGACTATTTTTGTGGTGTCTAAACATTATAGGATGAATCTTGACAGTCTGGAGGAAGAGCTGTTTTTTTCTCCTCTTGCCTGGAACTGCCTCTTGCATTTGGAGCTGAGTTACTTGTGGAAATCCTGCTCATGCATTTGGCTTTGTAGATGTCTCTGCAGCTTTTTCAGTGGAACAAGGGCTGGGCTCAGCCAGGAAATAGCCAGCACTGCCCTGCAGTTCTCTGTGTTAGGACTAACGTGGTGCACAGGCTGAGGTGGCAGTCTGCAGCAAAGGGCTTCCTGCTGGCTCACTTCTTCAGGCTTTCAGTTTAAGTTCTCTTATATTCTAACATTAGAGCTTAAATTTTGTAGCCACATTTTATAAGGAATCCTGTGCCAAGACAGCTCCTGAAAGCAGCCAGCTCTCAGGTGCTGACAGAACGTGTTTTTAACACTGAAATGCTTTTTGTGGTCACTTGTCCTAGCCTGATGTTATTGACAGAGCCTGTTCTCAGGTGTTTTGAGTGTGGCTGGTCTTGAAAGGACAGTAAAAGAAGCTTCTTTAGGTTCTCACAAAAAAGCTAATTTGAATAAGAAAATAAACTTTACCACCCAGCAGGAATACTTGAAGGTCCCTTGTCCAGCACCTTCATAATAAGCTTTCTCAGCAAGTATTTCATGTCATAGAATTACCCTGGTGACAGTAAGTTTCTAAATTAAACTGAATTAATAAAAAAAACTTGATACGGGTGGCTGCTCTTTTCACATAATTCTAAAAATTCCAATCCCTTTATGTTACAGCCTTCTGCAGTGCACCATGAGTGGATGTATAGTAGTGCCTGCTGGAAAATGGGAAGACTTAGATTTTACTGCTGCAGTGGAGGAAACTCTGTGTTCCCAAGGCACACTGTTGGCTCTCTCTGCTGTCTGAAGCTTCTTTTTCCTTTTGTCATCTGAAACAATTGTTCTGTCATTGAAAAATGCCCTTGTGCCACACTTGCCTCTGTTGTTTTTTACCAATACCACATTGGATTAAAATCTAGGGAAAATAAGGCGATATGTGCTTGTAACACAGGCAGAGTCCTGCCTGCAGCACTGATATTTGGAGCACAAAATTGGAAGCTGAGACTAAAACATGATAATGACCTGGAAAAAAATCAAGGAGGTGAGTTTAGGTAGCTTACCCATGAAGAACACTAGAAGAGTATGCATAGTTAATGAAATTTCCCTGCAGTTCCCAGGCAGTTGGAGCAGTCTGGGGTTAATGTGGTTATTTTAGTCCCATTCTGGAGGGATTAATAAAGAGCCTATTTTCTGATTTGCATGCCACAGAATGACAAATGTCTGTTAGCATGGCTGAGCATTTCAACGCTGCTGGTTCAAGGAGCAGCTATCCCAAGTGCATCCTTTGTGTCCGGTCCTAATTATCTTGCATTTTCTCTTAATGTGGTGAAATAATTTGGTTTAGTATTTTCCACAGCACTTTCAGGCATCAAACGACCTTACAAATGCAAACTAAGATTCGAGTCAGGTTGTTGATAATGAAACTTGAGACTGCAGTGGGCGGGATGCTTGCTCTGCTAATACAGCTTGAAGATATAAATTTAAGCAGTAGGAGGAAAACTGGGGCTCAGGCATATTCCCTTTTAGCAAAAGTCTCTCAGTGGCTAACTTCCTAATTCATGTGCTAAAGCTGTTTTATTTAATGGTTTTATTTATAGCACTTCCCTCACTGGTAGCTCTGACAGAACTTCATTTTTTTCCTACCACTTTTCTGTGCCTAAAAAAGTCGAGGGTCTTTGTCCCAGTCTAAGAACTTACTTGCTTGAGATGCCATAAGATGACTTCATTGTAGAGGCTTATCTTGTTAATGCAGTGCCAGATTTCTGGCTGGGTACTGAGGCCCTCCAAGATATGAATTTTTAATATACATTTGAATGATTGGTAATGAATAGCTTTATGGGTGCTTTAGTGAACAGATTCACTAACATAACAGGGAGAACTGTAAAAAAGGAGTGAGTAGAGGTGCTTTACTCTCCTAACAGGTAAATATGTCCTTGCTTATTTTACAAGATTAGTGGTGTGCCCAGTGGTTTTTTTGGTTAATGTTGGTATGGACTGATGTGCAGGGAAAACCGAAACACAGAATGAGTTGTAATGCAAGGCACTGATGAGTTTTGAATTGTCTTTGAGGGAGGCTTGATCTGAAAGGATGTGGAAATGACCTGTGGTGTGAGGCAGAACATGTAAACTGCTCCAGGTCTTCCAGAGATTCTCAGCCTTACATGGAACACAGGAAAGCAAATACAAGAAAGCTGGATTAATACATGAGGTATCTCGTAGAGTCTGTGGAGGTGTAAATATATGTGTTTGAAAGTGCTTGAGCTAATCTAAAACATGTTTTTAGGGAAGAGGGATGTTCTTTCACCATCTGGTCCTGCTGCTTCTACTCGGCTGACACCGGTATCATCCTGCACATGGACATGGGCAGTGTCTCCTGTGGCTGGGTAGAATTGGAGCTATCCTGAGCTGGGTCTCCGTGGTGGAGGAGAGCAGAGAAAATGAAAAACAACTGTTGAGTTGTTTTCCCCACCCCAAGTGCCTCTTGAGCAGTGTCAGGCTGCTCTTGCTGTCTGTGCCTGGAGCCAAGGATGTACCTTGCTGTTCCTGCACTCTGCAGTGGCTGGGGGCCTGGTGTTTCCAGGGTGCAGACACATGTGGAGCGTGGCCTTCCTCTTGCTGCTTGACTGGCAGGAACCTGACAGCCTTTTGGCAAGCTCTCCTCCCTTGGGGCTGTTCTTGACTGTTTGTTTTGGGCAGCTGTAACACTGAGGAGTCATTATACCCGAATGTTTTCTTTGACATAAGGCACGTGTAGATACATCCACCAACAGGCATGTATTCCCTTTTAGCAGGGGTGGAATGTGAAGACCTGCTGCACACTTCCCTCCAGGCCCCCAAGATCAAGGAACTGGTGAAATTAAGCAGAGGAAAATGACTTTTGTATTTGGAAATAGTGATAATTTCAGCTTGGTTAAAATGCTGTTAGAGTGCTATTACAATGTGCTAGGTGGTGGATAAAGTGCAGTTAGCTGTGTTCTGTAGGATAAATGGTGGCTGAGCTCCTGAGGGATATTGGACAGTTTTCCATATGATTCCTTTCTGGAATAGCATCTCTTGCTCTGAGTATTTAGCACATTTGGCAGGAAGCAGTTTCATCAAAGGGATATTAGTGTAACCCACCTTTTACTTCTCATTCTTCAGTACTGGCTTGCTTTACTGATTTTTTTTTAATTTTTTTTTTTTATATCTCAGTATATTTGAAAACAAAAGGTACATCTTTTATCTTGCCTTTTTTCTGATAAAAATCAGTGCATGTCCATTTATTTTCTGGTAAAGCATGGCATGCCTGAGGAGACTGATCAATAAATGCAACGCACTTCAGAATTGAATTGGAGTGGAAATGGAGAATAGATTGGAGAAGGGTGTGTTCTGGACAGGTTGTTCCAGTGAGATTTGCAGAGACTGAGGGTTGCAGCTCTGTGCTGTGCAGCTCAGCATTGCTGGGTGGGGTGGGCAAGGCCAGCCATGTGTTGTTTCCATGCTGTGGACCTATCCACAGTCTGCAGAAGCTCCCGGGAGAAGCTGGACCATGGTGGACTTCCCTCCTTTGGAGGGGCACGCTGGGCATAGTGTGGAGCTGAGTCTCATCTGTGGCAGCATCAGCTTTTCCTGTCTCACTTCCCTCTCCAGCTGAGGGTTTGTCTTGCTGAAGAGGGTGCTGCCCTCTCTTTTTCGGTAGGTCAGCTGGTAAGAGATGGCAAAGAGGAGGAGCAGGGTAGGAACTGGCTGTTCTCCTGGGATTGTGGCAGTGACAGGGTGGAGGCTACAGCCTGGAACCAGGGCATGTGGGTGTGGTGCATTGGTTGGTGGGAGAAGATGGAAGGCCATGGTAGTGCTGTGTAGGAACTGGGAAGGCAGCAGGTCCAGGAGACAGCATCCTGAAAGAGGATTTTGATGACCTACAGTAGAGAAGACAGTTTTCTGTAATTTGGAACAAGCTAGATAGATTAAAAAGTTTTCTTATTTTCTGGAAACTATGTATTGCTTCACAGGACATTCTTTTGTAATGTTGTTTTAAAAATATAAAACCCCCACTATCATAAAATGCTGACTGGCCCTCAGGCCTTCACTGTGGCTGGACCATGTGATACAGAGAGCAAGATTACTCAAGGTGGTTTATTCCTCAGATGTCCCAAACCCCCTGTGTGGGCTGGGTACCCATTTCCCTTTTTTAATGGAAAGCCTCAGTGATGGCAGTGCCAGGCAGACATTTCATGTCACTTTGCAAGAATTTCAGCTTCGAAGCACAGCCATCTCAAGAACTGCAGACTGGCTGTTATCCTATTATATTATTTCTGGTTCAATGTAACTAGATATTTTAAGATGTCATATTATAAAATATAGCCATTTTAATAATTCAGTATTGAGTCTGTGGTTGACAGAGAGGCAGACATATTTTCCTAGCTGATGTATCATTGTAAGATAATTACAATAAAAGAATCTGCTTGCTCTTTTATTGTAGTACATGGAAACCTGCTCTTGCAAGCAACATTCATACTGCTCCCAATATGTGATTGCTAGCACAAGTGTGGGAAGATGTGCAAAGTCCTGGAGCAGGATTTAGCATGCATTAGCAAGTGGAGTATTTATCCAGCTCATTCCAAGGGACTGTTGACTCTGACTTCAAATTTCTGCTGTAAAAATTTTGGGAGTGAAGAAAGACACTGCTCACACACTGTTTGGATTAGATGGCAGTTAGTGGTATGGTGCAATTAGGTTAAGAGTTTGATGATAAATAACCCTGTGCAGTTATTTTAATCTTTGTAGTTTTCTATTATTTAACTGTTTTCTGTGGTTTTCCTTTTGTAGATGAGGGCTATTACCAAGGTGGAAAGTTTCAGTTTGAAACTGAAGTTCCTGATGCCTACAATATGGTGGTGAGTATTTGTCATTAGTCTGATGGTTGTCATTTTGGGTTTTCTTTCCAGGTGATAGGACTTCAGAGGGAACTTGGCACTGAGACTGAGAAAGGATCTTCTGTTACTAAAATACTGGGGATTTGTAGAAAGAACTGTTGAATTCCTGCTCAAAGTTGGGCTAGTGTTAAAAGTTGGATTTTGTTGCTCAAGGCCTGGGCCAGTTGGCATTTCAAAATCTCTTAATATGGAGATCTTCCTGTTTCTCTGGGCCTCTGTTCCAGTATTTAATTACCTTTGCTGTGATTTTTTTTTTCCCTGTATAAGGTGAGAATTTCCCTTTTTGCAGCTTGTCTGTGGGCCTCTTGCATTGTTCACAATGTTCACATTGTGCACCTCTAAGAAGAGCCTGACTCAGTGTCCTCTCTCCCCTCCCTTCAGGTAGTTGTAGCACAGCAGGGTCCCAGCCTGCAGCCTTCTCTTCTCCAGGCTGAACAAACCCCTGCCCTCGACTCCTTGCACTGTGTGTTAAACCCTTCTGGGACCATGCAGTGAGGATGTGGAATGCACAGAGACTGTGACAAGTGGCACCTCCAACAGTTTTATGGGTCTCCCAGGCTGCTTCATGAAGTATCTTTAGAAAAAGAATTATTTCAGTGGTTATTAAGCAAACAGCTCTTCAGGGGACCTCCAAATAATTGCAGTATCTTCTGTAGGTAAATAGAAAGCTCCAGACAGCTTGGCCTTTTCAAGCATGAGAACTCTGTATTTCGTGATTGTACTTTACTGAAATTGCAGAACCTTGCAAGGGAGGAGAGATGCAATTACAATAAAAATAACTTCAGACATTGTTTTCAGAGTTTAGCTGTCAAAGGAACAGGATTGCCTCCAAAAATGGAAAACAGTTAAGGCACACCTCTGATTCTCAGGAATTGGACCTGCTGTTCTGTATCCTGATAGCTTGATACATAAGGAATTTAGACTCATTTGAGCAACTGAGTTGCACTATTTGCAGTGAGGTATATGAATTTCAGGAAGAAGGAACTCTCATTTTCTTTCAGTTTGAATGCTTTTGTTAATTTTGTCATTGTTTTTCCTCCATCCTTTTGTCTTTTCTTACTGTTGGTGTCCATGGTTCAAACCCCTTGTTTCTTTCAGGAAGGCTGAAGAATGTATAGGGGAGGATCCTAGGAAAGTGGTTCTGGGAAGACCTTTGGCTCGTGTTCAGCTGCACCAAGCCTGAACTCGGTGTTATCTCTATGAAGTAGTTGCAGTCACAGCCTTGTTCACGTAGAAGTGTGAAGGAGGTGCAGTGGTCTGGAATGCAATGGCTTGAATTCCACACTGAGCTGGGAGAGCAGTGCACTGTAGGAGAGTGGAAAGGTTATGTTTCTGAAAGCAATAGTTGGCATTGGGTTGGCATTCCACAAGATGCCTTCACAAGTTCACTAATATTCCTTTATAATCTATGGATAAATGGGATGTATATATGTCTTGTACAAAGTTCATGCTTGCAGAGAACTGCAGCATTTCTGAAACAGCTTTCAATTTTCCTTCTTGTTATTTTGGTAGTTGTGCACTCCCTTTATAGTAATATTGGTCAAGAATTATCTGTTCAAGCTGGTTTGTTTTCAAAGTGTTTAGGATCGTGTCTGTCTTTATTGATACACGTCTCTTAGTACATGTTTAGGAGCTTTAAGTAATGTTTGCAGTTGGATGGTTTTGGTTGTGGGATGTTTTAAGTCCCCCTTACCCTCAACAAAGACTTTCATACTATGCTACAGGCTGCCCCTAGTAGCTTGTGTGTGGTTGTGCTCCCACAATACATACAAAGGTGGGCATTTAAGGTTCATTGCGTCCTTGTAGTAACTTGAACAAATAGTGTCATGGCAAACACGGCCTTCCTATAAAGGGGGAAGCCCTCTCAGGTTCTCTGCTCTCTAATTTTTCAGCCATCTTCAGTAACAGCAGTACCCCTGTGGTAATTCTGGGCACAGGGGAACATAATATAAACTTGTTTTATTTTCTTAAATTATTGTATTGCAGTTGTTCACCTGAACAACACTGCTGCAGGAAAGGTTCTGCTATGTGTTAACAGGAGAGCTGGATCTTAAATTTGATCTGACTTTTTTGATTCTCAAATACTAGAATTAAAAAGTGTCTGGTTTGTTACAGTTCCCTGCTCAGCACTGGCAGGAAAATCTGCAGCAAATGTTAATTAGATATTTTTAAATTCTAGCACCTCTCATCCAGTACAAAAGAATGCCCTGGGACTAGCTAGTGTCTAGAGAAAATATTTCAAATAACATTGGTTCCAGATTTCTCATACAAACCACATCCTTTCTCTAGGGAAAAGGTGAAGTAAAGAACTACAGTTACAGGACAGATACCTTGAAGTACACCTGTCCTTTTTAGAGTGCCAAATTATCTGGATCTGAAACTGTTAATGAAGTTCATTTATTGATTAGCAGTTCATATTCAGTCTGTCATTTGGGGAGAATTGTGGAAGGGAGGGGTTATTTACTAGCTTCATTTTTCAGGAACTGAGACAAACTTAAACTGAAG
This sequence comes from Dendrocincla tyrannina, assembly GCA_035047865.1. Lineage (NCBI taxonomy): Eukaryota > Metazoa > Chordata > Aves > Passeriformes > Dendrocolaptidae > Dendrocincla > Dendrocincla tyrannina. Next base: position 4,160,235 of record JAWWMP010000002.1, read on the forward strand.
CTGTTTTTGCAAAGATTCCACCAAAACTGAAATTGGAATCTGCAGAGTTCCCAAACGCTTGCAGAGCTTTCTTGTACCTCCAACATGTATTCCTGGATACATTGGAGTGGCCTGAGGATGGATGGGAAAAGCAGAGTTTGCACTACCAGAACTGGAGAGGGATCCCAGAACATTGGGCTGCTTGGAAATGGCTCCAGTCACTGCTGTGCCCCCCACTTGAGGCTGAGTCTGTGCAGCTTTTGGTACCTGAGGTGAAGGAAGAGTTTGAGCAGTGAAACAAATGGGTTTTGTGAGCTTTGTTGTGCAAAGTGTCACAGGGATGACCTGGACATGGTTGGAGGTGCTCAAGTGAAACATCATCTGGAGGAAATCTTGTGTGGATTTGTTGGTTTAAGGAGGATTCAGAGATGACTTGGAACAAGCTTGAAGGAGAAGTTTTGTCTGAAGATAAATTTTATGAGAGTGCTGCAGAGCTGTCCTGCCTGTGTAGCCGGGAAAAGGAGAGGGAGAGAGAAAACCTTTGTCTTACTGTCAGGAGTGGGCTTTTCTGATTTTTAGCAACGAAAAACACTTTGAAAGGATAAAGGAATTCTTTTGTTTCTGTGATACAAAAATTTAGACAGCAGTTAATTCACTCTGACTGTGAGGAGTTGGGGATTTATTTTTTTTTAAAAGAGTTTCTTTAAAGCTTTTTTCCCTACTCATCAGTACATTCCCTGTTTGAAGGTGCATATGGTAGAAATTTGCTCTTTTATCTTGATCTATCAGCATGGAATAAATACTACTGCTCTCCTTTGCTTGAGAACTAGACATAACCTTTCAAAACAATCTGAAGGTGTAGCTAGTGGAAAGCTGTGCTGTTGGAAATCTTCTAAAAACAGCATTTGTTTTGGAGGAAAAGAGTTTGAGACTGTTTTCAGTCGAAATCTACATTGATGGGTGTTTCTTCTTTTAGAACATTCCTTTTGGGTGTGTTTTTGGTGTCTCAGTGCCATGTGCATTCTCTTACCTCTTTTTCCAGGGAGTCATAATTTAAAAAAAAAAAATTTAATTAAAAAGATAATTGGGAAGTTGAGAACAAAATGATGAGACAAAACACATCGTGCTGCTATGGAAATACAGCTGTTTGGCTGTTTTGTCTCTTGACTGAAGACTGCATGGGAAACAGTGGAGGAAAATAGTTCCACATCTATAATAGGTGATTTAATTGAAGTTATGCAAGGTGCTGCTCTGTGCTGATGTACTCCAGTGCACTTCCTATAGGAAATAATCTGCCTGATTGAAAGCTGCACATTGTAATGGGGAGAGCATGGATGGAACAACGTGCTGTTGCTAAGCTACTGGAATGTTTATGACCCACTCTTTATTTTCTTCACAAAACTAAAGCAAATGAGACTGTGTTTTAAGAATCTGTATTTCAAAACCCACTATGAAATTCAGAAATTTGGTGATCTTGCTTGAAAATAAGTGTGGTAGCTTTTTATTTTAGTCTCTTAAATTTGAGTATGATGAAGTGTGAATGTGAAGGTCTGTGTTTAAAAGAAGTTGTTGTTTTGCTGTAGTTATTATCATTGCATTCTCTGCTGGTTTTTATTATCATTGCATTCTCTGCTGGTTTTTATCAAACCCCTGGCCTGGATAAGCCTTGGGGGAACACACTTGTCTTACTACTTAAGTGTTAAGAAGATGAATGACTTGGAATATTTCCTTTCCCCTGAAGGAGACAGGAGAAGAGAGTAAATTTTTTTTGGCTTTCCTTAAAGTTACATTTTTCTAAGGGAAAGCCTAATACCAGCCCAACTTTTGTAAAGAGTTGAGAGAAGCTGAAAGGGCAGAGAAATCTGGTTTGACTGCTGTAGGTTATGTATCAGTGTCTTTAACATCTAGACCTCAGCTCTGAGTATCACATATGTTTGCCTTTTTCAGTTCTATGAGTTGTAACAGTAATACATTTTTATTTTAAGGGATAATGTAGTTTGTTTTCTCTCCTGGCAGCCTCCAAAGGTGAAGTGCTTGACAAGAATCTGGCATCCCAACATTACAGAGACAGGAGAGATCTGCCTAAGGTAGCAACAGCATTCTGTTGTGGGTTTTTTTTAACTTTGGAGGTTTATCTGTTCGATAAAATCTTGTATGGAATTGTCATGACTGTATTAATTTCTGTAGATCCTGCAAATGAAACCTACTGACAGGATTGTTCTTGCTGAGCATTAGAAGCTGTGCAAAGCCAGGTCCACGCTTCATGTTTTGTTCTACCTGGGGTAAAAATGTAAACTCCAATCTAAGCAAAATGTAGTTGTTTTTTGTCTCCCTCATAACTAAATAGGACTGAGGCTTTACTGTTTAGTGCTGAGTGTGAAAAGTGCTTGAAAACCCTTTGTATTTGACAAAGGAAGGAAGAACTGCTCCTTAAACTTTGACAGAAACTCTTCTGTGTTGGCCATTTGATTATTTTAACATTTAATATCCACTAAGATGGCACATGTACCAGTAATAACAAAGCAGAGTTGGGGTCAGGATAAGTCCAAAAGCTTTACTTTACCAAAGTGAGAACCTTCTGTTGCTGGGTGGTTTTTCTTGACAGTAAGTGTTTCCTCTCAAAACTCACATTCTGAAACTTTGATTTCAGTGTTTCATCAGGAGTACCTGATGGTGAAATTGGCCAGAAACCAAACACAAACAGAAGTGACAAGCATAACTGTCACTTTACAAGTTAGTGGCATAGAAAAGGAAAAGTAGATGAAGCAGATGCTCTGACAGTGTGAGATTGAAAGCTGTTCTGAAGATCCAGAATGGTTGTTGACATGTATAGCAAATTAGCGCTTAAAAATAGAAAAGCTAAACTTTTCCTGTAGATTTAGAATCCTTTTAGTGCTGTGTTTGAGGTCCTGGTGGATGTGCAGTTTTCCCAGAGGGAAAGTCTCTCACACTTCACAGACAGGTCATGCTCGTCAGCCTTAAGAGAACTTAGCTGGTTTGAATTGAATAGTGCAAGTAAAGGAACAACCAGGTGAGACGTGTGGAGCAGGAAATATTACACACCTAACAGTGCTGAGGTTGAAGCTCCAGTACAAAAGTCTTCTGAGCTTAAATAAAGCCTCACATCCACTTAATCACAGTGTGTCCCATGGGCAGGGACACCTTCCACCAGCCCAGGTTGCTCCAAGCCCCGTCCAGCCTGGCCTTGGACACTTCCAGGGGTGGGGCAGCCACAGCTTCTCATTCTTGAGGATGTTTCACACCATTAAATGGTTTTAATTACGAAAGATGAACATTGTAGTTCTAATGAAGTGAAATAGTTTTTTCAGCATCTGCACTGAAACGTCAGCTTTATTTGATTGTCAGATACCTTAACATATCAAACCTTTGAGATGTCTGACTTTCTTTCTTCCATCTAAATGGGGACTTGGATTGCTTTATGCCTGTTATAGTGGAGAATGCACTCTATATATAGTACCTGCAATCAACTTACACAAGAGTCTTTACATTAAAATAGTTTCAGTTATTTTTAAAAGCAGAAAAAAAATCCTCATCAGTATTTTTCCTGAGAGCCTTTTGCTAAACCTACCTCATGCTATGGTATGTGTTGGTTTGAAAACCATCCCTGGATTAAAACATACCAAATAGCTAAGCCTGGGATCAAGTGTAATAGTTTTGGCATGGAAAAGTGATGCTTCTCTATGCTTTATGGATTGCAGTTACTCTCGACCATATTGTTATTAGAACCTAATAATGAGGTCTGGACCATACTTGTGGAAGTTGTCTCCACTGCACATGTAGATAGAAAAAAAATCAAGGTTTCTCCAGGACTGATCTCCCCATTACAGTAATTTTTAGTCACTCAATCTGTAAATCATGTCAGCTGGAGTTTCAGAAAGTTCTAAACTTGCTGAAATCGGGCAGTTCCCAGTTCAGTAGATGTTTTTGCAGGATCTCTGTATTTAACAAGAAGAAATTCCTCAGAGCCTTTTTCCGTGCAGGAATTACAGAACAAGAAATAACTGTTGAAAGGAAAGCTGAGCAGCTGACTGGTCACATTAGTGACTGTTTTGGTTACTGTGGCTTCACAAAAGGTGATTTTGCAATCTTCCCAAAGGAACCCAAATACACGGAGTTGAAATCATATTCTGGGCGGTGTCCCAGGTACAAACCCCAGGTGATGAGCTGTGGTTATTAGTTCCAGTCCCCCATGGTTGAAGGCATCCGTGTCTTTTCTTAGCTCCTATTACAGCTGAAGACAAAACAAACTAGATGATCTTTAAAGTCCCTTCCAACCCAAATTATTCTGTGATTCAAATGGGAATAGTGTTTCATTTTTCTTCCCTGTTCCTGGTGAAGTTCCCCACTGACCAACTCACCCTCCTGTCAGCCCAGCTCCCCTGTGGCAGCAGGATCCATGGATCTGCTTGAACAGGAGCTACATACAGACCCTTGTTCATCTGGCAAACTAGTTCATGGGTGTTGGGTGTTTCTGCTCATTTAGGTGTTCATTCTGGGTCATCCCTGTGCAAGTTTCTCTAGACACCCTGTGCTAGGAAAAGGTTCTGATAGGGGATTAATGAGCATGGCCAATCTGTAGGAAGAAAGAGGATGCTGCTCTCTACATGAATTATATCAGCAAATGATATAAAGCCAAGGGGCGCTTACCTGTCTTCATTGCCAGAGCTCTGGGAGAGGTAGGAGTGTCTCCTCAAGTCCTGGCTGGAGGTGTCCCCTGCTGGAGAGAGCTCGGAGGCCTTGGGAAGCTGCAGGGCTGTTAATGAGGCTTGGCTGATGTGCTCAGGCACTCTGAGCTCTGGCAGTGAATATTTTTATGATTTTATTGCCTGTGTTAACTCACTCTTCACTTCTAAGCTCCCAGTGAGGTACATGAAGAGGGAGAGGGAAGTACTGCAGCACAGTTTTATAGGGAACAGACTTTTTTGCTTTCACTTTTGTCATAGGGACAAAAATCACAGCCACGAGATGTTTTTAATGTCCCTGAAATGAGTTTTGAGCTGCACTAGTGGTAATGGCATATTTTATCTTTTTAAAGGCACAGAAATGAGGTTAGCAGCACAGTTAAGATGGAATGGTCTCGTCCAGTGTGATCATCCTGTTCCCAGCCTCTCCACACTGAACAAGGAGTATATTTCCTTGGATTAAAAACTCAGCACATTCAATAAATAACTACCTGGATAGCCTGTAAGGTCTAGTTGTTCACTGTAATTTAAAAATTACTTAATACATGTCACCCTGAAAACTGGTAAAAGCTAATGGGTTAAGACTACAGGGTTTCACTTTAACCCCATCATTTCAGGAGCAGAGGTGAATTTTTGTGCTTTACCACTTTGCTGCATTGAGATTTCAGTTTTAGATTGCTTCTTAAAAAGGAAGATATGATTGTGAAATCCAGCCTTTCTCATTCATATTACTACTTTTGTAAGCAGGAGTTCAGCTTATTTCTCAATTATTCTCTGCTCTCCATAGTTTTCCTTCTTGTAACTGCTGAGGTTTGGACCTGAAAGGTCCAGAGATACCTAAAGAGCTGAACACATCTCAATGATTTCAACTTGTGAATAGGTCAGCAGCTTCACTGCACTCTAATATGTGGCATAATATGCTGGTCATAAAAATTTCCATACTGGGTGTGTGCATATAGGGAAATCTGTATCTTATTTTATATATTCATCTGTGTTTTTACTAGAATTCAAGAGCATGTACCATAGTTCATAAGGAAGTTTTTCCTCCTGAGGAGACAGACTAAAGCTATTTCACTTTTTTATCCCTACCTCTAGGAAGCTGAAGTCCTTTCACAAAAGAGAGGATGATAATCCTCTTTTTGCTAATTAGATATCCCTTCCCAAAATACCCTTTTTTGGATTGGATTGTGCTCGTTTCGGTGAGAGATGTGTAGTCTGCAAGTTTGTCTCTTCACCAAAAATTAACATGCTCTGAAACGTTTCTGTGCTCAGGGAATTAAAAAAAGGTTCAGTGTTGAGACTGTCACAGGGATTACTGTCACAGGGATTTCTGTCACACTTGCTCTGCTTGAGGAAAATAATTCAGGTGTTTTGACAAAGGTTGAGCTGAGGTCGGGAGTTCTGTAAATGACACTGTAGAATGTAATTTTAGGGATACATGCCACCTTCTGTCCTTTAAAATTCCACTTTATATAGTGGAAAGAAGTTGATCTTCTCTTGCATTTACTTCCTTGCTTTCTAATATTTTCTGAGGAGGTTTCTGACAAAGTTTAACTAGAATTTGCACTGTATAATACGTATTTTTGGTTTTTTCCCCCCAGTTTATTGAGAGAACATTCAATCGATGGCACTGGCTGGGCTCCAACCAGAACATTAAAGGTACTATTTCATTTTAGATGCATGCGTTGAACTAGATACAGTTTTAAAAATCCTTTTATGGACTTGAAAAGAGGCAGATAATGTGGTTTGCTCTAGAAACAACAGCGATTTTTGTCTTTTAACAAGTGTTGCTGACTGGTCATAGAAACATTGGCAGGTTTTAGCATAGCTGCACAAATCCTGCCTGACTGATCAAGGGTTGTAGCGTGGTGGGACCTCTGGTGACCCTGAGACCCCACGCTCTGCTGCTTTTACAGGAGCATGACCAACAGTAAACCATAACCCTGGTAATTCCCACTGATATTCCTGGCAGGTCGGTGCAGAGCACTGAGCAGTAATCTTCCTGCTGCTGTTAGCAGGAATGCTGCCAGAATTGTCTCTCTAAGAGCATTAGCTACAATAGATGGGCAAAGGATACACATCAGGTGTTTGTTTCTTTCAGAGGGCAAATTGAAAATGAGCTTTATCTGATACTTGATTTGCTTTTTGGCACTATGAGTGGGATCTCTTCTTCATCTGTGAAATCTCTTCATGAGCATGTGATTTTCTGGAAGTAGAATGGTGTGGGGGGGTGTTTTTTCCTTAAACAGCCTTTCCCTCTTGTTCTCTCCTCAGCTGGTATGATTTTGGTTTTCCCTTTGTGTTTGTTTTCATATGAGGTTAAATCAAGACACTGACTGGGTGTTACCTAGTGTTAAATTAATTGGTCTTATGTTAACTAGTACTGTTCCTGTCCCTGTATTTCATTTCCAGAGAAAGTTTTTTGACTAATTAAAACTTTTTAAGCCTCAGCCATTAGAAAATTAGTACAGGTGGACAAGAATGCACACATACTTTTCTCTGCTGCACTAGGTTTGTTCATGGTATCTATCTCAGAGATTAAAATACTGCCATGTGTTAAGACTATGTGTGGGAATCACTGTTGGCATTACTTCTACATAGCTTTTTATCCTCAGTGACGATGGAAGATGTGTATTAATAATGTTTTCCATTTTATTCTTGCATCAGTTTTCTAATTACATGCAATTAATTTCATATCTTTCTCATCCTGGAATCTCAACTGTGAACAGACTTGAATTATTGCATATTATAAAACTTTTTAGGTGGCTTTACCTTCAATAAGTTAGAGGAAAATAGTTTCCACAATCAGAAACAAAAACCCCTAGGCCCCAAAACCGTTTTCTGTAGGTGTTGAAATGAAAGATTCAGCCAGAGAAAAAGAAGTAGTAGCTTGACTTTAAAAAGAAAAAAATCAAATCTAATATTGCCCTTAGATTTTGGGGGTTTGCTTTGGGGTTTCTTTTGGGGTGTTTTTTTTTGTTGTTGTTTGGTGGGGGTTTTTGGGGGTTTTTGTGGTGCTTTGGTTTTTGTGGGTTTTTTGTTTTGTTTGTGGGGTTTGGTTTTCTTGTGAATTTTGTTGTTGTTGGGTTCTTGTGGTTTTTTGGTTTGGGGCTTTTTATTTGTTTTGTGGTTTTGTTTTTTGTTTTCATTTTGGTGTTTTTTCTTTTGGCATTGAAGCACCACAGTTGTGAGCTCACTTTTTATAGCTTTAAAAAAAAAAACCCATCCCAAATTGTAAAGCTTTTTATTTCTGAATTTATTTGTGTTCAGTCTTGATTTTAAATAAATGTGCAGTTTCAGTAAGTGTTCTCCCACTTGTCATGTTGTCAGCTCATGTGATTTGTAGTCATTGCAAAAATAAGTCCCACATATTGGTTCCAACTCCCAAGTTGTGTCTTTAGAAACGCTGTTGTTACACTGGGCCCCCAGTCCAAGAGGAGCTTAAAGAAAATGGAGCAGGAATAGCCACTGGGAATGTCAGCACACTGCAAATGCTGCTGCCCAGTGTTTGTTTTGGGGTACAGACTGTAATTAGATGGTAAATAGCACCTGGAGGGAGCCTGCTCTTACTTTTCATCCATTCCAAGTGCTCTTGGAAAAGTTTAACAAACCTGGGAAAGGTGGGGTGGGTCGGATCCAGGCCTCTCACCAGCAGCTCTTTCAGACCTTTGGCTGGTTGTCACCTGTGAAGCTTCACACCTTCCTGTGTGTTTTGAAGCTTGATAAGTGTCCAAGTGCTTGGATTCCAGGTGTCTGAGGTAGAAAGTGAGGATTTGTGCTGTTTGTGAATGACATGACCACACAGTCCAGGTGTCTGTCAGTGTGCACTGAGGTTGGGGAGGGTTTGTGTTAACCACAGAATGACATGGAGCAGGGAGTGACTGGTAGCAAAGGAGAGCCATGAGCTGGGACCCAGGTCACTTCTGTCCTTTACATGCCCGGTTGCACCCAGCAATCCAGCCTTCCTGGATCCTTTGTTTCCAGCAGGTGGGATGGGGCTTTCAGCAGGCTGGTCTACTGGAAGGTGACCCTGCCCACAGCATGGGGGTGGGACTGGATGAGCTTTAAGGTCCCATCCAACCCAGACCTCTTTATGAACATCTGGAAAGCATGGCTTGGAGCACCTGCTCATCTCTATTAACACAGTGTGAATTTGCATGGTGGCACTGTGGATGGTATCCATTCTTAGACTTGGCAATTAGTATTTCGTATTCTACTCATCAATAATACGAAGGCAGACTGGTTTTCTGGAGGAAGACTACCCAAATTTATCCAACAAAGTACTCTGAACCACTGCTAATATACTGAATTTGAGAATGGGCATGTACTGTACAACAACTGCAACAAAAAATGTCAGAAAGTACTAATGCAGCCATTGCCAGTGCATTAGGAAACCCATCCCAGTTAGATAACACACATGCAAAGCCACATGCACAGACCAGCTCTGCTCCATGCTTGGAGCTTTTGTGCTTAACCCTGTGGAAGCTGAAGGTTCATGTTGTCTCATCATCTGAATCCTTGTGGTGGCAGCAGAGCTCTTACATGAAAAATCCTTCAAAGTTAAGTTGCCGTGACCTTTTATTAATGGCTTTAGTATCAAATGGGTAGAAACTTGAAGAAACTGAAATAAAAGCAAAAATCTGCTAAATTATCTGTAAAAATTATCTGATAAAATGTATTTTAACAGTGCAGAGAATTCTTAATTCTTACCTAGTTATGAGTTAGCAACAAGATCCTATTTACCTTTCAGTCTCCATTCCGTTACGTTCTGCATCATTTTATTGTGTACTTTCCTCTCTAAAACAGATTATTCTTATGAATTAAGACTGAAGCTGAAGACTCTTGCAGATATTTTTGGGCCTCAGCTCAGAGTGTCTGAACTTGCTTTTCTCCTGCTTTTAGGTTTGATGGTCCAAATGGAAGTTTTCCAGACAGAAAGCAAATAGATGGCATTAATTCCATTCTGTTCTCAGATTGTATGTCACTGGAAATACCAGCTTTTAAATACTTTCCTTTGTTATAAAAATATCTCTGGTGATTGGTTTTAAAAGCTGAAGAAGTGAATCTGTGTATTGTGATTGCAGAATTGGTTCTAAAAGTCAAGCTGTTCCTTCTGCAATTGCCTCTGACCAACTCCACCTGGAAAGAGGTTCATGAGTCAGTGACTTGCTGCTGTCAGGAGAGACAGGACTAGGAATGGGAAGTGTCAAGGTAGTCTTGAGCTATAGATATTGCAGACAGCTTTTCATAACCATCTGTAGGAAAGGATGGGTTTTTTTCAGGGATTTCTCTCCCCTCACTTCAGATACTAAGTTAATAAATATCTCAGTGCCATTAGATTATCTAAAAGGGATTAACTCATTCCCAGTAAACTATAGCTATTTGGAGTTTAGCCTTAAGAGGCTTGCTTATTTAATTAGTGTTTAACACTAAATGAGAAAATTTTGCCCTATTTGTTGCACTGCTTCTGCTGTGTTCAGGCAGTAAAATGACTTTATTTGGAATCATGCAAATGTCAAACGATCTCTTGGAGAAATAAATCAGAAGGTTGTGACTAAATTTTTCCAGTTAACTTTACCTCGCTGTTTAAGCATCAACCTAAGTAGTTTTGAAAGTACAAAACTTTGATCCATCATCTTAAGGAAAATAGGTGGTCTGCTGTCAAATCCATATGTAATCAGTGCAGAGGAGTATTTTAAACAGACAATAATTGTCACTGTCTTCAGGATGAAGGGAATAAAGAAACCGTTGTGTGTCACTCATGTTAATTCTTATTGCTCATTTTTTTTCTCAGCCAGCATTATGGTAACATTGTACAGCTATTGATTTGTTCAGATTCTCTTTTGGAGTGGATCTTCTTGTCTTTCTTCACCTCTGAAAATTGAATAAGCCTCAGACAAAAAAACCCTTCAGACCCAGTATTTTGTAAAGAGAAGTTACAAGCTGTTGAAGATAATCTTCTGCATAGATCTGACATTCTGTTTTTTCAGCTCCAGGAAAATTTTCTGCAGGGTTCTATTGTGATGTATTTTGATTTTATAAATTGACTTTATCAGTTTTCTAACAAGTGATTTATTTCTTTCTCCTCTGTACCTGCCCAGGCTGGTAAAAACACACAGCCTTTGCTTCATAAAACATGTGAGAAAATTCTCATTTTCTCTCTTTAATGTCTTCTGGTAAAGCCAAAGCTTTGTTTTAGGTATAGTAACTGTTATGGCTGGCATGTGAGTCAGGAGAGCAGGGCAGTACATTAGTAAGTCTAATTAAACCATGGTTGTTTCCCCCAAATTGTTGGTTTCTGAATATGCAATTTGTGTCAGCTTTAATCAGTTGAGTAGACTGTTCTCCAGAGGGCATCACTTTAGTGTTCCTAATCACTGTAGTGTAGTTCATTAGGGAGCTATCACAGAATTCCCCAGGGAACAGTTTATACAAGACTCTGCTTGCCCTGAAGTAACCTTGGGGACAAATGTCAAGGAGTCAGTAATAAAAGTGAGGGATTTGAGAGAGTCGTGCTCCTGCATACTTGGCAATTCACAGCTGGCTAGGTCTGGGAGAGGAACAGACTGGGATTGTTCCTCTTTGCTTCCCTCTCATATATTTAAGCACAGAAGAACTCGTTTTCCAGCCTTCCTCCTATTTTTGTGTTTGCTAACTGGAGCAGTTCATGCCATTTAAGTTCCCCAGAGCCTTCTGGTAAGTTGCTGTTGTGCCTGGGTGGGAAGCGTGGGCTGGGATGGCAGGCACATGGGAATTGAGGTGCCCTTTGTGGGGGACTAAAGAAAGGTGAAGCTCTCTTCATCACCTTATTCTGGGTGGAAACAGTGTCCTTCCCTCTCTGGGAATTCGGTGAGATGAGAGGGGAGCCTCTGGAAGGTGGGGCTGGGTGGAATGAAGAGGGCTTGGCTTTCTGGGCTGCAGTGGAGGGAGGAAGGAGCTGGGCTTGTTTTTAAGACATGATGGAAGAAGGTGAATGAAAGAGGAAGACCACCTTGAGCTGGTGCATAGGCAGACAGGACAGCAGAGCTGCTCCAGGACACTTGTTTTATTGGGGTTACTGCTTCAGTTTGTAAAACAAACCAAAAAACATTTGCTTCAGACATCTGCTTGTATAAATGACTGCTGCTCCTTTCCTTCATCCGACTGGGTTAAATTGTTTGTTTATGAAGTGGATTAGCAACGAGCTTTGATTTAATCAGTCTGTTGGATCTGAAATGCTCTTGGATCTCTAAAGGAGTTTCTGTGTTTGGAAGTTCATTAGCTGCTTTTGTCTGGCTTGCTCTCTGCTTAAATTGAGGTGTTAAATATGCTTTGCCTGGTAAAGGAAAACCTTAATTTGCAATTTATGTGTTTGCTTTCTCTTCCAAAGAAGTGCTGTGTGGTTGTGTTTCTGAAACCCTTGTCCGTGGCATAGTTTCAGTGGCATCACTTTTGGGAAGTCGTTGTGAGAACTGCCACTTGGAAAGGTCTGGTGACTTAATGAATTAGGACCTCCTGCAAATGCAAACCTTTGAGACTCTCTGGCCTCAAGAGAGGCAATTTAAAAAGTTGTATTGAGGATTTTGATTCATTGCTCTTGAACTTCAACTGCTGCTGCAGTGGCAGGTTTTTTTTCTCCTCATTTGGCATGCTGTAAATAAATCTGTAGGCAGAGGTTTGATGTAACTTTTCACCCAAATGCAACACAAAAGTACTCCAGAATGAAAAGGGATGATTATAAAGGGTTATTTACAACAGTTGATTGATCTTCTGACTTGCTTACGTTTACTTCCTCATGCTTGACCTCAAAATGGTGACAATGCCATGGAGCAGAGTGTGTTTCCCTCTTTATTCCCTTTCCCACTTACCTGCTGTGGATTTAGTCAGGTATTGCTCTGCCTGGAAACCCCAGCTCTTTAGCTCAAGTATCGTATTTGAATCCTCTGAACTAACAAAGTAGGTGTTAAGTAAACCCACCTGCATACCCAAGACCTGCTGTTGACTCCCAAAAGCATGTGACCCCTTGGGTGGCATCTGTGCTGATGGGAAGGCTCTGGGACCCTGGGCAGGGAACGAGGAACAGGCCTGCCTGGGGATGGCTGGGGCAGGAGCCAGGTAAAGCAGCTCAGGGAATTCAGCAGCGGTGCCTGCAGAGTCCAGCCGGGGCAGACCAGAGTGCTGCGACACAAAAAGCACGAGAGGTTCTCAGCTTTGCTCTGAGATGACCCCTCAGCAGAGGGTGCACTTGTACTCTGTCACTTTGGTGTCAAACTCAGAGAAGAAAGTCAATAAAAAGAAGCTTTGTGAAGGAAACAGCTTTGTCAGGTGTTACCTTGTCAGGTATAGATGGCTGATTCTCCTCGTGCAAGGAGGCTCTCACTGAGGTGCAGCAACATCAAGGTGTGCTCTATGAACATTTTATGTTGCCATCTGCCCTCTCCTACCTGTGAAGATAACCTTTTAAAATTCTTGTGCATACACTTACCTTTCTGTTCTCAGGGTATTTAAGCCAGATTTAAGCCAGATAAATGTTTGAAGCCAAGGCTGTTGCTTTATTACATTGGAAGAAAATAGAAGTTTTTTAACTGTTCAATGTGACAGGACCTTTGGTGGCTTGCACACCCTTTAGTTTCTTGGGAAAATGAATTCAGGCAAGTGCTTATCTGCATGCAGCAGGCATCTCTGGGTCAATAAAGCAAATGCAATTGTGTCAGGTTTTTCAAATACAAAATACTTGGTTTGCTCTTGCTCATCTGTTCATCCTGCTTCCCTTCCTCAGTATCCTAGATTGAAACCCAGGCCATCCCCAAACTCATTACAAAAAGTGTTGCCCTCTGGTAGTGATTTAGCATTAGCTTTTATGGAGCCATGCAAGGGTATAAAATGAATCCAGCAAGTCATAAAGCTTGAATAGGTGGAAACATCACAAATGATATTAAGAATTTCATACATAAGTTATTCAATAATAATAATAATAATCCTGTTATGCATTTTAGTGTCTAGAATGGCAGTAAAAATGTACAGCATTCCGGGGACTTGTGCCCTTACAGAGGTTTTTGTTGAGGTGTTTCTTTCTGTTTCGTGCCTTTATTTTAATAAAACTCTCTGCAAAGCCAGTCGGAATGAGTCAGACATCCCAAAGCCCTAAAATCAGGGTTCAGCAAATAAGAACTGGGGAGCAATTTTTTACGTAATGGGAAAATACACCACCCTGAAATATCCACTGCCTCCCTGAAGGGCAGTAAAACCTCTGAGGGCAGCAGTGCAAGGGGCTCCCTGTAACTGAGGTTTGTGCAGTTGGTGCTGCCACTGAAGGTGATGGGGACATTTCAGAGTTGCTGGGTTTGCCACACACGAGAGAAGGTGCTGAATCTGGAAACACTGACAGCAGCAGCTCTGCTGGGCAGATCCACATTTTTAAAGCAAATAAACTGAGTAAGGTTGTTTGTGCAAGATCAAAGGGAAATTGGATCGTCAGAGGCTGCTTTGCCCATAATGCTGACATGATGCCTTTTTCATTAGGACATAATTGCATAGTGTCCTTAAGAGATGGATTTCTGTGATCCACCACCCTCAGCAGAGGGCCCAGAACAGGAAACAAACTGAAAAATGCTCATTTATTGAAGTTCTTTGCTGTGGATAGGAAGTTTTTACCTTGAGGCTTTATCTTTATTGTAAAAGGCATATTTTAGCCATGGTGTGATTCATGTCCCACTGTGTGGTTTTCATGGGCTGTCACAAGATCAGCCCTGCTCTTACTGCATTGTCTGGGAGGTGTGAGCTCCAGTGCCCAGCCTTCAGTGGGATTTTGCAGTAGGGAGCTTGGTTATGTCACTACTAAAGGAAAGAGTCTTCCCTCCAGGGAGAAAAGCATGGCCTCTGAGCTGGTGGTAGGTGATTGTTTTAGGTTGCTTCCTGTAACATTTGGGTCTTGTGCATTTTCTTCCTCTTTGAAGGTTGTGATTGGGCTCTGAGGTCAGTACTAGTAGAACCCCAAAAGAAGCTGTTTGGAGGCAAATTGCCCTGCAAGTTCCTGTGTGCAGGAATTGCAAACCCTCTCTATTCAGCTGTGTTTAAATAGGTGCTTAAAGGTAATCAAATTACTTGAGACATATGGCTATAGAAGAATAATATTCCTCTGTACTCATACTACACCCAGCTCTTTTCCCTGATATTTTGACAGCTTCAGGTATTCATCTGACACAATTTTAATTTTTTCATTTTAAGAATGCATTGCTGAATTTTTACAGCCACCCTTTAGACTGAGCAGTGCAGTTTTCAGTTGGTGGCATATACCAAGGTATTGTCCTTTTTGAGTGGAGAAGCAACAGGCATAAGGTTTCTGTACACACAGATCTGAACTTTTCTTTGAAAAAAGCAGTACTTGTTCAGCAGTACTTGTTTTTTTGCTGACTTCTAAATATCAAGTGTCCGCGAAATGGGAAAGCTTTTTCAATATTTTGATGTAAGTTAAACATCACTCTTAATCTAGATTTGCTTTCCAGTAATTTAATGACTAATAGAAAAATCAAGTATGTGAATGTGCTCAAAACACCTGAAGTTCATGTCTAATTGACTGTTTTTCCTTTGCAGGATGTCGTCTGGGGGTTAAACTCTTTATTTACTGTAAGTAAATATTTTGCATGTCCATTTTTCTTTTCCCTGCCTGGCTTAATTTGAGCATCACCAAATGTGAACCTCCCTGTGTGTTGCCTCTAAAAATTTGGATCATTTCCTGCCTTGGTTTCAGTGGGGCTTGTACAAGTATGAAACCAGTTTGTGCTTTTGTTTGTGTAACTGCAGGACTTGTACAGACGGTCTGAAAAGCGAGTATCTTGTACATCAGTTTTACTTTTGGTTAGAAATATTATGGGATATTTGGTTAACAGGTTGCTTGATATCTTCTGCAAAGTATGAAATTCCTTCCACTGGTTTGCAGGAAATAGAAATTCATATTGCTCTGAGAAGGGACTGTGTTATGCTTTTGCTGTTCAAGGGCCTCGGTACCTGCCTGCCGAGTTTGCATAAAAGCTGACTAGTCACAGAAATTATGATTTTGTTCAGGGATTCCATTTCCACCCCTTTCCTTAGACTGATGGGGCAAGATATCAGTGCCTTGTAATGACAGGAGCACCTTGAAAATGGAGGAGAGAGCAGGAAGCTGTAAGAGGCAGGCAGGATGCAGCAGCTGCTTTTGCCCTAGAAGTGGAGAGGCTGTCCTTTTTAAGTTGCCTTCTTTAGGGATTCCAGGGTTATGGTCCCTTTCCACAGCTGTTGCTGCTGGGTGGGAAGGTCAGGAGAAACCAACGATCGACACTGCCTGGGCCACCACATTTGTCATCCCCCTGGGGAGAGGTACCCCAGCCACTCCAGGGTGTAACTGCAGGATGTAGAAAGGAGGCTGTGAAGAGCTTTGGACGAGGAGTGTTGCTGTGGGCTTCCCTAGCCTGTTTTTGGAGAGGGGAATGCTTTCCACCACTGCTGCAGGAGCACAGTGACTGTGCTCCCAGTGCTCTCCCGGGGATCGTGGTGCATATCTAAAAGCTCCAACATAGTCCAGGCCAGTGACTGACTGCAATTTGCTGGGATTTCCTGGCACCCCAAGGCTTGATTTGTTTCAACAACTTCTCTGGTAAATTGATTTTAGGAGGGTGGAGAGCATTTGCCTTTTAAACAAACGGTAATTGCATTCACAGTCAGTCTCCCACTGCATGCTGAGTAACTGGAAGGAAGTAAAATCCACTGGAAGTACAAAGGGGTGCCTTCAGGGGCAGAGCTGTACATAAAAATAATCTGTTGGGCAAAACAGCTGTGGAGAGTGGCATCAGAGACCACAGGGGTTTCTCATGGCTGGTAAGAGCCCTGCTACCCAGCTTCCCTCTTGGATTTCCCCCACACCCAGCTTCTTATAAATAACTAGGCTTTGAAAGCTGCCACTGGGTTCACACTGGTCTTGCAGGTTCTTTCGGGTCTTTCTTGAAGAATGTGAGTGAAAATGAGGTGGATTGGTGTCCTGGTTCGAGTGAAACAGGAGACTTGATGCTTGAAAATGAGTCGGGAGATTGATAGGGAGCCCTTCACGTTTGTGGAGCTGTGATATTTCACTCTGTTGGGACTGGCCCCAGACTGGCTGCAGGCAGAGCAGGGGGTTTGTGGTCCAGTGTTAATGACAGTTCTTTTCCAGCAGCTTTGTGCTCTCCACTGTTTTTAACCCTAGGCCCTTTCTCCTTCCCAAGTTAGTATTTGAGATTAAACTGAGATACATGAGGTTTATTTTGCCTTTCTGCTCCCTGACTCTGTGTGCCCTCAGTTCCTGGGCTCTTTGCCCTCCTTTTCCTCCAGGTCCTGTTTTTTGTCATACCACTAAAGCTTCCCTATCTGTCAGGCTGCAAGTTAACATAGTTGCTTCACAGAGAGAATTCCATTGCTGTGCTATGGAGGTGGCTTTGAGGAAACTCCTGCTTACCACTGGGGTGTTTTAAGGGTTTACTTTGCCTTTGAACAAAAATCAGCAGGAATTGTGCCTCCTGGAAATTTGGATGTTCCTTCAAAGTTTGGCTTCAGACTGTAAGTTTTCAAATAGTAAACTGAAACTGCCAGAGAGGAGTGTCAAGAGGGCCACGTGTAGCCTGCCACCAGGAGGGCTCAGATACCTTGCTGCTGTTGTCCTGTAATTGTCTGATGATTTTGTTTGCAACCATCAGGCTCATTTGCGTTTTCCTTTGGCAGGGACACCCCCAAGGTAGTGGGAAGATGGCACTGGGCTTGCTGGTCCTCTTTGCTTTGTGTCATTTCCCTTGTTCATTAGGGCTTTGGGCTCTGTGTCTGATGCAGGGAATGGGAACCCTGTGATGTTCTCTGTTTCTTTTCCAGGATCTTTTGAATTTTGACGATCCCTTGAATATTGAGGCTGCAGAGCATCATCTGCGTGACAAGGTGAGTCAGTGGTTTATTTAAAGCATGTTGTTCCTAAACAAATACGCGTTCTGTACTTGGCGATTCCCAGTCAGTCCTTTTTAAGAGCTCAGGCTGGTACTTCAGGCAGTCGAGTGACTCATTGTATCAGCAACTAGTTACTCAAACAAAAAGTGCTTTCTCTGGGAAAGTAAATTCAACACAGTAGTGTTAGTCACCATATGCTGGAATTGTTGACCATAAAGTAGTCACAGCCCCAAAATAGATGATCTTTCCCTTCTTGTTTCTGAGATTTTCCCCTGAAGTTGTGTGTGTTCTGTGCAGCAAGTGATAGTGAATTGGTCTGGTGCAGTGACTTGAATGGCCTTTACCTTAGAAGACCTCTGAAAAGATCTCCTCCTTCTCTACCTCTTTCCAAAGGCTACTTTTTTCTTCTCAGCTCTTACATGTATTATGCTTTTATAAAGCCAGGAGAAAGCTGGGCACGTTTAAAGGACAGGAATGGAAACTTTATTTGCTTTTTATTGATCCTGACTTTAATGTAATTTGTTATGGACTAGGTCAAAACATGGTCTTGATTAGTGGGCTGGTGGACATGTACTGCTCAGCTGAGAGGGAGCGTGAAGGTAGAACAGAAGTGTTCATTTCTTCCTTGTATCAATCTCCAAAATGGCATCATGTTATGTTATATAAATGCATTCCTCAGGCACACAGAACTTACACTTAGTATGCTCAAGATCTCTTGTTTTAATTAAACCCTTCTGGTACTTTTGTGGGGGTTAACCTCTGAGAAGGAAGAAAGCTTCCAGGTAAGTGTTGATTTGAAAAGTTCATTGGAAATGCAGTCAGGCAGTGCACCTAATTTATTTATCTCATTTTTTTCAAGAGGAAATATCAGGATTGCAAGATCATCTTTCCAGCTGGTTTTTGATTAATGAGATCTTGTAGCTATTCTGGTGTTAGTCAGTGTTTGCAGGGCTGGGATGATACCTGGGATAAGCCTAAGCTGTGAAAAATTTTCTAGAAACCTACTCTGGAAGAGGAGTTTTTTGTGGCTTGGCTCTCTCATGGAATTGTGTGGGTTGGAAGGGACCTTAAAGGGAAATTGGGTGGGTTTTGACACTTCTAAACTAAAAATATTTTTGGAACGGACATTTTTTATTTAGTAAACTCGAATTGTCTCTCCTCATAAGCACCTGTAAGTTCATATTCTGCCACATTAACTTTTTTGGGGAGCTTATCTGAATTTAGTGTAGATGTTTCATTGGTAGTGACAGCACCAGGTAGTGCTGGATTTTCTGTAGTGTGTCTTACAGCAACAGAAAGCAATAAAAACCAGTGATGCCAGTGTGGAGAGAATAAATCATGTAAGGGAGAGAAAAGGCTGCTCAGAGGATGCAATTGCAGCCTGAGTTAGTTTTTTGTCTCTCTCTGGCATAGATGTCATGTAGCATATACACAATTTGTTGTGGAGTCAGACTGCTGTGGCCCTGTCCTGGCTCCTAAGAAAATACTTGCAAATGCTTGATATGATTAATACGGGAATGCTAATTAATTTTCTTTTCCTTGAGATGTTTCTACATGTGTAATCAGTGATACAAGTAGTGTATATGTAATGCTTGTGCTCACATGCACAGTGTCTGTGCAAACAGATGTGCAAATATATCTATATGCACATAGTTTTGTGTATAGACATCTGTGTCCAACAGATCCTGCAGGAGAATCCTGACAGCGTGGGAGTGTGTGGTGTGGAACTGCCAAACCACATGTACCTTGAGCTGTCTCCTGTGGTTCTCCCAGAGGAGATGACTCAGTATTTCACTGATGTCATTTCAGATTTGTAATCCTGGGATCCCTTTGCTGACGTTCCAGGCTAAGTGTGGCTGCCCAAGAGGTTAACAGTTAATCCAAGGCCTTGCCTCTGGTTATTGAAAATGCTGGCGTTTGTTAGTTCCACAGGCTGATATTAAGTCATCACAAATGACTCCTGCCTTGCAGGTGCTGGAAGAGGCCACATCAGAACTATCAAATCCTTATTACTGATTCTTGGAAAACAGCTGTGCTGGGAATACTTGTGTGAGGTCAGGCTAGAAGGGACAGTTGTGATCCCTTCCTGTGTAAAGGCACCTCTTCATCTTTCTATTAAATCTGTGTCTTATAACTGAGCACACAGTCATGGCTTTTGGGGAAGCAGCCTTCTTCTAAGATGTAAAAAGATACAAAATTCAGAGCTCAAGTTTTATAATGAGTTGCTTTATTAGGCTCTCTTGCCTGAGATCAGAGTACACCTTCAGCTTCCAGCCTTCCAGGGTCTCCTTCAGCTCCAGGAAGGAGCTGCCACTTACTGAATTTGTTCCCTTCCATTTTCCTTCAGCCAGTGAGCATCAAGTCTCTTTTATACAAATTACTTTTTAAAGTGCATACTATTGTTTATGCAGCTTTAGTCACTCTGCAGTTCTCCACAGACTTTGCCAGGTGCCCTATCTTTTTGGAAGGCTGTACAACAAACTTGGGCAGAGTCATCAACATCTGTTTTCACAAATGTTGGACAAAGAGGTTATCTCAATATTCAGACCTGCCAGCCGTGTCCAAAAAACTGCTGCCTTATCAGAAGTGTTCTGCAGACCCGTGTTGTAACTGGTTGTTTTTATCAAAAAGCCTTTTCAGTGACAGAGACAGACATCATCTGCCATTTTGTGTGACTTCAGTCAATTTTCCAGAGGTAGGACCCTGCATTTGTCTGCATTCAGTGGGACTGCTCAGGTGATTTCCATCACTGGGATCCATTTCATAAGGCTTCAGTTTTGCCCATCGTGAGTTCATCTTCTTGTTGCCATCAAGGATGTTGGATGCTCCAAAGCTGAGGTACCCTCATGGTGACATTTCTCCATGGAAGCAGTCACACATCCCCCCTTCCAGGTTACGAGTTCTCATGTTCTCTTGTCATCTTCTCTCATCTCTTGGCAACCTTCTCATCACTGTTGGGGGGCTGTTTTTTTAGGTTCCCCCTGAACCTTCTCCTCTCCACCACCAAACCCCATTCCCTCAGCCCGTCCTTGTGCCAGGGCCTTCCCAGCAGTGCTGTTCCCAGCCCAGCATCTGGGACTGTCCCCATGGAGAGTCCCCTGAGTGTGTCCAGGCTGTGAAGCTTTGTGTTTGGCCTTGCTGGGCCTCCTGTGGTGCCTGCTGCCCTTTCCTCCAGCCCACTCAGGCCCCTCTGGAGAGTGGATTTGCCCACTGACTGCATCCTCTTTAGTGTCTGTATTTGTGTAGATGTGCTGCCAGTTTCCACACTCAGCCAGTTTTTAAATGGAAGTCTTCTTGCAAGCTCGTTCACTGTGACTTTCGGCATTTAATAAAGCATTCAGATAAAATTGTAGGTTCCCTTTGCTTTTTTTTTTTATTTAACTCCTGATTGTTTCCAGCTACGGGGAAGTTTGCATTGTTCATTTTTGTAGCACTCCTTTTTGGAACAGTCCTGGTGCCCATACTGCTCTGCAGTTAGATCACAGTCACTGGAAGATAATCAATCATCCTCTTTTGGTTTAGAGCTCAATAACCTGGAATAAAAAGATGACTGATGTCTCTATGCAAACTAAGCAAGGTGTTTCCCAATACTCAGTGTTCTCACTCTGATACAATCTCAGCAGTTTGCTGTGAGGTTTTTGCTGAATTTAAAGAAGCTCTTATTAGTTAATGAGCTGGGACCACTTTGGATTTAGCAGAGACTTCAACCTGGCAGTAATTAGGTAGATGAACAGAGCCATTAATTGTCAATTGAATCAATTCCATGGATTCCAAGGCAGTGAGAGCAAGTGTTTTAGACTACTCACTTAAAAATGATGAGCTAAAAGTGTAGGGTTTGCTGTTTTATACAGCAAACAAATAAAGCTTTATTGATTTGCTGTCCCTGGCAGAAAGGTAGGCTGGTTACTGAAAGAACAGGGTTGTACAAAATCAAAATATGAGCTTAGTAGTTCAGGACTTGGGTATTCCTCAGCCAGAGGTGCTGTGGGTGCTGTGTCTGTGATTTGTTCGCTGAAATCTAGAGAATACTTTCCATATGTCCATCCGTCATGGTTGTTTTGAGAAACTACCTCAGGACATTGCAATTCTCTGGGGCCCTTAAAAGCCCTTACATTTCCTAGTAGTGTTTACTTTGGCCAGAAAACATTGCAAAGCCATATGTGCAACACACAACAGGAAGATTCATTGCACTCTTCATGTGGCTTAAAGTAGAAATGTGTTTTCAAACACTCCTTAGCTGTTTTCCTCACCTAGGCCTGCCATATCAAGAATGCTAATACTGCATTCTATTTTACTTGTATTTACCTTGTATTTGATGCAATTTAAAAGGCTAAAGCAAGTTGTGTCATGCTGCAGATGGGCACATACTGATTTACTTCATCCACATGATCTGAGGTTGTTTCAGTAGGAGAAGCTGAGTAATATCACCCTGTGTTGTTTTCCTGCATGATCTTCCCATCTTCTCAGTGAAACTCATCTGTCAGCGTTCAGTGCCTGGAAACACTTCATTCCATGGCCTTGGGAAAGAGTAAGGTGGATTGCACTTCAGGAGGGCTTTTTTCACCCTTGTGAAAATCCAGCTTGTTACATTTACCTGCAGCTCTGAAGTGTCAGAGCTGAAAAGCCTAATGGGACTAAATGTGTGTTTGCCAAGGATCCATCTTAAAATTTTTACTTAATTCAGTGGGCCCTGATTTGATTTCCATCCTCCTTGGAAAACAGCAACATCAATTTCCAATTCTAGAGTGCAGGAATGCCCTGAACAGTAGGTGTTCACTGCTGCCTCCAGGTCACTGGTGATCACTGGATCAAAGAAGGTCATTAATGCCCCACTTTTGTGGCCTTGCCTGTGCTTGTCCCAGCCAGAAGAATGAGGGCTGTTGTGAGGCTCAACATGAGTTCTCTCTGGAAACACCCGCTTGCTCCTGGATGTTGAAGGATCAGTTTGCTGCTTCCAGCTGGCACTCCAGGTACCGACTGTCCCCATCTGCACCTGCTTTGTTGCCGTTCCCAGTTGTCTGCCTTGTTTTAAAAAACATGCAGCACACCAACCCTGTGCCAAAGGGGGCTTGGGTTTGCCTTTTTTGTTGTATCTTATGCTCATGTCAGCAAAGGGAGTATTAGTCGCTTCCCTGTCTTTTCCAGGCCTACTTCAGAAGCCGAACTTGGAGCTGTTGTTTTGATACTTTAATGCTGAATTATTTTGCATAGATTTGTGTGGAGAAGTTTGCTTTTGGCTTGACTTTTGTGATTAGTATTTTATTTAATTACAGGTTTCTCTTGGTGATAAAGAAAATAAGGTTTTTATTTCAGGATTATTTCTGTGGAGATGAATTTATAATGTTCGTGGTGTTATGGAATCTGAAGCTGTCTCTTAAGGTTTCTGCTTAGGATTTTAAGTGCCTTACATAGCCTCAGTTCCTTAGGAAACTAGGCTGAAAAAGAAGTCTCTCCTCTCACTTGCTTACAGTCTTTGGAAGTTGTTCTAATGAGTCTTCTGGGATGAACATTTTCCTTGAGTTACTTGAGGACTGTCGCCTCGTCTTTGCTAGTGAGAGCGCTAATCTAATTCCATTAGAAATTCCATTGATAATTAGGAACAGTTACTGACTACATATTTCATATTTACTGAAGAGCTTTTATAACCTTTCACAATTGTGTACAGCTTTTTAGAGTCCTTAAATAGCAAACAGTTGAGGATTTTTATACAATAATCTTAATTTCTCAAGCATTGCCCAGAGAAACTGTGGCTGCCCCTGGATCCCTGGAAGTGTCCAAGGCCAGGTTGGGCAGGGCTTGGAGCAACCTGGGCTAGTGGAAGGTGTCCCTGCCCATGGCAGGGGGTGGGACAGGATGAACTTTAAGGTTCTTTCCACCCCAAACCATTCTGTGAAATCCTTCCTTGGGCAGCTGGGCGAGAACCAACACCTGACAATACGCAGTACCTGGACCAGACACTTTCTGAAAACAGGTGGGTCTTTGAAAGGGGTTGTCAACAAGAGATCTGTAAGTAAGTAATGAGCATAATTAAGAAACTAGTACAGATATGTCTGTAGAGGATTTTTAGGCATCCCTTTAAAAATAGAGTAAGTTGAATTTCCCCCAGAATTGTCCCTTTGCATCTGGCATTGCCCAGGATAGCCTCTTTAGTTCTGGAGCCACCAAAACCCAGCAACAATGTGGAATGGTAAAACTTCTTTTTTGCCAAGAGTGATTTCATCCTAGCTGGGTTTTGTTGTTTGTTTTTTTTTTTCTTGTGGGTTTGGTCTTTTTCCATCA
The DNA here is from genome assembly GCA_035047865.1 of Dendrocincla tyrannina. Lineage (NCBI taxonomy): Eukaryota > Metazoa > Chordata > Aves > Passeriformes > Dendrocolaptidae > Dendrocincla > Dendrocincla tyrannina. The sequence continues at coordinate 4,184,117 of JAWWMP010000002.1, forward strand.
CAAACTAAGTCTCCTAAGAGCTTACTCAGTTTGCTAAGTCTGGCCTGGGGAGCACATTCTCAAAGTGGAAGGGGGTTTCCTGTTCTTATGTCTCTCCTCAGGTTTTATCTAGCACTGCAAACCAATCTGGCACACAGACTGGGAGCCCTGAGCTTTCCTTTCCAAGCTATCCCACAGGACACTAAATACAGGAGCTGGCAGATTTGGGATATTTTATCTCTGCTGAAGTTAAGGGTAATTTTGTCCTCAGACTCATTATTCCTTCAGACAGTTAAAAAGTCCCAGAGCTCGCTGCCTGTGTAGGATTTCAGATCTGATCCTTTGAAAGACTCTTCCAGAATAATGTCACTGTCAGCTGTCTTTTAATCCTCCTGGCTTTTTATTTCTGTGCTTATACATAACAAGGGCATAATTGCATTTAGACTTAAATCTTCTTTGAATAACCATTTTTCTGTGTAGCCAAGAAATGTATTTGAAACTAAATATTGTCTGCTTCTTTATCTCTTATCATTGATCACTTTGAAGTTAGTTTTCTTCTATTAATGTAATCTCATATCTCAGGAGATCAGTCTGTTTGAAATGCTCTTTGATGCATCTGAATGAACAGCATGATATAAAGGCTGGTGTGTCGTGGGTTGTGTTGGATCCTCTAAGCAAACAAACAGTATCACAAAATAAAATTAAACTCAGTAGTTTGGAGAAAAAATATTCATTATTTGTATTTATTCCTCAGGTCTTCTGGTTTTAAAGTAATTAATTTGAGTGATCTTACAGGAACTTTTGTGTTTCTCTGTCGTACTTGCTCTTTGTTATCATTTTGATGTCCAAGGCATTTGGGTGGACATTGAGTACTTGGCTCCTGCAGGGCTTCTTCCTGTTCAGAAGAGATCAGCTTGTTTCCCTTGCCACTTCTCCAGAACCATCCCAAACTTAACAGAAATGGAGGGAGCAGCTGGCAGTGGCTTTGCAGGTGTTCAGCACAGACCTTTGCTTATTGAAACAGCACAGTGCCCTTTGCTTGGGATGCCAGCTCACATCTGTGTTGGGAAGGAAGAAAGCATCTGCAGGAGGATTGTACTAAATAACTCGCTTCTTTCTCTTCCTTACCTCCAAACTGCTTAGACTCTGCTTTTTTTGGTTTTTATCTCTGGCTTAGTGTAAAACTCATGGCCAGTGTTGCTTAATTGCTGGAGGCTGCAGAGCCCAAGGGCAGAGGTACCGTGACCACTGCAGGGAGGGCATCATTTAGTGAATTAACTTCCCTTGTTTGAAGCATTTGGGTTGGTTCACCTCTTCATAAATGGAGACTGAAAGACCTGCAAGAACATTTCTTCCAGCTTTAAATTAATTGGGTTTGTGTAGCTGGAAGCAAAAGCTTTCCTGCAGATGTTCTCCATGGGTTTTCTGCTTGCTGGGTTTATTAGCAGTTAAATGTCTTGAAGTAAATCTGTCTGGGAATTAGAAATGTTATCCACTGATCTCTAATGATGGATGGCCAGTTTGGGTGCAAACCACTTTGTTTGGATAGTAGTCACCGAAATTGTCCAAGATTCAGTAAAAGACAGCTCAATATATAACACTTAGACTATATAAAATATAATAAATACAGTTTTGTGGTCCATAGATGCTGCATCTTGTCAGTGTACATTTCAGAGGGTGTATTATTAGTGGTAAAAGGCACTAGAAATAGCTCTAAACAAATATTTTCCAGGTGATTGTGAATTATGTGAAATTATGTGTTCCTGTGATGGACACTGTTCCTTGAAGAAACTGAGAACAGTAGAAATGGTTTTATTTTGCAAAGTATTCACAAGCATATGGGTGGGTCAGAAGTCAAACAGCAGCTCTCTATTACCCAAGTTTATCATGTATTTCCATCTGAATGCTTGTTTATTGGATTGGATTTGGTCCAGGGAATCTACTCCAAAGGTTTTTAATGGCAAACTGTTTTCTCTAATGCCTCCCCTAAGGAATTTTAAAAAAATAATGCTCATTTAATTCATTTATGCATTATTTTTAGCCCAGTTCTCTTTGTCAGGCTCTTCGCCCTTGCAAATAGTTTCCCATCACAACCAGCTGAAACTTTTCCAGTTTTCCAAATATATCCCTATAAAATTCTGTATTCAAACAAGTGACAATGGAGAATTCTAATTGTTACTATTCTCATTTTTTAAGCTCACATGCCAGAAGTTTAGTGAAGACTCAGGGCAGCAGGAAAAATTGCCTTAGAACAGGGAAACTATTTCAAAAACATTTATTTGAATTTAATTTCAGGTGGTCTTTAAAAAATTTTATTTTATTAATGTGTTTGAGCAGATGCTGGAGGAGCAATTGCGGATGGGGCCAGTTGTGCCAGGTGCAGTATGTGATTAATATTTTCCTGAAGAGCCTTGGGACTGAATTATCTTTCACACTTGACAGTTCTGTTGGCTGGAAATACCTCTGATTAAAGTGGAAATGTTTGCAGCTTGGCTGGAGAGACTCTGTGGTAGCTTTATGTCCTGTGTTGTGCTCGCTGCTTTTTCACTAAGTAGTGTTTCCTGCAGACGTGGCCCAAGTGCAGCCCACGGTGTGTTGTGGGAACATCTGGCTGGGTACCCGTGTTTGGGAGGAATCCTTTGCAGTGACCCTGTGTCCAGCCTGGAAATCATCACTGCAGCAGGTGTGTTTGCAAGTGCAGAGCTCTCTGCGTTCAGAGTGCACAGCTATTGTCTCTCTTAGTACTGTGCAGGCTTTGTCCTTCTCGTGGGACATAAATGGGGATTAAAAAGGTCAGTGCTGTTTTGTGATCCTTCCCCCAGCTCTAAAAGCTTGATGTGTTCTGACCTGTGTAGCTGAGGTCCATCTCCCAAGATGTCTGTCTGGTGTTTCACTTAGTTGAATGCCAGTTCTGCCCTCTACTCCCTCACTGGTTACAGCCAATTGTTAGATGCTTTGAAGTTTTACTCAATTATTTCTAAGGGGTTAAAAATCGGGCACATACTTTTATCAAAGTTTGTTCCCTAAATCCTGTCTGGTAACAAAATAAGAAACTGAAAGCTGAAAATGCTTTCATCTGTGGAGCCAATGGAATGGAGAATGCAGATGATCAAAGCATTATTTGACAGCCTCTTCAGAATATTGAGAAAGCATCTTTGTCAATTATTGGCAGAGCAGAAGGATCAGATTGGAGTTTAACACTCAGTGGTAGCTTGGAAAACACAAGCAAAATCATACAGTGCATCTAAATATGCAAAGTTCTGGGTGCCCTCGACTTCAGCTGAAACAGAAGTGAGACCACTCAGTTTCTCAGGATGGATCTTTAGTTTTGCATTGATCTTGTAGCAGCTGTTCCAGAAACCAGCATTAGCTCACTGTCCTTCCTCCCTGTCAGCTTGGCACATGGAAACGTATTAAGTGTCCCTGCAGGCCCCAGGGGTGCGATGAAGTGCGAATGCAGATTGTCACAGGAACAAAGGCTGACCGGGGGGGGGGGGTGCGGTGCAGGGGGATGGCAGCTGTCAGTGACTGCTGGGCTAATGCCCCGGAATGTAATCCTGATGAATGAGTGGCGATAAAACAAACTGCTACTTCGCTGTTATCGCCGGGATGCAATACAAAATCCAGCTCCACCGTGAGCCTGGTGTTCTGCTAATTGTGCAGAGTCCTGGGATGTGGTGTGTCACGTTACCACCCTGGTGGCTGCTGCGTGCTGGTCAGTCACCTCCAATCCGTGACTGCCAGCTCTGTGCTGCTTGCTGGCATCTCTGCCTTCTTCTCATTGTTTTGTCATTTGTTGAGACAGAGTAGCTTCCTGCTCTAGAACCACTCAGAGAAACAAGAGCAGGCACACCTGTCACGCAAAAGCTGCGCAGGAGAATTTTGGTATCAACATCAAAAACTGGAGTCAAGAAACATCTTCCACTTTGTGTAGAGTACCTGGTGGTGCTGGCTGTTCCATGGTTAAAGGCAGGGATTTAGTGGCACTTGGTCACACTCTTCTGCATCCAGAGCATAAGCCCCTGCCCGTGCTTTTGGATCTGCTGGCTCTCTCGGCACAGCATGAGGTCTGACTGCTTGTTTGTGTTCTCAGCCACAAAAGCCAGTTTGCACACACGTCAGTCAAGGGAGGATAGCACTCTGAATGTGTGTCAAAAGAGTCTGAAGTTTCATTTGATGACCTCTTGAACGTGGCATAAGGGAGTGGGAGATCAGCAATAAACAAAATTTTCTGGAATTTCTTTCCAGCACCTTGCTGGTGCTTGCCTTCAAATATTACCTTGGTTAGCCCTGCATTCATTTTGGCAAAGTAAATGGAGGAAAGGGGATTGGTTACAGCTGCCAAGTGAAGTGTTGTCAGGAATGGGTCTTTTCCATGGATTCCAGCCCTTTGTTGGCAGACTGTAGAGGAAACTTCAGCTTGAAAATGTTGAAAACTCATGTACTGCCTGCCTTGTCAGGAGCGTGAATAATTCAGTAACAAAATTTACAAAGCCAGAATATTTTTTCCTCCTGTCTTGAAAGATCTCTATTTCAGTAGTAAAACATTTACCGTGTAACCTCCAAATTACTTTCCATGTAATACCACAGAGTGATTTGGGTTGGAAGGGACCTTAAAGCTCATTTCATTCCAGCCCCTGCCATGGGCAGGGACACCTTCCACTAGACCGAGTTGCTCCAAGCCCTGTCCAACCTGGCCTTGGACATTTCCAAGGATGGGGCAGCCACATTAGTTTCAGCAGATTTTATAGTGTGTTTTAGCACTGGAAAAAATCAGGCTATGAGTTCTGTAGGAACAATTTGACAGCCATCTCTATTCAGAGCCCTTTATTCAAGCATCCCACTGGATTTCCTCATGTGAGGATTTTGTAAGGATGCTGATTATTACATGACTCCTTCTCTGATGAGGTAGTGCTCTCCACTGTCAGGCACTCTAAGTGGGTGCTTGGTTTACAGATACTTACCCTGGAGCATTGGACAGTTGCTTTTACTGTGTTTTATTTGGCTGCATTAACAGAAGCAGCTTCTAATGCTGCTGCTGGCCAGAAGAGCCTGTTGGGGTTTGTACTCCCCAGCAGTGAAATGTGAGCTGCAGGGAGCTGGCTTTCTTGCATTACTGCACCCATCCAACACTGTTGGGGTATTGGCATATCCCTCAGCTCAAAGGAAGTCCTTTTTAACTTCCACAGCACTTAGAGTGCTTGTTGCAGAAAACAGCAGCTGCTTTTGATTCTTCAGTATCATCGAGCTCAGAAGCCCTGAGCTGAAATCCCTCTGCAAAAAGAAATGGGGATTACGTTTAGTAGGGGGAAGAGTAAATCAGGCTTGGGCATATTTTGGATATTCTGTTTATTTCTGAAAATTCACAGATGTTTGTCAGCAAAGTTTATATGGGGAGATAACCCTGAGAGATGTAAAAGGTGACAACAAAAATGATCCTTTGGTTTAAGGCTCTTATTTGCTTCATCAGGAATGAAAATGGGCATTTCACCACTGCAAATGTGGGTTCTTTTCTCCACTGCCTGAACTCAAGCCAAGCTTTTCACCTTGTATTGATTTTCCTTTTAATGATTTGTATTAAGTAGTTTCATTTTGATATCTTTACCGATAAACTGCAAAATGGGTTTAAAGAAAACCAGATATTTTTAACATTCAGTATCACAAAGTAGTTAATGTTGGTTTTCATTAGAATTTGTACATACGTTTATGTTTGTGTGAGTAGGGTGGGATGTGATGTCTACAAATCTAGTGTGGCCATGCAGCATTGCAATTTTGAGCATAGTTTCTTGTAGAGGGGGCTTAGTTATCCAAATTGCCAGAGACCTGAAGCAGATCAGGACATGTTATCTTGGCACAGGGACAGTTATCCCTCTGCCCAGGTAGCAAGGGCCAGAGATTTCTGGGTATTCTCAATTCATGCTAAATCAATTTGAGTCAATTAGCTATGAATTAAATTTGAGATCTAATGGCTAGCTCTTATTTAGGGCATTTCATCAGTGGAAACAAGCACAGTGATGGAGAGCTCATTGTGGTTTGTGGTGCTCTGCTGATGAGGATTGTGGTGATGGAGGGAGGGAAATGATTCACTCTGGGCAGGACAATGGAGCAGTGCAGGGCTGGGCATTCATTTGGATCCTCTTGGTCCTGCATTAATACCCTGACATTTAAATTGCATACTGTTTCTTATGCTTTCCATAATTTTTACTTAAACGCCTCCGTCTTTCTGTAATTTCCTATGCAGACAACATTTCTCTGTTTTATCTCTGCTTGGTGAAATTCAGTTTTGAGGGAGTAAAGACAGACTACTTTGCTGTGCTGCCCTTTGTACTTGTAGGTGCCAAAACAAGGGAAGAAGCAGCCAGTTTTTTAATCTGTTTGACATTCTGCTTTTTTCAATCTGTCTGCAAAATAAATCATTTTTCTGGTTTTCAGAACTGAGCTTGGGTTGTGGCTTAACTCAGTGCTGGACTGCACTGACTGCAGTCACAGCTGAGACTTATCCTGGGGCTTTTCTTTCTTACGTCTTACAAACTCCAGCCCTACAGGCAGCCCATGTTGTGATAAACAGAGTGAAGAACATTTGGCAAGGACATCAGTGCTTGACTTCAGTCTAAGTCCCTGGCAGTAATTCCTGTGGCTGAAGGAGTTGGATACCACCCTCCCTGGAGGAGCCTCTGGCACTGCTTAGTGCTGACAAAAAGAGGCTCCACCAGGGTTTTTGAAACCCTTCTCCTTGTACTGCTGAGAGGAGAGTTGCTCGTAATGACTTGGCAGTGACTTCTGATCAGTGGCCACTCATCCGTGATACACATTTACTGTATTCCACAGGCAATCTCAGCTATAACTCCTTGGCTGAAAGGAAGTTTTTTCTCATGTGTGATTAAATGCCTGTCTTTTTAAAAACAAAAGCAAAGGTTGCAGTCAGGAGGTTAATATCCTGAACAAGGCAGTATGCTTCAGATCATTACTAAAGTTGGGAAAAGGAAAGCTTTTGCCTTATCCTTAGAAGCAATGATTTTAATGTGAATAAATTATTGTACGTGGGGAGAGATTCAGAACTGCGGGGCACTTCAGGTTTAAAGTGATTTTTTGATTAAAGTTTCCTAGACTGTAAAGCTCTGTAATTGGGTAGGGGAAAGAGGGGAATCCATCCATATATTATAAACTGAGCAATCTGGTCTTGAGCGTATTGGAATATGAGATAATAATAATTAGGTGTAGAACAAAAGAGTTTTTGTGGAGCTGAGGGTAGAGGAATTACTGAGTTGACAAGCCTGACGCTTTCCTCCTCCATTCCCCAAGATTAAAAATTATTCTCTTAACAAAACGTTCCTACGTTTGGTGTGTCACTGTGGTATGGAGAGATGTGTCAACGTCACTGTCACTATCGTTTGTGAAGGATTTCTGTTTTCTATCCTTTCACTTCTCTGATAAAAGCTGGATATTTTTTTTGAGTCTGTCAGTCTGATATTCTTATAACAGCAGCTGAATAATTTGAAGAAATATTAAAATGATGGATAGTGGTAAAACTGACTAAGGAGACTCTGGAAAACATTACAAGGCAGCTCTCAGGTTGCATGAAAATAATCTTGTGTTTTTAATGTAGCTGCAAGTCAAAGGTCTTGATAGAAACATTTCTGTGTTCTTGCTTATGCCCAGTGTAACCAAGTGAAATGATTCCTGTGGAGTCTGGAACTGGCACAGCACTCCAGTTGTGTCTCATCAGGCCCAAGTGGAGTGCAAGGATCACCTCCCTTGACCTGCTGTCACTGCTCAGTGTGGCCCAGGATGGTAGTGATGGTCTTTGGTGGTTCATAATCAGCTTGGTGACCATCAGAACCTCAAGGTCCTTCCCTGCAAAGCTGCTGGCCAGTCCCCAGTGTGTGGTGGTGGGTGGTGTTTTCTGCAGGCAAGACTTTGTTTCCTTTGTTGAACTGCATTTCTCCCTGTTGAACCTCATGAGGTTCCCTTCTGTCCAGTTCTTTGGCCCATTAAGGTCCTTTTGGATGGTGTATCAGCCACTCCTCCCTGTTTTGTATCATCAGCAAGCTCTGTCCCTTCATCCAGGTCATTAACAGCTGGACAGTGCTGGCCCTTGGGTGCTCCATTGGGACTCTGTGATGCTGAGCCTGGCAGTTCAGTGGGTTCACTCCCTCTGCTGCCCATTTACCTGGGCTGTCCTGAGTCACTTTGCCTTAGAGCTTCCCTCAAGTGAACCTTTAGCAATTGCTTTGCTTTTTAGTCTTTTTTTGGTAAACGAAAAAAGGCTTGTGCAGTGATGCCATCCATCCATCCATCTGTCCCCTTATCCCAGCCTCCCCCTCCATCCCCCTAGCTTATAAACACACACACCACTCTCCATCAGATTTGACAGAGCAGCAGTCTTTACATGCAGTTGCTGTAGCTGTCACAAAAACTGGCAGCAGCAGCAGAGAAAGGCTGGGCTGTGGGTGAGCCTCTGGCAAAGCCATGCCAGCTCAGCCAGGCCCTGCCCAGGCGGGCTCCACAGGCATGTCCAGCTTGGAGCAGACCCTGAGCTTTGCCCTGTGCTCAGCTGGTGCTGAGGAGACCTGGGTGAAACCCAGGGGGGCTGAGGGAACTCCAGTTCTTGCTGGGAGGGAGGAGAAGGTGAAAGGTATCAAGGGAAAGCTGTGTGGAGAGGGTGAGGAGAGCAGAAGTTACATCTGCAAGTCTGGAAGCTGTCAGATTTTGCTGTCTTTGCTTGTTGAGTGTGTCTTGTAAAGCCCTTTCTTGATTGTGCTTGACATTCCCCAGTGTAGGGGTTGCAAATAGACTCTTGCACACGAGGAATTTTACTGTGCTAAAGAGAACTACCCGCAAGCCATTCAGACACTGCAGGGAGCAACATTACTTCCTACTGATCATGAGATCTGCATATTTATACTTGCAGTTGTCTTTTTTCCTCTTCCATATTTAGCCACATTGGAAGTACTTAGGGAGCACACTGCTGAATACATGAATTTTTAGCAGATTTTGTACAACTCTGACTTTTTCATTTTCAGTACTGCTGGCTCTTACTCCCAACAATGGAAAGATGTGTGCTGTTAAAATTGCTAAAGAAGTAATTGAGGTCGAGGCTTTGAAGCTACTGCTTCGTTCATCTTGCATTATTAATTCTCAAGGCTTACAGAAAGGGCATTGTAAAACCCATTGTAAAATCGTATACAGTGACATGCTGGCTGCTCTGCTTGCATGCATTCTGCTCTCCTTTTTGTGGCATCTCATTGGATTCCCCCTTACCGTTTGTAGTTGTTTTCAATTCTTCTGTAAACTGGATTTCTCCTTGTCTACTTTCAATTCTTCCATGTGATCTTGGAATTATTTTGATGTGAAATTTGTGAGGTTACAGTCTTAGCAAGAAATTACAGTGAAAGTTCCCAGGAGTTTACTGAGGGAGCCAGGGATGTGTCAGAGAAAACTCTTTGAGGTCATACAGCTACCTCTGTACCCATAGTAACAGTAAAAAGGTAATGTTTTCAAAATGGTGTAAGAAATATTTTGCCAAATGGGGTGATTTCTACAGTAGTTCAGGAATCCCTTGGTCTTTGCTGGGTTTCCTGATGCTGCATCTCCAGTTGAGGTATGTCAGGAAATTTCAGGACAGCTCTCCAGACAGTGCTTTTTCCTGTAGGGTGCTTGAGTCAGTGTGTTGCTTAAATTAGTGTGGTCTCATCCTTGCTGTGCTGATTACTTACTCCTGTTTGAGCTTCATTTGGACAGGGATCCATCTCTGTCCATTGTCTACGATGGGGTTTTCCACTCAATCTCATCCCCGTGTTTAAATTAATAGCCCTGCACCAGCCCTTGACATCCTGAAATCTCTTTTCCTAGTAGGAAATAGCTGCTTCCGAGCATTTTCAACAACAGTGGGTTTTATTTCTAACAGTACAAAACTGTGATGTGATGAAAGTGTGAGGGTGTTTTCAACCTTCTTGAGGTAAAATAAGAAACTCACATTTATTCCTGGCTTCTGAATCAAGTATCTATTTCCCGATTTCTTCAAAAGGGGTTACAAAACATTGAAGAATTGTTCTAATTAAATGCACCCACGAGGTAGTACCTGAGGAACTGAAGTGTATCATCACCTTTGGTCAGTCAAGCCTGGCAACAGTTGTGTAAGGAAGCTTTTTTCCCCCCATATTTTTAATGAATCCCAAAGTATTGGTATCTGAACTTGCAGCCTGGCGTTCCTGATGCTGAGGCATCAGCTGCTCCACACACCGACAGGATTTCAAGCAGAAGCAGCTTCTCAAGGGAAGAACTTGATCTGCTGCCTTAGAGGCTAACCTCAGCTTTCCAAGCTTTTACCACACTGGAAAAGAATTTAGCCCCAAAGGGCTTTCAAGCTTGATGTGGTTTTTTTGAAAGCTATTTAATATTTGTTGTGGGGTTTTTATTTCTCTCTGATTACAGCTTAATGTCTTATTAAGAACAACAGTTCCATCCCAGTCCAAAAATGTCTTTTCATAACAGTTCTCCCTGTGAGTCATTGCATTTATTTATCTCCATATTTATTGCAGTAAATCCTTCACTTCCTCTGCACCTCCAACCACCCTGTTTGGTGTTTGTTGTTCTTGCTGGAACTGTGGCAGCCGCAGTAGAATTTGTTCTACTACAATATTCCTGCATTTGCAGAACTGCACTGGGTTTTTCTTGGATTGCCTCCCCATTTTATGTTGTGTCCTTGTTACAGCCTTTGAGGCCTTTTCCCAGTGATCATAAAGTACATTACATGGTGTGTGCAAATGAGCAACAGCACAGCTGCTAATGGTGCTAGCAGATGTAAATAGGAAAAACATTACATTTCTAATACTCCAAGTGTTTATAGGAACCATTATCCATCTTCCATAACACTTTGATTGTGGATGGAGCCTCTCAGGTTCAGCAAAGTTGACTAAGCTTTTGCAGATGGTTTGTCTTGCTGAGGTAATGATAGAAGTATGGGAGAAATGCCGATGTTTTAAAGCTTTTGTTTTAGATGCTTCAGGCAAATAAGTGGCTTAAAATGAAAGCTTTTGCTTTGCATCCTTTAGAAACATTCATGGCTTTTGAACAGGAATGTATGGGAGGGTTGTTGAATGCCAACAAGGAGCCTGAACATTTGGGGTTGAGTTCTCCATGTGCCTCACCTTGTTTGAACATCATTTGTCTTGAGTAGAATATGACTTGCAAAAACCCTCTGGCCAGACCCAGGCCTCTCCCATTTCCTCTGTGCTTGTAATTTATCCGTTAAGATCTCAGATCCCAAGGACATAACCTCTTGGGAGTGAGTGGCGTCCTCATGGGAGGAAGTGCATTTGCAGCTCAGAGAAGGTTAACATCAGTGTAATTGGGATAATTCAGGTAATTTTCTTCAAGGGCTTTTCTATAACCCTTTCCAACAACTGGCAAGTGTGCCTGGTGCCAGCCTTGGGAGCCTTGGAGGAGACAAGCTCCTGACATCAGGCACCGAGTGACCAAGCAGTCTCTGTGCTCCCTGGTTTAACTCCCAGGAGGTTTTCTTTGTTTTCAGCAGCATGGATGAAATCATAAATGGTAGTAAGTAAGCAATCAGTCAGTCCTGGCTAATCCTGAGTCGTTTGGCACCATGGCTGTATTACCAGAGGACTCACAGTCTGCACCATCTGCTTCCAGCCAGGCTGCTCCATAAGCCCGAGGGTGGATTTGGCAGGAGTCGGGACCCATGTCACATTTGATCCAGGGAACAGTTTTTCTTCGGGAAGCTGCTTTGCCCTCCTCATCTGGCTCAATTCCCTCACCTTTGCACAAACAGGATTTAGATGTGGCTATCCCTGGCAACCACAGCAGCATTCACACCCTGCCTCCTAATCCATAGCCTTTTCCTCTTCCACTAACTTCAGAGTGCTTTTCTTCCTTTAATTTGCTCTGCTGGCATTCAGCAGGAAGTTTGTGGAAGCATGAGGGAAATGGGTCCTCCTTGAGGTGTGAAATCCCAAACAAACAGCATGTTCAGCATGTTAATGCTCTGCTCTGCCTTTGCAGCACATCTTCAGCTTCCCTGTGTCCCGGCAGGCAGGTCACTGCTTTCCACGTCGATTCTGTAACCAGCCTCCACGTACAGATGTACACTTGGTGTTTCTCTTCTTCTCCAAATAGCTGCAGGGGTGTGTTTTCTATTTGGCTGCTGGTTTTTTCCCCTTTGCAGTAAAAATGTCACCGGTTTTTTTTTTTTATCTTAGGACTTAGCTACTAAGAAATCTACTGAGGCATTTTCTCACTGTTTTGCAAATAATTGCTTGATGTCTCAAAACAGTTTTAAAATCTGAAGTAGAGATCATGGGCCATGACAACTGATGCAGCTTTGACTGCACCTGCTGAGCACAGGAGCTTGTGGGAGAGACCTGTGTATAGGTTTTTCACCCCCCACTCTTCTCTTTTTTCATAGAACTAAAATTTAATTACAGAGCTTGGAAAAGGCCTCAGATCATGTAGAGACTGAACTAAATAAAACAGTGACAAGGAAATGAGAGCAAGGCAGGAATATGAATTGAAAAAACACCTCACACTTGAGATTTTTGTATTACTCAAAAGTTTCATTCAGCTCCTTTTTAAATGGGAGGGAATGTGTGGGGGTTGATGGGTGTGAATAGTTATTGTTTTGTGAAAGGTGGAAAAGAAAGAAAAGGTGGCTTTAAATATAATTCATAGGTAAATCTGTCTGGTTATAAAGCTCCTCCTAAAGCTTTGGGTGAGCTGGATAATGTTTTAGTGGTGCTTAGAAGACCCCTTTCCTGAACACTTTAAGGAAAACAACAAGTCAGGTCCTGGCAGAAGTTGCTTGGAATTTAACCTTGGTGAGAAGTGTTGGATTCAAATGGTGTTTTGTTAAAGTAGTGCGTTTTTCATTGTTATTTTATTGTTTTCTCTAACACAAAAGAGGGAAGGGCAGGAGCAATTGATTTCTTCTGTGATCTCTTTCTGTTTCCATTTGAATGCTACAGGACTGTGGATCTGAAGGATGTGAAGGTGGATCAGAGAGTTTGTCACAGTGTCTGGGTGGTTGTTGTCACAACTGGGGGACACGTGGAGGGACTGGCCAGTGTGGCCTTCAGCCTTGTCAACACAGAGAGGGAGGGGGAGTCTCTACTGTGATGTTACTTGAGGGCAGAAATTGAGGTTGATGCTGCCAGTGGGAAGAAGAAAACTTTAGTCAAATACTGCAGTGTCTGAAGTACCAGTAGGATCCTAAGTCATTAATTTTTATTATTTTCTATAATTTTAATTAAAAATTTAAAGATTTTAAGTTCAGTTAAGGATACTAATGAGGTAAGTCTGCTTTGGTTTGGGTTCTTTTATGTTTTTTATTTGGGGATAATTCTTACGTATACATTTGTTTTAAGTAAATAAAAAAGATTCCCGAGAGAAAGTTTCCATTACAACTTTTCCAAAGGTCTGTGGTAGCTGTCACAGCAGTATTGTGTTTGCTTTGGATAACTGAGCAGATCTGCTTTGGATTAGAAATTAAAAGCTTAATGAAAGACAAGCAGTTAATCAGTATAACTTAGTGCAGTATAAACAGTGGAAAAGATAAAGTCTCTTCTCTCAGAGCTGCCAAATCAGGTCAAACATCCGTTTTTGAACCAGTACATAGTTCTTGAGTGTTTGCTTCCCTGTGCTTCTGGAAATGGTAGGATGCCATTCGCTTCTGGGGTCTGGGGCTCTACAGATCCTCTCCCAAGTGCTCTTCAGTGGAATCACAGGCTCGTTTGGGTTGGAAGGGACCTTAATGACCATCTCATTCCACCCCCTGCCATGGCAGGGACACCTTCCACTAGCCCAGGTTGCTCCAAGCCTCATCCAACCTGCCCTTGGACACTTCCAGGGACGGGGCAGCCACAGCTTCTCTGGGCAACCTGTGTCAGGGCCTGCCCATCCTCACAATTTCCTCATAACATCTCATCTAACCCTGCCCTCTGTCAGTTTAAAACCATTGCCCCTTGTCCTGTTTATTATATATATTTGGCTTTTTGCTTAAGGGTTATTTATTAAACTTCTTTGTTGAAATACAAAGGGCAGTTTCTGTGGAATATATTTTAACTTTACAGTCTGTGCTGGAGCCAGTTTACAGCTCAGAAATATGTCATGGCTTATATTCCGTACTCTTCAACCACTGATGATTTTTGAGTTTCCCTTTGATTGATTGTCCCCATGTGATTTTCATCAAATGATGGGATTTGTCCAGCATTGCTCACGTACCAAATGCTTCCCACAGGGTACTGATGTTCTGCTGTGCTCTCCCTCTCACCACAGCTCTGGGTGCTGCACAGCCACTTTGGGTCTGCTCTGAAACCATCCATCCCATTTCTGTGCTGTCCTGGGATGGCCATCGTGGTAAGGGGTTTGTTTCCCATCCTGCCCATGAGGCCAGTACCTAATTTCAGTCCCAAATCCCAGGGCTGTGTTGCGCAGAGGGGTCTGGCTCCTGACTCCGGCACAGCCCTCTGCACCCCTAAGGCAACGTGGCAGGTCCAGCTAGAAACCCACGCCTCGTTCCTCTCCAGCACAACTCCAGAGAACCCAGGGACAGCTTTATCCACCTCTTACAGTACACTGAGGTTGATGAGGGGCAAATGCTGGTAGTTCAAAATTAGCCTTCCCCTTTGAAAAGCTCCTCCATGTGGCATTTACAGGACTCACCGGTGGCCTGTCAGGGTTTAATGACTGGCTGAGTCGTTTCTGGTGAAGTTTCACATGTTACACCAGCAGCATTGTCTGTAGGAAAATGCCACAGGGACAGTCAGCCCTCTCCCCTCCAGCAGACTTTGGCCTGGTGACTCTGATGACGTGGCAGACTAGTTGGTGTAGGGGCAGGCAGCTGTGCCCCCAGCCAGGCTGGCAGTGGGGGGAGATCCAGGCCCAGAGAGATGTGGCAGGAGCCCCACTGGGCACAACAACCACCACCACCCTCAGCTAGATGAGCGTCTGGCAGGAGCAGAAATGGTCGTTGACAAGAGCTACTTTGATAGGGGGGTTTCTAGCAGCAGAGCTCCTGATTCTCCTCCCGCAGCATCCAGACTCTCTTCAGTCCTGGCATCAAAGGATGCCTGGGCCTGAGGGCACTGATGCAGACCTGGGGTGGGGTACAGCTCCTTGGAGTCTCCACAGAGAGGAACAAGCTCCATTCAAGGGGGAGGCTTTGGGTTTTTTTAATGAGAATAGGTGTTTTGTGCAACCTGCCTTCTAGCCCGTCATTCTAGTGGTCCTACACTTAGGATCTGCCCTTGAAGAGCTGTTAAGAGTCCTTTTACTCTCCCTGAGTGTTCCTAGTGGGATTTTGTATGCACCTTTTTGTAATGCAAGATATGTGCTGCTTTGATTAATTTTTTTTGCTTCCGATTATTCAGTGCTGCACATAAGCAGATGTGCACCGAGAGAAGTGCCCCCTGTTAATCAGGAACTGCTGAGCCATATGGCACGTGAAGATGGGATGTCACAGCTCTGGGATGAGCTCCTCCTGTTCAGCAGCCAGGTTCACACACGGCGAGTACCGTGTTAATGTATTCCTGCCAGCACTGTCAGTTCCGTCATCCCAGGCTGCCTGAGTGACAGTGTGGATTTCTGGAGCCTGCCTTCTTCACTGAGGTCTTGCTTCTCTTAAATCACTGCTGAGAGCCCCTCTTCATGTCTAATAACCTCATAAAGGTACAGATAAAAAAGCAGAGGGTGCTGAGCTGTCTGCACTGCTCTCAGATGCTGCACACAGAGGAGGGTGCAGTTGGCCCTGTTGTGTGTTCAGTGGTATTTCTTAGCCTTGTGCTCAGTTTCTTTTAGTGACCCATCTCTTGGAGAGACACAAGAGTAGGAAATAACATACTTAGCCCTTAGTAAGCCCTCAGTTAATTAATTAAGTTTCCACCACACTGGAAATTGTAACTAAGAGTGTTAGAGACTCCGGATGGTTGTAAAACCAGGAAAAAAACTACTGAGAAGTGTGACCCTTTTGGTTATTGTAAAAAAATCAATGTTATTGCCAAGGTGGATCTTGCTGCCTTCTTTATGGCTGGCACCCTGAGACTTAGCTCTGTACCCCAGAAATGTATAGAATCACAGACTGGTTTGGGTTGGAAGGGATCATCAAGATCATCTTGTTCCACCCCCTGCCATGGACAGGGACACCTTCCATAGCCCAGGGTGCTCCAAGCCCCGTCCAACCTGGCCTTGGACACTTCCAGGGATGGGACAGCCACAGCTTCTCTGGGCACCCTGTGCCAGGGCCTGCCCACCCTCACAGGGAAGAATTTCTTCCCAATATCCAATGTAAATCTACCCTCTTCAGCTTAAAGCCAGTAAGGCATCGGTGAGTCTGAGGGGTTTCATCTCTCAGGTGCAGTGTTGTGATCAACACTGTTGTGAGTGCCCCAGACCAGGCTGACAGAAGGTCAAATAACCAGTAAATGAGAGTTTCCTGCATTGTTTGCCATGATGACTTAGTTTGTATCTAGGTAGTCCACAGTGAATCAGAGCTGAAAACAAATTCAAAAGGTCAATTTTCTTTTTGTTTGGGTTCTGTTTTAACAGACTCGAGGTACCTAGAGGTGGTTCTTGCCTGAGGCAGCCCAAGATCTGTGTCACCTTAATGTGATACTCAGCTATCATAACTTTCATCTCTGGATTGTCTGGTATTGGAATCTTATTTAAAATGAAGATGGCTCCCTAGTGTTAGTTTTTTAACACACTCAACAGTTGTACAAGTGTGGAAATAGGCGTGCTTGCAGCAGAGTTAGAAATTCACTACACAGGATACTGTCTTTAGCAGGTGCCATATTGTACCAGAATAGCTGCTCTTTTCTCCTAAGAAGAGCAGGCAGCCTGTCCCTGAGAGGGGAGGGATTTCTGCAGCCCTGGTTTCTGTCAGCACTCAGTGCTTGCAGGGCTGCTCACCACACCTCGGGCTCCTGGTGCCCAGGTGATTTCCTCTGACTTCTGCTTTCTACTGTTACTTCTTCCAAAGCACAGATCTCTATTTCTCCTGAGAAGAGCCTCTACCAGTGGGCGTTTTTCCCCTGAAGTGCATTTATATTTTTGGTAAGATATTTTTGGCATTAAACTGCATTTTAAACTCCTTTGAGATTCAGAGCACTTTGCATGTAGTTTATGGGCATCTCTGTGGTGCACTTTATTAGCTAGAAATCAAAATTGTGGATAGCTTTTATGGTGGATCATAGCTGTTTTTCAACCATAAGATAAACTACCCTTTAATTGATAGAAAAAATCAGTGGCAAAAAAACCAAACCATTGGAAAGGGAGTTGATCTGGAAGTGTTTGAAGTGTGGTGTTGGAGCTAAGGAAATATCCGTGCATTCCAAGGCTAACTAAGGCAATAAGGCCATATCAGTGCTTTTTCCTGGTGTGATGTGCAGTTCTTTGCTGAGTGATCTGTACCAGAACAGCGTGTGTTCAGAGTGTGTCATTCTACAGGTCAGCAAACCTAGAGCTGACAAGTGACATTGTTTGAAGCAGAGCCTTGGCACAGGATTTCAGTGCTTCTGTGGCCTCTGCTCTCCAGGCAGCTCCAGCATATCAGGAGAGGGTTCGAAACCTCCAAATCTGTTGCATACATTGGTTTTTTAGGTGTTTTTTATTTTTGAATTGACTCGAGTACATAAATTTCCCAGGTTTTCCTGCTTTATATTCTAGCAGCACACAAAACTGGGAGCTGGAAATGAAGCAAAATGCACTTTGCTGTGAAAGCTCTACTTGACTGTGGAGCACAGGCCCCTCGATGTGCTTGGGTGGAACATACTTATTACCAGGCTGTAAGCATGGGAGGTGAATGCCAGGAATGTGGCATCTCTGTGACATCCCAGCTTGGACAGGGATCACATCATGTCAGAATTACTCTTGCTCAGCATCTCCGTGCTTTATAAAGTACCAGAGCTGTGTTTTTCCCTAGATGCAGAGGCTGTAGAACAGTCAGGCACTGTACCCGTGCTGGTAGCTGGCCATGGGAAACTCTTTGCCAAGAGGATCCCTGTCGGAGCAGGGGCAGCTCTTTGCAGGGACTCGACCGTCGGAACAATGTCCTGGGGCTCTGGGAGAGCCTTTCCCTGGATGGCAGCTCGACCCTCCCAGTGCCAGTGTGGAAATCCACCAGTGCACAGTCCCACGGGAGTCCCTCCCTGCCCTGCCTGGGGTAACTGTGCCTGTGCTTCCCTCTAGGAGGACTTCCGGAATAAAGTTGAAGATTACATTAAGCGCTATGCGAGATGATGAAGGGAGATGGGTGGCAGGACCGTGGCTTCCACACTAGAGTTGTCCCTAACTTCAACAACAACAAACCAGCCCGGGTTGTACCAGTCCTGTGTCCATGTTGTACTGAAGAAGAAAACTAACTTCATAACCTGTCCATGTTCCAAGGAGAGTTCAGCATAAATACAGCAAGAAATTGTGTCTGTTGGTTGAAAAAGTTGTTTGCTTCCTTTTAAAAATGTTTACTCTTCTGAACTGTACTGTATATCCTGTTGATGAGATATGCTTGAGAAGTTAAAGAAATCACTATTGAAATTGTAATTACACTTTTTTTTAACTCTTGCCTAGTCTGGAGGGGGGAAGATAAAAAAACCCAAACAGAAAAGGTGGCGTGTTTTTGGAACACTTGGAGTTGGCAATAAATGGTCTCCTGTGAACCAAATCACAAAACTGTTGCCTTCCATGAGCAGAAACAATACGAGCTTTTTCCAGGAGTCACTCAGCTGAGGCTTAGAGCTTGCCAGAATGCAAGTGCAAACTGAGATTCTACTTCTGGTATTGAAATTCTCGATGCTATTTAATGTAAGTATGTTTTTGTCACAGTTTGGAGTTTTTATTTACATTGTTAATTTCAGCCCCTGTTTGGGCTACAGGTTTTTTTTTGTTTCTATACGTTGTGTGAAGTAGTTAAAAGAAATACAGGCTAATAGGTAACTTAAGTAAATGTTCAGTATTAGTAAAATTATATATATATTATATATTTCTGTGAAAATTTAATGAGAGGGAGATTTTTTTTTAAGTAATCTGCTTTTGGCTTTCTGATCTGGATGGGGTGAGGGAGCATCAGATGCTGTTTGATCTGAGGAATATAAATTCAGGCACCATTATTACCTGGAGAACTCCTAATTGCACTCTCCAAATTCCTGCACTGGAAGGGAATGATGCAGCTGGGAACCACAGCACCCCACACCCCACCACGCTTGGCTTTCTCAGTGACTGGAAAGGATGTGATGCTGTAATTGCCTGTTCTGTGAGGAGCTGTGTGGCAGACACAGTGTGTGTGAGCACAGAGCCTGCAGAGGAGAGCTGCATGTACCTCAGGAATCACACCAGTCCATGTGCCAGAGCTCCTGGGCATCATCCAGGATTGGGATCACACAGAGGGAGCTGATGGAGCCGATTGGAGCTTTTATAAATAGATAAACCATAGAAATAAATGTTCGTGTGGTTTCATACAGAGCAAGTGTGTGTGTGACACTTGGGCATCGACTGCTGGCTTTTCACCCCCCTTCATTCTTTCCTGTTTCTCTGCAGACACTGAAAGAGATCAAAATAATCTCCATCACGAGCGAGGCAGAGCTGGGGTGCAGACTGTAAGCACAGTACAGCTTGTGTGTTAAGTTTTCCCTGTGCCTTTTCCCTTACAGCTTCACAGACTCCTGTAGGTGTTCCAGGAGGTCTGGGAAAGCAGGGAGATGAAATGCAGGGGTTGGGATGCAGGAGAGCTTCACCTGTGCACAGTAGTGCCACTGTGTCTGTTCACAATGAAACATGAGTCAGCCTCTTATTTTAAGCAGGCAACTGAGGTGAGAGAGCTTTGCTGCCAAACAGAAGTGTCAGGGAAGGTAAGGGGTAAACCACAAAAATAGAAAGGTTGGGAAATACATCCAGTTTTTGTTTACAGCATCAAAAGGATTCTCTTGTTTTTGAGCTGAAAACTGTGAACCCATTTGCTGTAATGAAGATGAGCAATCCTTGCTCTACCGGCACCCTGCTACTGTTATCACCTTCCATCCTTCAGGAAAAGGGGTCAAACTCCCCATTTCTTGGGCTGTGATCCATGCCTGGCTCCCCACTCGTGCAGGGAGCAGAGCAGCTCCAGGGAAAGCTGTGCCAGGGTGAGCAGCAGGTTTGGGGTGCCAGAGAGCAGAGCTCGAGCTGCAGCCATCAAAGCCTGTCCCCACCTCCCAGAACGCTCAGGCTGTTAAACCCCTTCCTTCCCTGTGTTTTTGCTTGCTTGGAGCAGATGAGCTGAATAATAAAGTTTGGATACTGTTAAATACATCAGTAAGAGGTGTTCTGTGCAACCTGCCTGCCTTCCTAGTGGTCCTACACTGAGGATCTCTCCTTGAAGGGATGTCAAGAGTCCTTTCCTTGAGCAGGAAGGCCTGAGCATTGGTTTGTGCCCCTCCAGCAGGATACACAGGCCAGGAAAAGGTTACACCTCATCCTCGAAGAGCACCTCACCTCACCATCCAGGAAAATAAACTGAATTAATTTTTCTTGAACACGAGTTGGGGGGGTTATGTATTTATAAATATATACATATTTATATGCATTTCTGTCTATGGCCATTTGAGAAGTGAGAGAACCAGGGATAGACAGCAGTTGGGTCTCCTCAGGGAACCCTTTCCTGGCCCAGCAAGGCACAGAAGGGGTCTGGAGTGGTGCAGGGCTGTCAGGGAGGGCAGAGACCAGTGGTAGGGTCAGGGATTCCCCTTCCTTTGCCTTGCCTTGCTCTCCCTTCCCCCTTCCCTTCCCAAACCTTCCCAAATCTTCCCTTCCCTTCCCTTCCCTGTGCTGCCCAGTCTCCCACCAAGGGATCTGACCCCACTCCTGGATGCTGCTGAAGGGGTGGATCCCTGACCTGACCTGCCCATGGGACCCCAGGGCCTCAGGGACAGCCCTTCCATCCCCCTCCCTGAGACCCCAGAGCTCCCCCAGCGCCCGCGGGGTGGGGGTCACTGTTGGGGGGTCACTGTTGGGGGTCTGGGGTCACAACAGCCCTTCGGGGCAGTGAGAGGGGACCTTTGCCCTCAGCCTTCACAGAAGGGGTGAGTGCCGAGGATCTGCACCAGAGACAGGCACCTGGTTTATGTATTTGTTTATTTAGGTAGGAAAAAGCACCTTATTCCCGTTCCTCGTTAGCCCCAGGGCACTGCCACGGCCACCAGCAGTGCCACCAGCTCCCAGTGCCGACTTTCACCCACTGCTCCCCACCATCCACTGTCCTTGTGCTGGGGAACGGGGGAGAAGGTGCCTTTCCAGGTGTGGGGGACAGAACAGAAGGGACAAAAAGAGGAAGCCGCGGAGTTCTCGCTGCACCCAGAGCATTGATGCTGCACCGGCACTGCAGGACCGGCAGGATTTCAACTCCCCACACCCCCTGTCCTTGTACCTTTTTTATTGTTTTCATTTTTTTCTTTAAAAACTCTCCTCTCTTGGCACACCATGCTGGGGGCTGCCGGGAGGGGAGCCGAGCAGCAGCGCCCGGGGTATCCCAGCAGGACCGCCTGCACCCCTGCATCCCGTTTTGCCCCACAGCCCTGTCTGAAAGGATGCATTTGTGGGGACCGCGCCGGGCTGGCGGCGCTCAGAGGGTCCCTGCGAAGATGCCGTCTCCTCCTCCAGCGCCGGTGCCCTCCGCGATGCTCCTTCCCAAAAACCAGGCACGTCCCAGGGGAGATCCCCGATCCCCTGGTGCCCCGGGGCGCGCCCCTACACGATGCCCTCGCTGCGTTTGCTCCTCCACACCACCAGCGCCGTCATGAGCAGCGTGACGAGCACGGGCAGCACGATGAAGGGGCACAGCACGCCGTTCGGGGGGTCGTGCAGCGCCCGGCCCGACGGGGAGCAGTTCCTGAAGTACTGCCTGTGCACGGCCACGAAGAACTCGTCCACCTGCCGGTTGGGCCAGTAGCAGTCGAGGCGCTCTGCGATCAGCACCGTGCAGTTGGTCAGCTCCCCGTACGTGCTGCAACACACACAGGGACAGCGGGATGGGGAGACTGGGAATGGGGGCACTGGGGATGGGGATACTGGGAATGGGGGATACTGGGGATGGGGGCATTGGGGATGGGGGCACTGGGGACCAGCACCCGGACACAGGCACATCACCTCCCCCCTTACAGCAGGAAGTATTGTGTAATATTATATTACATACATATTATCTAATATATATTATCTATCATATATATTATATATATACAATCTAATATCTTACAGATATATAACTTATGGTAATTATAATTACATAATAGAGACTATATATATATGAGATATATGAAAGATATATATCTCATATATGCTATATACATTATATACAATATATAATAAAAATCTATAATACCATTTATAATACGCACACTGACATATATATATACAATGTATAATACACACAATATGTATATAAAATTGTAATACAAAGTGCATACTGCATAATTTCTAATTTCTAACATGTAAGGGCAATATATCCCTCCCTGTACAATATATTATATACTTTTTATCACTTGTTATTTGAGATGGTATTAGAGTTGTTGCTTGAGTTACTAAATTTTTTAGTGATTTGAGATTGTAGCCTGATATATATCTGTGTCCCTCTAAAAAATCTTTAATGTTTTTTAAAATTTATATAACCCATATAAAACTATATGAGGTTTTTGAGTGTATAGCTAGATAGGTATAAAGATATATGGGATTTTTTTTACATTCCCATCAGGTTTTGCCACTTTGATGGCACTTCTGAGTGCTCAGCCAAAAGCACAAGCAGTTTTCATTTACAGAAGGACACGAAAACAGAAATAATATTTACAGAAACAACAAATCTGTTGGGTTTTGGTGGCTTCTGTTAATTTTTATGGGATTTCATGGCTGAACAGGTGCTATTAGAAAACACAGGATGGACCCACATTTTAAGCAGACCTTCAGGACGCCCATCTCCAGCTTGTGTGGGTTCAGCCAAGGGGGGACAGAAATAAGTACACTGAATCTACTTAAAATTCTCTTTTTAACTGCCTAAAACTGAGGAGGTTGCACAGGAACCAGCTTTGAAGCTGTGCAGGACCACGACCCATCCCACCTCTCTGTGGCAAGCAAGTCCATTCTTTTTTTCCCTTTTTCAATATCTGGAAAACCAGTAGCAGCCCTGAGCCAGAGGCCCTGTCCCTGTGCCAGCCATCCTCTGGCAGGACAGGTATTCCTCAGCATTTCAAACCCTCCCTGCTTTTAAACCAGCTACGCATCAAAATACATCATTTTTTCCCCCCCCATCCCAATTAGTCACGTCTAATCCGAGAGAAGCAAACCAAACCAAACCCCAGCTCACCAATTAAAAACCTGCCTGGGGGAAGAAATATTTTATGAGCAGCTTCCCAGGCCCTGTGCACAGCTGGTGTGCAGCTGCCCAGCCTGGTCTGGGGGCAGGCTGTGCCAGGGGGCACACGGCAGCACCGCTGGGAGCCCCTGCCGAGCCCAGTGATTTAATTAATGGGGCGCCTGCAGCTGCTAAAAGCAGATTCTGCTCAGCATCCCAATGGGCAAAATTACCATTTCCCGTTCATCAGCATCCTTAGGAGATCTCGGGAGCTGAAGCATCTTCAGGAACCAGAGGGAAAGTGTTAACAGAGAGGCGAATAAAAGCTATTTTTAAAGCTGAAGGGCCACACAGCAGCTGGCTCAGCCCTTCCCCGGCTCCGACTGTGCTTCCGTGGAGATAAATAGCTGCTCCCATCATTAGATGTGAAGACATTCGAGTAACCAAAGCCAAATGGTGCCAGCAATGAAAGGATAAATTGTGAGTGCCCTCTGCACGGAGGCAGCAGCCAAATTTCAGTGCTCAGATGGCTCTGTAGGCCAGGACGGGCCCGAGGAGGGGAGCTGAGCAGCTCTGGTCCCACAAGCAGCAAGGAGGGGGCTGTGGGGCTGCAATCCCCTGTCCCGGGGTGGAAGGAGGTCCCTCCATCCCAGAGGAGTGGCCTGTGGTACCCTGTGCCTTCCGTCCCTTTGATTTTTGCTGTGTTGGTTAAAGCCCCCCTGCTCTGGGTGGGGATGGGAGGGTGTCCCCAGCAGGAGCAGGGTGACACTGTGGGCACTGCAACGTCCCAAACCCACCCCACACACCCCCGGAGCCCAGGGGGGAGTGATGGGGAGGGTCCTGGCAGGAAAAGGAACTATTCTCAGCAGCAGCTACAGGTGCAGAAGTGACACCGAGGGCAGCTGAGCTCTTGGCCCAGGGAAAGCAGGTCTGGGTGCTCTTTGAGAGATGATTTCTGCCCTTTGCTCACACAAAGAATACTTGACCATCACAGTTTTATGAACGGCCACCTAAAAGCAAAGCCGAACTCCCAACTGTGGCCAAGTGCTTTAACTTCTTCCACTTCATCTCAGAGACCCTCGGCCATCCCTGGACACGAGCTGAGTCCATCCCTGCCAGCTCTGCCCCTCCCCTGCCCATCCCCACACATGGAGCACCGAGGACCTTCTCCTTACAGACACACCACCAGCTACTGCAGAGGGATCCCACAGGGATCCACTCACTGGGATCAGATAAACCAGACCGCTGTGATCATCCAGGCTGTGTGTGCTGCCTTGGCAGACAGGATCAGGATCCCACTGGAGAGCAGCAGTGTCAGTGCCTGGGGCTGAGCGTGCCCTTCCTGCCACAGCCGTGGCAAACACTGATCCCACTGCGTCTCCAAAAGGGCGTCTGCTTCTCTCTGCCCACGAGCAGAGCCACATTCCTGCGTTAGCACCACGCCAGCACAGTCCCACTGGGAATGCAGCCCGGCCTGATGGTGAAATATCTTCTTTTCCTGCCCAGCTCTGCCCTCCCTCCCCTTGCCACAGCACAATCCAGCCCAGGAGAGTGAGGTCCCCTACCACGCCAGGCAAGGCTGAGCTGAGCTCCAGGAGCTGAAAGGACAGCCATGGTATTCCCGGTGTCCAGGAAGAGCTGTAACCTCAGTCACAGAGTGAAAACTCTCTTTGGAGAGAAAGTTGCAGCAGGATGCTCTGCCTAAGTGGGGGTAAAACAGCTTGAACTCTACCCTATTTGCAAAAGTTGGATGGATGGAGAAGGCAGGAGGGTCAGGATTTATCCATGGCCATTGCTATGGAGAGTAACATCAACCTCTCCTTAATAATTATTTTAATAGCATTGCTTCATTATTATTTAAAAAAATAGGGCACCAGATTCATATATCTATATATCTGACTATCTATACTGTGTAGTAAAGAATTCTGAGTAGGGTCTTTTAGTCTAATCATTACCATAATCAATCATTTATTTTATACATATGCTTGGTGTGCCAAGACAAAGTCCCACATTCAATTGCACCTATATAATCCTTTAAACATAAACTGCTGCCTAGGTCTGGGGCCGAGACTGGATCCAGCCACACCCAGACTCCTCTCTGAGGAGTTCAGGGAGTCCTCGTGGCACCTCCTGACTCCACGGGAGGCCTTCCCCAAGAAACTTTATCCCAAGCTTCCATTCTGCCCATGGCAAAGGCAGAGTCAAGCTTTTGGCTTTCAGACAACCCCACAGCTCACCTGCAGACCTCCACCCCCCAAACACCATCTCCTCCACCCCCCAAACACCATCTCCTCCACCCCAGGGAGGGCACAGATCTTCCAAAACAGCCTCCCTGCAAGCAGGAGAAATGGCATTGCCAAATCCCTTTGGAGGCTGCCCACTAAAACCACTGACTGGGGATTTATGGTGGTTACTGAAAGTGGGGGGTTAACCATGGGAAGATCCATGGCTGTGCTTCCAGTAAGTTCCACAATGTCTCTGTGGAGACCACCAGGAATGACAGGAGTGGGAAAGGAGAAGTGGTCTGTGCCCACACTCCTCCTGCTTCTTCTGCTTCCTCCCCTCCCTTGGTTTCACCTTAAACAGCAGCATTTTAGGTTAAAATCCTTTGAAACACCCTAAAAGACCAGTTTGAATTCCTACAAAAATATTAAGAAGTTGTGATTATTAAGCTGCTGTAGGACAGCACTGGGAGCAGGGCAGGTTCTCCCAAACAATCCCACCTCTGCAGGGAGACAGCAGCTGCCCCTGAAAAGGACAGCCTGGCTTACTTCTCAGTATTTTTCCCCCACCCAATGTAAACTGCAATTAAAACTGTTTTCCCTGTCACCATGGAAAGGGCTTGGGTTTAAGGGACACTGTGGGCTACGTGGGGACAAATGGAATGGGGCCAGGCTGCTGGTGGAAAGCAGTCAAGGACTGGTTTAGGTTTTATGGCGTCCAAATGCTTACACTGCTATAAATCCTAAGGAATTCCCCTGTCTTTACCACTGCAAACTAGACTAGAGGAGGATCTGGCATTTATTCCTTGACAGCACCTGGATGCACAGTGTTACACTACATTTGGGGTTCACAGGACTGACAGCTCTCTCTTCTGCCACAACCATCAGGACATTTCCTATCCTACCCGAATTCCTTGCTTTAGAAGGGGAAAAGAAAACACCACAAGGCTTTCCTTTTGGTTTGTAAATTCAAAGAAAACACTGATTTTCTCCTCTGCAAGGCTGCAGGGCAAGCTCAGAGACAGCCTCGAAGGGGTATCCAGTGGGACCTGGCAAGCTGAAGATAAATAAGCAGATAATGAGATAATAAGGGAATGGATCAATCTGCTTTGTGTAAATAATGGATAAATGACCTGAAGGCAGAGTGTGAGCGTGCTGGCAGCTGTGGGAGCAGCCCCCAGCCAGGGCTGGAGCAGGGATGGATACCAGGAGTGCCGGGAGGGAGCAGTTCCAGCCCTGGCTGCAGCCCTCACACCAGCTCCCACCAGGGATCTCCTTCCCTGCAGGATGCCTGCAGCGAGGGGACAGCATTCCCTGGAGATTTTCAGGCGTGCCATAGGGTGGATATCTGTGGGATGAAGATGCCTTGCCTGGCTGGAGTGACACCCACAGCTGTGGCACCACAAGTGTCCCCCTGTCCTGCTGCACCGTGCGGGGACCATCCGGCAAATCCATTCCCTGGCACGGCCAAAACGGAGCAGGGAAAAATAACTTTGAGTCATCCCGGGGCTGGGCAGCCGGGACCCGACCCCTGCAGCAGCCCCAGCCCCAAAATAGCTGCCCCGAGGGAGACCACGGCTAATCCCCAGCTCAGTCACCACGCCAACAAACCTGGACCTGGAATCAAAACAGCCCAGTTGGTCTTTGGGATAATTCACCAGGCACAGCTGAGCTCCCGGCCACCACCATGGAGTGGAGGGGCCGTGACATGGATGGAGCAGCTCCCACTGCAGCTCCAGTCTGGCTTTTAGATCCCAGGGCAGCCACAAGCCCTGGAAAATGAAACACCGGAATGCTGAGGATCCGAGGAGCATCTGAGGCCACTCCAGAACACTCGTCCTTTGGGGAGGAAGACAGGGCAGACAACCCAAGGGAAAACACCTCTCAGTGTGGAAGGACATCGGTCCTTCTCCCTTCCCAGGAGAGCCTGTTCATGGCCAGCTTCTGGAATGAATTATTGTATTAAAAGCCACCTGGCATCCCATTCCCGAAGCATGTAGCAGCTCACACAAGTTCCCCTGGTCCACGATGAAGATTTGCATATCCAAAAACATCCACCTTCCCCAAATAAGCACGGCTACGAAAGCCAGCAGAGTTCAACAGAGTTGGACAAACCTCAGAGCATCGGTGCTTGTCCACACGGTCCAAGCCCAACCTCAGCAAACACTCCTGGTGCCAAGAGACACCCCTGTTACACCAGAATGCTGCAGGAGCAGTGAGGCAAGAGCTCAGCTGATGCCTCTGAGGGCGAGGTGGGAGCAGCATCTGCAGCCTCTAAGTGGGACCAGTGAACCAGGATTACAAACTCTGCTGAGACAATTCATTTACCCAGATGTTCCCACCATGTCATCCTCAACCGAGCAGAAAATGACAGGCCTTAAGGGTGTTTTCCCATTAAATGCTCCAAACCTGATGCTGCTGGTGATGCAGGTCCTGGCAGAGGAAAAACCTCCCAGCGTTCCTCCTTGTTTCAGACAGATTTCAAGCATCAACATTCCTTGGTTTGGGGGAAGATATGGAAAGAAGAGGCTCTAGGCAAAAGGTGGGTTATTTCCATTTCTTTGTCTCACACCTGGTGGAAGCCAAATCCTTTCCCTAAAGCCAGAGGGTGCCACCTAAGCCATCTATGCCACCCTCTGCCCACTTCTGCTGGGACATCTCCCCTTATTGTCCAAAAGGGGATGGTGATTCATAAGCACACCCAGGGAGCAAAGCTGCTGAGCAAGGTGGCCACCCAAAACCCACATCCTTGCAGCTTTTCTATGGCAGCAGCTGAGCTATTCCCACCCGATTTTTCCCCGTGTTCTGAGGGCACAAGAAGATCACAGGAATGCCATCTCTTAAGTAACCCCAAGCCATCTGTTCTCAGAGAGCAAATGGACTCAAGCAATCCAATTAAACACTGCGAGCTTATCAACATTTCCTCCAAGTGCCTCAAGGATAACAAGTTTAGTTGAAGCTATTTAGGAGAAAAACAGGACGTTGGAGATAAAGAACAAGCTCTTCAAAACACCCCTGCTCCCTGGGCAGTGGTTCTGCTGGGGGTGGAGGTGGATTGAGCTCATCCAGCCTGCAGACAGCACTGAACCAGGACTAAAAGCAAAGTCCTGCCCCTGGGGCACACTCAGCACACCCAGTATGTATGTCCAGAATCACAGAATAGAACCAAAAGGTTGGAAAAGACCTCCAAGAGCACCGAGTCCAACCTTTGATCGAAACACAAACGTATGCAGCTCTTAATCTGGCACAGAAGAAAGGGCCAGAAAGCAGGAAAGCAACAAAATCTTGCAAACCCTCTAGTTTTTGGCCAAAACAGCTCATGACCACACAGCACCAGCTGACCTCCATCCCCAAGAGCTCATTTTGGTCCGATGCTTCATTTTCCCAGGCAAGGCCACAGCACAACAAGGCTGCACAGTATGGAAAGTCAGCTGAAGGTGGAAAGAGGTGTCCTATTTTCTCTTTTCAAGCCCTCACAGAGACACATGGCCACCCCTCCCTGCTCTTTACAACTCCAATCATCTCAGCAGGAGAATGATTTATGCCATGGCGCGACCGAAAAATTCTGGTGATCATAAATAGGAAAGGGCTAATCCAAAGAAAGCGCTGTTTAGGTGGTTTGCAATAAAAATAAAGCCAGAAGAAATTCCCCAAAAGTCAAACACGTTCCTTGTAAGCAACATCCCCGCTCTCCCTGATGGAGCTGCACTAAGCAGGGTTCCCTTAACACCCTCATTATCCCCCAAAGATGAGGGGACAGCAGGCTGCATCTCCACTTTTCCCAAGTCATAAATCACTGCTGACTCCCTGACAGTGATTACAAACAGGAGGCTTAGCAGAGGACTGCCATGCCATACCATTCCAGCCTCTCCCTCTAGTTGCTTAGAAAAATCAACACACAACTTCTGGAGGGAGGGACTGAGCCAGCAGCTCTGGTGGGACAGCCTGGGATTTTCTCACAGAGAGGGTCTGAGGCCCTCTCGGTGGATTATGGGGTTTTCAGGCTGAGTTAAGGCATTTTGGACTGAGTGGAGAACCAGGGCACTGAGAAAAAAATGAAAAATCTCATGGAAAATATGTCCATCAAGCTGTGAGTCAGCAGAAGGCGTGAGGGGGGTCCCAATCTGCTGCTTTATTAACCCATTGATTCCCAGACAGCCACAGTCTTCCCTGACTGACCACAACCACCATCCTGACTTCCAGGCCCTGCTGAGGTTGGGCTCCTCGAAAGCCTCTTTAACCTAAGAATGGCTGAGATTGGAGATGACCTCTCCTCATCCAACCCCCCCTCCTCAAGCAGGGCTACCTACAGCTGGTTGCTCATAACCATGTCCAGCTGGTTTTTTGGCATCTCCAAGGATGGAGATTCCACATCCTCCCTGGGCCATCAGTGCCACTGCTCAGCCACCCCTCAGTGAAACAGCATTCCCTGGTGTTCAGAGGGAACCTCCCATGCCTCATTTGAGCCCATTTACCTTCTCTGCCACAAGGACGTGTTTGTGGCTCGTGTTCAACCTGATGCCCAGCAGGACCCCCAGGTCCTTCTCTGCCACACTGGTTCCTATCTGGGCAGGTCCCAGCACATCCTGGTGCCTGGGGCTGTTCCTCCTTTGCCCTTCCCATTGTTGAACCTCAGGAGGCTCCCATCACCCCACTCCTCCTTCCTTTTGGATGTGTTGCCTCTGGATGGCAACACAAACCCTGGTGTGTCACCCACTTCTCCCAGTTTGGTGTCACCTGGAAATGTGCTGGGATTACTCTCAGTGCCATCCCCCACACTATTAATGGAGGGGTTAAGCAGGACAGTGCTGACCCCTGGGCTACACCACTAGTTGCTGGCCTCCAGCTAATGCTTGTCCAATGACTGACACCCCCTGGGCCTGGCTGGCCTGGCAGTTTCCAACCCACTTCACTGTCTGCTCCTCCAGCCCAAACTTGTCTGTGGGGATCTCATGAGAGGGACGAGCAGAGAGGCCTCACTTACCCCACGGTCTCATCCCAGTCGCACCAGAGCCGCTGCCCGATGCCCTCCATGCTGAGCTGGAACTGCTTCAGGCAGTAGTGCCGGATCATCCAGCCGTAGTCCGGCTCCTGGCACGCCGTGGCCGCGATGAAGTGCTGGGCTGGAAGACAAGCCAGGGGCAGGGGGGGTGAGGCTCTGCTGCTGTGGGTCACAGCCACAGCCCCTCAGCATCCCCAGAGGGCACCCACCAAAGCACAGCTGACATCACAGCAACCCCACTCCCAAGCAGATTCCCCAAAACCTCCTTCCCAGGGGTTGATTTCCCTGCTCACACCCCTCAGACCCTGCAGCATCAGCCTCCATTCCCCTCCCAAGGGCCTGATGCTGATAAATCAATTATTCAAGACGTGCCAGGTAAGTAAGGACACAGATTTATTCCCTGCTGATCTCCTCACACATGCCTTTGGACTGTAAATGCCCAAGTTTTTGGCTCACTAAAAGAATAAGGGCACTGGGGAAGGTGGGGAATAACCCCACAGCTCCCAGCCAGAGCTCTGCTGCTGCCAAGCAAAGCTCCTGCTCCGTGTCACATCTGGGAACAACCACTCACCTCCAACAGAGCACAGGGCAATTCATCCCTGGTGCACGGCCCTGATCCAACCCAGCCCTGGGCATGTGCCCCTGACACACAGTGCCTTCTGCTTTGGGAGCAGGGAAGGCAGGGATGCTGTTCACAGCCTCGTGCACAAGCAGTGAGGAGCTGCTAGTGAGGGGAAAGGCAAAAGGATGGTGATGCTACAAAGGGAAGGGGAAACAAACCTTTGGAAGAACGATTTACTGGACCTGGCTATAAATAATAGCTTTCCCTTGGTCCCAAAGAGTCAGCTCGTGCCTTTTCAGCTCCTGGAGCACACTGCAGGCAGGCATTGCATACCAGCTCTATTTTTTGCTACGTGTGAATAACTCCGTGCTTTATTTTTATCTTATTTTTTTTAACACAACAGAATTTAGCTGCTTTTATTTAGCAGCCAAAGGACATCACCATGGGACATCATCCCTCTGCAGCCTCCGAAATCCTTGGAGCATGTAGCATCCTATGGCAACGAGTGGGAACTCAGGGAATTTGGGTGAGGAAGGTCCCCCGAGCCCCTGAGTGATGTTTCTGGTTGGCTGCAGGGCTCCCACACTGCCTCCCACCACCAACTGTGAGTTATTGAACCAAGTTAAGGAGCACTAAACCCTCGCTGATGCAATAATAAAATTGAGTCTATCAAAATCTAAAGCTCTGCCCAGCTGATACCAGCCAGGGGCTCACCTGACAGCACCTCGGGCACAGATGAGTCCTGCTGTGAAATGGGAGGCCTCGAGATGCTGAAGCAAAGCACCAAGGGAGGAGGAGAAGAAGGTGGAAGAGGAGGAGGAGGGAAAGCACAATAATTTTATGTGAGGGCCTGGACTGCAAATCTCAGTGCCTGGGCAGGCTCGAGGATGATTGATGGCTGGGAGGCTTTTCCCCCCCTTCCCACCTTCTCGGCTGAGCGAGCACCAGCATCCCAGGGAGGCTCAGGTGCCACCCCAAGGGGTCACCCCTCGGTGAAGTGCATGCACTGGACTGTGAAGGACAAGGGCCCTGTAAATATCATGCCCATCACACGTCTGGACAAGCAGCTTGCAGAGAAAATGCTGCTGGGGAACACGTCAAGCACAGAGCAGGAGAGCAAGAGGGGACAAGGGAGAGCAGGGGAGAACAGACCAAAAAGCAGATGGATGAGCAGCCGAGGGGTTGAGGAGCAAAGGAGAAAACAGAGCCATGAAGAAATGAGTGAGACACAGAGAGAAACTGAGGAAGACAAAGCCACTTTAGGCAATTCAACAGTGATGCAGCACAAGGAGAAAGAGAAGGAGGAGTTAACTGAGCATGGCCAGGCTGCACTTCGGCTGGCTCCATTCCTCCCCACTCTCATTTAGCATGGATGAGCCTACAGACAAGTCCTTTGCACCACAACCATCCTTAGGGAGGCCCAAGAGTTTCCTGACGACCACACAGCTGCTTGGAGGAAAAAACCTTAAGAGGCAGCTCCACCTTGGGTGGAGAGAGGAGAAACACTGAATAAACCATGAATAAACCACAGGGATGAAGCAACTGAGAACCACAAAGTGGCTGCAAGGAGCTGAAAGCCACATAGAGCTGGTAGTCAGCCTGAAAAGCAGACCCATCAGCCAGTGACCAAGACCCTGCACATAGACATTTGATTTTTAACATGGTCAAGGGCTCTTTTGTCTTACACATCAGAGGCAAACAGCATCCAAGAGGAGCAAGGTCCAACAGAGCCTGCTCTGTAAGTGCTGCCAGGATGGAGCTGGGCACAGCGAGGCCAAAAAGCTCTTTTGTTTTCAGCTGTAATTGCACATTTTAAGGTCAAAGTGAGAAGAAGCTCCTGCCACATTTCCACATGGTCCCTGCCTGAGCCCACAGACCCCTGCTGCCTCACAGATTTCCCCCAAACCCACCTCAAGCTGGGAAGGGCTCAGAGTTTGCAACAGCAGGGGAAAAAAAGCAGGGAGAGATTTTCGTGTCATCTGGCTCTCATTCCAGAAGGTTTTCCTTGTGCCCTCAGCCCCGCTGATGGAGATGGTGTAAGTCAGCTGCAGTGAGCTGTGAATAACTGAGCTCCGGAGCGGTCACGTCTCTGTACTTAGCAGCATCCATTTGGGAAGGCCATAAGGACCTGCTGAATAAATGAGCTCCAAAACATGACTATATCAAGGCTGAGCTGCCTCCAAAGAGCTCCCCCCTCACGGGCCCCCAACTTTCCCATTCCCTCAGGAAAAATGGCACTAGGAGCTGCAGGAACACAGTGGTCCCCTGGGAGCTTCCCAATGGAGCCCTCCAAAGCTCTGCTTGGTCTTTAGGAGCCACCTCGACAATGCCAGAAAGGTGTGTGTTGAAAGGGACTGTAAAGACCATCTCATCACACCCCCTGCCACGGGCAGGGACACCTTCCACCAGCCCAGGTTGCTCCAAGCCTCGTCCAAGCTGCCCTTGGACACTTCCAGGGATGGGGCAGCCACAGCTCCTCTGGGCACCCTGTGCCAGGGCCTGCCCACCCTCACAGGGAAAGTTTCCTTCTCAATATCCCACCTAACCCTGCCCTCTGTCAGTGGGAAGCCATCCTCCTATCCCTAGAACTGTTGACGAACAACCTTCCCTGCTGAGAGAATCCCTGATTGCCTGTTAAAAGACGTAAGTTTAAGGATCCTTCATTTTCTTCCTCACAGGAAACATCTGGAGAGCAGCAGTGAGGAGGTGATTGGAGGGATAGCTTTTGCAGGCATCCCAGATCCTCTTGATTGCCCTGGGATTGATGTCCTGGAGAGTCCCATCTACAAAGATTCAGCTTACTGAGGGTTAGCTGCAAAAAACCTGCCTCACATTTATTTCAGCAAAAAAACAGTGTTGGTCCCAAATTGTTACCAAAATTTTGGGAAAACAACTGGACTTTGTTAGAATGCACTTCTTAGAGCTGGAGTCTGAGCCAAGAGCTCTGGGTCACCCCTCCAGAGCCAGCCTGGTGGGTACCACCCCCTCCTCCTGCCACCACTGAGCCCACACACCCATCACAGTGATGGTTCGTCAGCAGAAAGCCCTGAGCTTTCTCCACAAGAAAGGTTTTGCATGTCACACCAGTGTCCCCTCTGCACAGTTCCTTGGTCTCTGGCCATGTTCTCCTCAGTTTTCCAGGAATTCTTGGGCTTGTCTTGCTGGGATGTGTGACTAACCCCATGGGGAGGTGGAGGCAGGGAGGACTGTGGAGCCAGAGAACAGATTTGAGTATTTTGGACTGGCATGGCATGGCATGCTCCCAGTTCCCAGGCATTTTTGCAAGCCTTCCCACCCCAGCTCTCTGCCATTCGACCTCTGGGTGCTGCCCAAGAGATGTGTGCACTGGGAGAGTTTGGGGCAGCGAGGCCCAAGTAAGGCAGTTTCATTTCTGGGGAGATCCAACCCAAGGTGGACTCAAAACCACTCTTACCTCTCGTGGTAATGCTGTGTAAAAATGACTCGGAGAGAACCAGGTGGGATCCCACCACCACCAAGAAGCCCAGAGCACTGAAGGACCAATGGGATGCTGCTGGATCCATGGTGGTGATCCTCTTTTGGGGGGAAAAAGTTCAGGGCTTCATAGGAAAGAGCAGCAAACAGCCAGATATTCATCAAAAAACCTGGAGGTCTCATTAAATCCCAAAGATGGCAGAGAATTGCAAAGTGACACTCACAGGAGGGCTGGCAACAAACAAGGCACATGTAGTACCAGCAAAGCTCCGGGCTCTAAGAACAAATATCCCAGTATCTTTCTCTGGGCTTCTCCCAAATGCTGTAACCCCCACTGTGAAATGATTAGTGCCCTCAACAAGCCTGAGATGAAAACAGTCTGCTTTCCCCTCCTTGTTGGGGTGGTGGTTCTGCTGTTTGATTACAAGCCTCGTGGTTTGGACTTGGCTGCAGAATAAAAGTCAGCAAGAGCTGCAAACCTGGTGCTTGTTTGCTGAGCCATTTGAGCCCTGCCTTCACCAGGTCCCTGCCCGGTGGGACAAATCCTCCCTCAGCAGGTAAAAACCTGTGAGATTAAACCAGGTACAGCCTAACCAGACAGATGGAGTCTATGCTGCCAACGTGGACAGTCACCAGCAGGTCTCTTGGGGCTAACCCCAAACCTGATTTTGTCCAGCAACCCCCAGCCACCTCACACTCACAGCTGTCCCTGCCAGGCCACTCACCGTGGTGACAAAAACCTCCAGTGGGGACCACAGCTCCATGTTCTTGCTGGAGGGAGGTACCACGAGGCTCCAGAAGAGCAGATTTTGGGCAGGGGGATTTTGCAGGCACAGCCCTGAGAAGCCTTGAAAGCACATGTTCATTACCCTCAAGGCCACCTCCTTTTCCTTTTCAACCCTCCCCCTGGTGTTGAGACCCCCATTCACACACAGACCAGACAGGCTGCTCCTCACCAAGTGCATTTCTCACCACCTTCCCTTTCACTCAGCAGAGCCAAAAAAAAATAAAAAAAAAAAAAAAAAAAAAAAAAGGAAAAAGTGGCCCTTCCAGCATCTGCAGACCCCTGGGGAGGGTCTGGTTTCCCTCTGCTTAAAAATACATCTCCTGTCACAGCTGTTTTGGGCACCTGCCAGCTCAGCGGAGCTTCGGAGCTTGCAAACACTCCCTCGGTTCACCAGGAAAACACTAAGCTGGTGCTTAGCAAAGCTGTGTCCCACTTTGGCTGGAGCTGGGGGACAGAGAACTGCAGATGCTGGGCTTGAGAATGGCAGGGTGGCCGGCTCAACGCTGTGTATTCCTCTCTGAGAAAGGAGGGAGCCATCTGTTCACACCTCCGCAAGTCAAGCGAAACCCCCGAGCCCTGCAAGGATATTTCTGTCCTGGGTTTACATGGGGAATGTATTTTTAAAGCCTCTCCTCCCTGGCTGGGTCAGACAGGGGGATGGCTCTGGCCCCCACCCCGAGCTGCTGGGATGTGGGGCCCAAACCCTGCAGGTGTTCACAGGGGAGACAGAGACCTGCACAGGAACATCCCATCCCAAACCTGCTCAGGGATGCTTCTGGGGTATCCTCAAGTCCCAAAACCAGGCAGCCTCTGCCATGCACTCTTGTTCAGCTGGTGTGTTGTGGCACTGTCCCTTAGTCCACAGGACTTTCTCTCCCAACACAACCACTCAGGATATAAATTAAGAGGGAGCTCATGGGACTTGGGGGTTTTCATGTGCTGAAAGAGAGTGGGGATTTTTCAACACGCTGCTGAGTCACGGCACAGAGAGGATTTCAGAGGCAGAACAGATGCTGGGAGGTGAGGGGAGATGTGCCTGTCCCCAGCACTCGGGAAGGCTGATCCCAGGGTGTCTCAGACATGCTGCCACTGCTCTTTTTGAAGAAGAGAAGGAGCATCCCCCCCTCCCTGCCTGCCCTCTGCTCCAGGGGGAGCAGATGGAGCAGCAGAAAGAAACTACTCAGCTACTACTTGAACAGAGCAGTCTGTAAGCACAGTCTGGACACGGTCACAAAGCCCAGCTGGAGCTCCCCACCCAGCTCTGCAGAGAGAGGGCTCACCCCAAATCCCACTTGCCCGACAGCTTCACTGCCTGGAAGCCACACAAAAGCTCTCAAAGGACTCAAGGACTCAGGAAACATGGGTAGGGGAGAAGTCAGTCAGGCTCAGAGTGAAAAAAGCTCACAGCAGGGGAAAATTGTTAAATGAAGAGGCAGGGCGAGGAAAGCTCAAGGATAGGAAATCAGACATTCCCCTGGAAAACACACATGCTTGTGCTGCTTTGAGGAGTGAGCTGCAGTCACTGCAGTCCCAGGGTAGAGTCCCAGGCCTCCCCCTGGCTCCCCAGGTCACAGGATCACAGAATGTTTCAGCTGGAAAAGCCCTCGAGGATCATCAAGCCTGCCCCTTAACCCAGTGCTGCCAACCCCACCACCAAACCATGTCCCCAAGTGCCACATCCACATGGCTTTGAAATACCTCCAGGCATGGGGGACTCCACCACTGCCCTGGGCAGTCTGTTCCAATGCTTGACAGCACCTTGGGTGAAAAATTTTTTCCTAAAAGCCAGTTTCAAACTCCCCTGGCAAAACTTGATGACACTTCCTCTTGTCCTATGGCTTGTTCCCTGGGAGCAGAGCCTGATCCTCAGCTTGCTGTACCCTCCTGTCAGGGAGTTGCAGAGCCAGAAGGTCCCCCCTGAGCCCCCTTTTCTCCAGGCTGGGCGCCCCCAGCTCCCTCAGCCCCTCCTGCTGCTCCAGCCCCTTCCCTTCTCTGGACACACTCCAGCCCCTCCATGTCCTTCTTGTCCTGAGGGGCCCAAAAGTGAACCCACGATCTGAGATTTGGTCTCAGCAGTGCCCAGCACAGGAGGGTAATCCCTTTCCTGGCCCTGCTGGCCACACTGTTCCTGATACAGGCCACGATGCCACTGGCCTTCTTGCCCACCTGGGCACAGGCTGGCTCATGTTTGGCTGCTGTCGACGAGCACTCCCAGGTCCTTTTCCTCTGGGCCACCTTCCAGCCACTCTGCCCCAACCCTGGAGCTGCAGGGGGTTATTGTGACCCAAGTATGACCTGCAACTCCCTCTGTCCGGGCCTGCTCATGAAACAGCCTACCCTGACACCAAATAAACACCTGCTGGCCAATTCCATTAAATCCCAGTAAAATGAGACCTCTGTGCCAAATACACACCGTGGCAGGAGATGCTATGGCTTAAGTGCTGTGCCAGGGGTGTAAGGAGGGGTGAGGGGCAGTGTAAACCCCTGTTTCTTGTGAGACAGGGGACACCTGAATGCAGAACTGGTGCAGAAAGTCACTCCCTGCTCAGCCAGGCTGGGGACAGTCCCCTGTTGGCACCATGTGGAGAGCTCGGGTGGCAGATGCCCTTCGAAGGGGCCAAAGGCTTCCACATCTTGGGGGACAGAGAACAAGATGTGGCAGGTCTGAGGAGCACGCTGGGGTCCCTCCCCAAAGGTGCCACTTCTGGGGGACATGGCCTGGATGAGCACAGGAGTGGAGCCAGCAAGGGCTGCACGTCACCAAAGCCAGGCTGGCTGCTCCAGAAATGCTCTGGGGGACAAACATCCCCGGGCACGAAGACTGACTTACAGTAAAAGGCAGTAACAGGAGAAGGTCAAGCGGAAACAAGTGGATCCCAAACAGCCACCGGCTCCGGCTCAGCCGGACACGGCTCTCGGTGCAGGGACCACTGACTACAAAACCCCCTGGTTTTTTGGCAGCCTGATGGCCTTTTGGTAACACACCTGAGCCTACAACCCTGAGACAATGCAGGGCACCAGGTTTCACCACAGCACGCTCTGCCCCAGAGTGGTGGGAGGCAATGGGAGCAGCTCCATTCCCACCCCCTGGAACCAGCACATGGACCTGCCACCCACCCCAGCTCTGTGGCCACACAGAGTGACAGCCCTTCAGGGAGGAAAATAAAATCTGGGAGACTGAAATGAAAACCACCCTGGCCTTCAGCCTGCCCACATGGGGTTTCACCTCTGCTGATGATGCTGCCCAGCCCCTGCCTTGTCCCCAACATCCACGGGTGACCTGTGCAGCTTGTCCCTGCTCCCCTCAACTCACAGCCCAGCCTGAGTGGGAATCCCAACCCCAGTCAACAAAAATATCATCAAATCCGTGGGTTGCAAGTGTCTCATCAGCTTAACATGGCACTTGCTTAAAAAAAATTATAAAAATGAGAAGAAAAGCCCTCAAACAGGCATTGCTTTGAGGCAGCTGGCTCCTACCTCAACTTCAACTAAAAATTCCTTGGCATTTATTTTCAGTCAGTTTATTTTGTTCCCTCTTGTAATAGCTATAAAATGACAGCAAAAACTCAAAACACCCCCATCCTGGCAAAAAGTGAATGCCTACAAATCATCAAAGCATCAGCTCGATGGATAAATCACTTCTCCTTCCTTCACAGGCACACCAGGAGGCCAAAATATAAAACCTCTGAGATCCTTTTGGGTTTCATGATTACGTTCAGCTGTATGCAAAATATCTCATTTGTGCTGGCTGGGGGGAAAAAGAGAAAAAAATCTCTTTATCTTGTTTTGTGTAATAAAATGAAGGGAATAACCATTGTAGGAGCAGGGATGAAGTCCCCCCTTTCCTACACCAAGTTAATAAATCAGATTAAAGGCTTTCAGGTCCTGAGTATTCACCTGTATTAGCATGAGTTACAAAATGTCCTTGATATCCATTAGAGGCTGGCAAGCACATTTCCCTAGACTTGATTCTGCAGAGGGCAGAATGGCAAATACTTCTGAATCTCCCCAAAAATTCTTTCAGCAAGTAAAATAAAATCAAAACTAGCCAAGAAGGGAAGCAGAAGAAAGGAAATACAAACCCTAGCGTGCTAAAATCCAACTGCTGGCTGACAGCAAACCAGGGGAGGGGAAAATCTGCCATGAGCTGTTAGGTACAAAGATAATTATATCCTTAATGAACAGCAGGGTCTTTTGGAAAATAATTCTCCCTGATTGAATGGATGGAGGAAAAACACAGGTTTTAGACACGCACTGGC
Organism: Dendrocincla tyrannina; assembly: GCA_035047865.1. Taxonomy (NCBI): domain Eukaryota; kingdom Metazoa; phylum Chordata; class Aves; order Passeriformes; family Dendrocolaptidae; genus Dendrocincla; species Dendrocincla tyrannina. The sequence continues at coordinate 4,223,704 of JAWWMP010000002.1, forward strand.
AATGTGTGCATAGCCCTGGCTTCACCCATTCCGAGTTCAATCCGTCTCTGGCCGTGACCAACATCAAATACCCACTCCCAGAAGGAGGGTGGAAGAACCCAGGGATCCCCAATGAATTCTGTGCACCCCTCTTTTGCAAACAGCCCATGAGGTTGGCAGCAGCATCCACGGGCTGAAGGGATGCCAGCCCTGGGAAGAAGCCACATCCCTCCTGCCTACCAGGAGAGGACTGTGGTTTCCAGCACTGCCATCCCAACACCTTAACCCAGCGTTAGACCCGGGCTTTAGAGCTATTTTTTAAACATCAACAAAGCATGGGATGCCACAGGAGGCCAGATATCAGCTCAGCCTCAAAGCCAGGCTGAGTCTGGTTGCAGAAAGCCAGGGAGAAATGAGCAGCCACCACTCGGTTTCTCAGGAATGTGCTAAAGGCAAACGCACCCTCCTCCCACTCCCCCACAGAGTATTTTTTTCCTTCAGCTATTTCAGTTGATTGAGGCTAAAATAAGAACAGGGAAAGTAACACCAAGGTTAAAAGTGCTTGGCATCAGTTTGGAGACAACACGCTGCGAGCCTGGTGGTTCAGGTTTCAACGGGTTTGAGTGCATTAAACATGGACTATTCTGCTACATGGGACCATCTACCATGTTACTGAACTACTTGGACATTGAAAAAAATAAATCAGTGCCCAGGCAATCTGACAGATTGCCTATAAAGAAGCACATAATGAGTAAAAGTAAAAATTTGTTAGGGAGAACACCAAAATAAATAGTCTCACTGTCTTTTTGGTGCATTCATCCAGGGCTGCACAGAGCAGCAGCTTGACTCAGTATTTTCAACGCAGAGTTTACAGACTACAATCTGTTGCTGAGCCATCTGAGCAGCCCAGGAATAATCTGTTTTCCTTTTCAACAGAGATTTCTCGATGCAGTTTTCTCTCCTTCCAGCTGAAAAGCGCACAGCGATCGCACCTCTCTGCAACATACACACACACAGTGCTGCCCCTTTCCCAACAAACATCATCTAAAGGACACAGGGAAGCCCAGAGGGGTTGTGTCCCCAAACTCTGGGAGGTTTTGTACCCAGGCTGCTGCCCACTTACCTGCTGGGATGCTTTCCTGAGGTGTCAGGATGTGCTTCCAAATCCCCCAAAGCTCATGTTGGAGAGGCACAGAGACAAGAGACCAAAACTAAGCAGGTTCATTACTGGGTTTGATGATTAAAAGCCAGTTTGTATCAGCACCCAGAGCAGCACAACGGCAGACAGGGACCAGGATTTCCTGATATTCACCCACCCACAGCAGGAATAAGCCTGGCAAACCCTAGCCATGGATGTATTTTAGATGAGAAAAAACCATTTAGCTATTTGACTGAGCCAGAACATGCTGAGTTTCCCCTACAAGGGGTTTTTAATGCTCTCCAAGCCAGTCATGTTTTTGGTCCTCACTCAGTGCAGGGTCTGTGATGGGAAGGGCTGCGACCACAACCATCACTCTGGGACCCAAACCTCCCCCAAACACCCATTAACACCAACAAATCCAGCCTTCACAGCTGGCCAGGGAGGCAGAATGAACTTGCCAGTGCAGAGCAGTAACTCCAGATTCTCACCCACAGCTCTCCAAGACCTCCCTCAACTCGGCCACGACCCCACACCGATTCCCAGCCCTATGAAAACATCAAGGATGTCAACCCCATTATTAGCCATTAGGAGGTCTCTAATTTCATTCCATCCAGGTCACAGCATTTATATTTTCATTATGCACAACCTCCCGGGTCATCACAAATAGGAGGTCACAGCACGAGTGCTTAATGGCTCTTTAACTCAGAGTTCATAAATGCAACTCAATTTCTCAAAGCCAAGGTAACACAGCCTCCATCCACCCTACCAAATCCACATGCCACTGATTTCTAGAGGAATAGAACTGACATGTGTGTGAGCATACAAGAAATTACAGGGGGGAGGCAATTTGTTTTTCCCTACTCACATATTTTTAACGTATAGCAAGTTTCAATTCCTCTCCGTCTCAGAGATGCTCTGAAAGGGAGAAGGACGTTTTACTTTATTGTCAGAGATTTCTAACATGGTAAGTCGTAAGTATTGAAGAGGATTTCCCCAGATACACAGTAGCCTTCAATTAGACTTTATAGGAAGTCTTAGCACTTTTATAAAAGAGGCACTCAGATCACGGGCAGGCATTACTGAGTGTGCTTTTTGCCGAGAGGAGACATAAACAATGTTAACACACCCCAAAATTTATCAGTAGTGGTTCGGCCACCTGACTTGCAAAGCTGTTCCTACAGAGGTTTCCTTTCCTTGTTACTTTTACTGTTCATCTTTTATTACTACTGTTTTTGAGTCCAGAAAATTCAAGTGGTGAGCTGACCACAGCCTGCAAAGCTCCAAGCAATGGTATCAAGGTGTAAGGGACAATGGTTTAAGGATGGTTACAGGGCAACAGGGATACAGAATCACAGAATGGTTTGCAGGGGAAGTGACCTCAAGGACCCTCTCATTCCAACGCCCTGCCATGGGCAGGGACACCTTCCACTGGCCCAGGTTTCTCCAAGCCCCGTCCAACCTGGCCTTGGATGGGACAGCCACAGCTTCCCTGGGTAAACCTGTGCCAGGGCCCCACCGCCATCACAGGGAAGAATTTTTTCCCAATACCTAATGTAAACCTACTGTCTCTGTTTGAAGCCATTCCCCCTTCTCCTATACATGCCCTTGTAAGAAGTGCCTCTGCATCTTTCTTGTAGGCACACAGGCATGGGCAGAAAACCCAAAGCACCTCCTCTCACTGCCACATCTTTTCCCATAGGCATCTTGCACCAAAGATCATGTTGTTCATACATACAGTTAAGACAATTTAAGGCACTCTGGAAAACTTCAAAGGTTTTACATTTCTGCCTTTTCTCCTGACTCCAGGAGCCCCAGTAGGTGAAGAGAGGATACAAACACAGGGAGAATTTCCTGTTCTCCAGGAGAGGTCATGCACAGTGCCAAAACCTTCTGTTTTTAAGAAAGCATCATTTTCTGTAGAATATGCACACACAGTGCTCTACAGCACAGACAGAAGAGGTGGGGAATCAGTGATATATTAGTGTTTTAGCAACCTTATTTGCAATTGCCTCTTATCTCTTTCAGTAATACAGCTTTCTAAACCCAAAAGAAATCCAAGCCGTGCAGCACAGCCCAGCACTGCCCTTAAACACTGAAACACAGTGCAGAGCTGATGTGGTGCCAATCATTACTGCCCCAGTAACAATGAGCAACACCATGGCTCATCCACTCCTGAGCAGCCTCCGCAGGGAGCTGTGGCCAAAAACCAGAAAAAGCCTAATTTTACCTTAATGGAAGTGGTTACCTTGGGATACAGTGCTGGATCTCAGGCCTGCTGAAGGAGACAAGGGTTATTTTTAGGATGGCTGATTCCAACCATCACTGCTTTTTAAAGACTCTGCAGCCAGCTGGGAAGTTACTTAAAGCTTTGAGAGAAAGGCTTTCCTGGCATAAGAGGAATTGCTTGGCCAATCCTGCCAGGATCTAGACTGTACCTGGCTTTGGTACAGCCAGGGGTTGATAGTGACAGGGAAAGGGTCTGCCTCATCCTCTCATGGTGCACAGCACATACAAAACTGGGAGCTGCCAGCTGGGCAGCACAGCTCACTGAGCCTTAGGCCAGGGACTTGTTCCCCACCAGGAAGTCCTGCAGCAGCTGTGGTCGCAAGGCAGGGAAGATACTCCCAACTGCAAGCAGAAGTTGCAGTCTCAGACAGTACCTAGTTCTTCTGAGACAGACCACTTCTGCATCCTGCTGTGGGCTGCAGCAGCAGAGCACAGCTGAACACAGCACGCAGGAGTGTGGCAGGACCAACCTCAGGCTGAGCTGCCTACAGAGGCAGACACATGCCCAGAAACCCAGCTCTGGGGAGAAGACCACCACAAACCACACTCAGTGTTCACAAAACACTCGGCAGTTTGTGAGGAAGGTGTGTTAGTGACAGAGGAAGTACCTGAGAGCGAGTTCCAACTCAGTGGCCAGGCCCACGAACTGGCAGTAAAAACACCAGCACACAGCCATAAAACTCATCCTCCCTACCTGCTGCCTGTCCAAAGAGGCTCTGAAATGGGTGGCAGGATTTACGGGCAGAGAGACAATACTTCCCCATGCAAGTGTCAGGCCTGAGGCACTCCAGGTTTATCTGCCAGCTCCACACTCGCATGAAGCAGGATCCTGACACATGAAATAGCAGAACTTTTTCTACACCTTTTATATCCTCCTCTTTAAAAAAAAAAAAAAATAAAATTAATTTAAACCACTTGTTTCCTCAGAGGCATCACTGACCTCAAAACTCGTGACTCCACCATGATTTCTGGGTACTCGATTGTCACTCGCAATTTTCAGTACAGCCCTGCCTCTGTGCAGGGCTGTGAAGCAGAAAGGCACAAAAAGGCTGGTTTTTTGTTAAAGAGCACAGAGTGTGCTCAAGAAGAAAAAGTAAACCCGGGAGAAGGATGTAGTGAAAGAAACACATCCACAGCACCGTGATTAGCTGCCATCAGGCAAGTGGCCCACACAGAGGCAGCATCCTGCTGCTTCTGAGCCCACTGGAGATGGAAAGGAGCAGCCTGGAGCACCAGCAACTCCTGCTTGCTTTGCTTCCAACAGTTACAGTGCCTAACCAAGAGAAGGAAGGGTCAGGAAAATCAGATGGACTGGGAAAACAGAGCAGAGAGAAATCCTAACTAGCAGGAGTTGGTGCTCGCTGACAGCAAAGCCAGGCACAGGTTTCTGCACCGACCACTCACTCCTCGGCCAGGGACCCACAGCCTTCCCCTGCAACCCAGCATGGAAAACATGCCTCGTCCAAGGGCACAGCCTTCTCCTGCCCCTGCAGAGCTGAGGAGCAGTGAATAGTTAATTATGTGGTACAGATAAGCCCATTACAGCACCGCTGAACGCATTATTCCCCAGGGTTTGGAGGAGAAAAGCAGCACAGGAGAAGGAAGGGAAAGAACAAGAAATCCGTGCTTCCTCAAGGAGCACTGATTTCACAGATCAGTGTCTGGACGGGGTGCAGGGTTTAAGTACCTAAAACAAACACACTTCTACAGAGCACCAATACACGACCCCTCTGAGCTTTCCGCTGTGGGTACACGGGTGACAAGCACAGCACAAATCTCCACCTGTTGCAGCTGAAATGCCAGGGCATGCTGCACCTGTGAAAACCAACCGGGCAACAAGGATTTCCAACCCCATCATAGGTAAAACCCAGAACATTTGGCCTCATCTTAGAGAAGCCTGCTGGAACGGGCACCTCTGCCTCCTCTCCCTGCCGCTCAGCAAAGGGAAGACAGAGATTCCTGAAGGAGTAATTTCAAATTTGCAACAAAAGGCAAGGACGGCTCAGTACACTTCACCTACCAAGCAGGGAATCCCACACAGAGCATCTCCATCACCTCAGATTCCTAGGCCACGCACGATGCCTCACCGTGCCCCGGCGCTCTGGAATAATTTCCCCTTTTAATTCCCACCTGCCGCCTGTGCCTGCAGCGCAGCCCGGCCGGAGCCTCCCCGGCTTTCAGGGCCAGCAGGGTGCCAGCGGTGAATCCCGCCTGGAGGCGGCCGCGGCAGAGGGGCTTCCAGGGCGGCTCTCCCGCCTCCCCCTGCCCCGGGGAAGTTGTGCCCCGCTGCCCGCACTTACCCAGGACGAAGCAGAGGAAGCGCCGCGGCAGCAGGGCCATGGCCCCGCGGCAGGAGCGGCTCCGCTCCGCTCCCGGGGCACGGAGCGCTCCGCACCCAGGGGCGGACCCGGCGCGCCCACGGCCCCGCCCGCGAACCCCGCGGGGAACCAGGGCAGGCTCTCCCGTGGCACTCGCAGGCTGCAGCCGAGGCTCTCCTTTTCTCCGCATCGTAGCCCAGAGCCGCGGGAAAGGCAGCAAACAGTTCAGAAGGAAGGCACCGACAAGTCCTTCTTCCTCACGCGGTTATCCTTAGCGCTGCTTCTGTTTCCACCGAGGGAATTTCTCTCTAGCCGGAGACTAAAAATCCTGCCTTACTCCTTTCGTGTGTTGGGTATGAACACAGAGGATGCAGCGCAATGTTAGGGAGAAGATAAATTTTGTGGTTTTCTCTTTTTTCTTTTTTGTAACCGAGTGGAACATCACGGAACTCCTACAGCTCCACCTGCAGCTCATTACCGAGTCGTGCTGAGACAGCAGGGCCTGCCCGGGCTGCTCAGGATGCGCCATCAGAAGCAGGTGAGGGCTCCCTCCAGCTGCAGCGGGGTCACTGGCCCACAGATCGGTTCTCCCACATTTTTAGTCAGCTCTCCCTTTCAAGGAGAAAACAATCAACAAGGAGTGCCACAGTGCACTCATTTGAGTGTTTCACACCATAGATGCTTCTGCTTTCCCAACAGAAACAAAACAGCCTGCACCTCTGAGAGCCAGTTCTTCCTAAACTGTTAACACCTGCCTAATCACAGAGTGGGGTTCAGGGGACAGAAACAGAACA